>CM021787.1:5056737-5084679 GCA_011076525.1 Nettapus auritus | reverse complement strand
TTCTTTTCTTTTCTTTTCTTTTCTTTTCTTTTCTTTTCTTTTCTTTTTTTCTTTTCTTTTCTTTAAAGCATTGAAATCTTTCTTAACAGATGGAAAGACCCTCACAAACTCCATAAAAACCAGCAAGTTATTGAAGAATGAGTTTCAGATTCCCTTTGCCACTTGGTTAGAGGTCCTCTCTCAATGCCATTTTAACAGCACATTTTTAAGTTCATCTTTTAAATACTCAATACACAAAAGCACAGTTCATTATATCTAACAAAAGTTTCCACGGAGTGTGCTAGATTAGAACCCCCTGACATTTGTCTAATCAGAGGAAATTATAACATTAATCTTTACTTTTCTATTTAGGAAAAAAGGATGATTCATACAGGTGTTTTAATAGAAAGCAGCAATCATGACTGCAAAGGAAAATGCTGTATCAAGAGTCATCAGCTGCACGCACTCATTTGTGTTATACAGACAAAAAAACAAAGTGTTTTTAATTATAATTTAAAATAAAGAAATTTATACATTAAAGGAATCTAAGGGAAGTTAGGCAACAACAGTACTTCATAAAAGCAAAGCCCATGCTGAGGCCATGACAACATTGCTAAGGCTAAACAAACAAGGAACAAACAGAACCGGTTCATAGGTTTATGAAAGGAACATCATCTCCCTTCCACAGTGTTCCTGTCAGTCTAGGGCTATGGCATTTTTTCCTCATCGATATTCTGTTCCCTCCTTTTGAGGAAAGCTTTGAACTACATGGACAAAGCTCTGGAGGGTGGACGGGGAGCTGGGTAGATGTTCCTGCTCCTTCCCTGCTTCATTGTCCTGATTCCTGACCCTGCCTTTGGAGTTGGTTGCCTCAAGCAATGCTGTACCACGGCATCCACAAAAACCTCCAAAATCCTTGGGGAGAAGGGTGTAAGCAGCCCTAAATAAGCCCCTTAAAATCAACCCGTTCTGATGACCACTGGGTTGCACACAGGACGCGCTGAACTGCAGTTCCCCAAGGTTGTCGACAAGCCTCAGATGAGGAGCTTGTCTCTGCCTAACTTGTGTCCCAGAGCATTTCCTTTCACACAACAGCATTCTTCGACCCCAATCCTGAACTTTTTTCTTCTAGAGACAACCGGTAAATACAGGATAGTTTAGTTCTCATTCAAAACAGACCCAGTGACATCTCACTTGAGCACAGAGTAAAACACAGACAGTCACCATGGGACTCTGTGCTGCTCTTTGCCTCGTGGCACCCTGTCTGTGCTGCCATAACCCACATGGCACCTTCTGCGAAACTGCAGGTAAAGGAACATCTGCTTTCCCTAACGGAGCATACATCGCAAATGAATCTTCCAGTAGCTCTCAAGTGTTTTCATTTCCAATACATTGCCAAGAGCAGCTCTCCGTGCGACAACACCTGGATACCCAGCTAGAAAATTAAGGTTAACAACAGAATAATCATGCAGGAAGTTAATTGTGGATTCCTAGGGAAAAAAAAAGTGTGGCTAAAGGCACATGCTGAATCAGCAAACAGGGCAGCAAGCACTTACCTTGATACTGGGCACTGAACCCCTTCTGCCTGTGGTTGCCATCTGATGTGAAGTGAAGCCGCAGCCAATTCTTACTGCTGATAACCGGGGCTGGCAGATTCATTCCGGTAAACCTGCAAGAAACCAACCAATAACAGCCAACTGTTATTTGGACTGTGAATTACACCAAACCCACCTGTCCTTCTGCAGGCAACCCTCCTCCTACGTGAATATCAGAGATCCTGAATGAGTTCCATATGCTCAAAGCAAGCACCCCATACAAAAGAAGAATCAGATGAGAACACTCCCTTTTCATTCGTCCCCAAAGCCCAGTGGTGTGCGCGAGCCCTCCCAGCTGCAGCGAGCACCCCGGGGAGGGAGCTGAGGAAGATGCAGCCCTTCCCCAGGCCCAGCTAGCAGGGGAGCGGGGACGGGAAGCCCTTAAGCCCTTTGGGGAGGCATCTATAGCTGCACCCGCTGCAGCTGGCCACTCCTGCACCACGAAGACGAGTGGAAGGAACAGAACCCCACTGAACTAGAGGAGCTCTGCACGTTCCTCCAGCGTAGCAGTGCTTTCATGACTGTCACCTTTTGGTATCTTACTGATATCACGCTGAAATCACAGACTCATCTCAGGGGGCATACTACATCTAAAGCAAGCAAGGTGAGCTCGGCTCTCAGGCTCATTCGGTTCCCATCTTCATGTCTGGGTAACTCTTCTTTAAAAGAATAAAGTTTATTTTAACTGAGGGAGATAAAGCATTGCAAGAACAATTTTCTCTTACTGGGAATAGGCAGCAAGAAGCAATGATTTATGATCTATCCCAACCTGGAGAAGATTATAACCATCAAACATGAGGTGGAAAGCTCCACAGCCCTTTATCAGTCCTTCATCAACTTTTTTCTTTGTACCGCTTTATACCTCTTTAAAAAAAAAAAAAAAGTACTGTTTGCTTTATTAAACTTTAGGCCATAATTCCAGGTTGAGCTGTCACATGCCAAGCCTTAGTACGGAACGATGTTTACCTAAGTCACAGCACCCTTGAATTGAGCTACATAATGTTAACATTAACCACGGTAAGGTGAACAACACTACCATGGCAAAAGCTATTATGGAAGCCTATTATTGTTAGCTAAAGCCCATTTGATTTTTTTAATCACAGACTGTCACTTATTTTAAAAATATTAGCACTTCAATATCCATGCTTTTTTTAGATGAAGGTAAAAGTATACCCTGTATCTATTAGATTCGGAAGGATACTTTCATTTTTAATCCAACTACCCAATTTCAAGAGTAGAACTGAAACCTAGAAAGTATTTTAAAAGTCCTTCGCTCACCTAACACCTCCAAAGGTACTTTTAATTTTTTTTCTAAAGCAAACAGCAGGGAACCAGGCTGATACTTGGCAGCTTATTTATTAATGGTAGATGAACTGCAGCGTAATCCTGCTAATGAAGCAGCGGAGATGATTACGCTGCATAACTAATGCACCTCTGCCACCTACAGTACAGACTAAACCACGTATTATCTTGGAGGGTTAAGCTGAATTCTGCATAATTATGAAGCAAGACTGAAAACATTCTTTACGCTATAAAATTTTTTTAAGCTTGTTGCTGAACATTTCGCTATTGATATTTTGGTGCCAATTTTGTCGACCCTTCTGAAATACCAAGTCTTCCACAAATGATTTCTATATGGCATTTTTCCATCCTTGCTTAACTCAAACTTAGCTGAAACCCTTTTAATTTGATACTTTTTCAAATAACTAAGTTCTAGCAAACACATTTTGGGCTGAGATCAAACACGGGATGTCTAAAACCAATTCTGAGAAAGTTACCGTGGCCGGTTGTTATGACAACATCTTTAAACTTAATACTCTTACCCCCAAAGACTATTTTATTATTTAGAATCAATAGTCAAACTTCTCATAAAGAATCTTTAGCTATGCAGAGCCAAATTTTGCTTTCATAACTGTGCAGAGCTGAGTAACTCGATTGCCTGATGGAAGAACTCGAGAAGAACAAAGTTAACCTGCCTGAATGCTGCAGAATTTCACCCTCCTCTTCCCCCACCCCATTTTTAATACGTATCCTTTTGAGGAGTGAATTCACATTCACATTGAAAACCAGCTTGAAAAACTAACGTACAGTACTACTTGCTACCTTTGCAATATCATTAAAAAAAAAAAAACGTTACTGAAGGCAAAAGCAGAAGTATAGAGAAATAACCAGTCATAACCACAAGTGCTTTGCACTGCTGTAAGGTATTATAGAAGATTTAGGGTGAGGGACAATGGCTCCCTGAATTTCCTGCGTGGAAGTTCATCAGCACCATATGTCATTTGCTTAAGACGTTGACAGCTTTTTGAAAGGACTAAATCAGCCAAGAAATCACTATCGGGTCCTCATTTCCATACACGCCACTGCTCAAACTCTCAGCACACAAAAAGATTGTATTCTCTAGGGCTCTAGTTGAACAGAGTCCCTCTTCTCACTTTTATCTCCCTATTCCTTTTATTTCTGAAGTTAAGCAGCTCATTGTTAACGTCAGGTTGTAGGCTTTGGAGCTATTTTAGATCCCAGATGCTGCTGGCCATCGGTATCCAACTCAGATTTTGCACTGAAGCAGCGCTGGAGCACCAGCTGAGACACACCAACAGTGATGGCAAGGAGGAACAAAGCAGCTGCTTCCTTCACACGTCTCAGGCTAAGAACAGAGCCCCAGCAGGGCTGTTTTGGCTGGGTACCCCATGGACGTGTCCAGGGTGGACGCACGGTGCAGCACAGGAAAAACATCAACAGTGTTTTTTTGGGGAAAAAAAAGAGCCGCAGCTTCTCCTGCTTCCCATTATCCAGGCAGCAGGCAAGCCACTGTCATGCAGCCAGACCAAAAGCATCCCCATCTCCCACCTTTTTCTCATCTGCTGCTGAGTCTGCAGGTGCACAACGGCAGAAAGCAGAGCTCATTCCCAATGAAATCATGCTGCCCAGCACCACCCTGGATAGGTCGGGGATGAAACGTTCAGATACGTAAGAAACCAAATGGCTACAGCTAATTTTTAATAGAGAACTTTGTGCTCACCTGCAGTTAACCACTACCTTTTCACTATAAGGCTCCCACAGGTTTGAAATAATCACTAGGAAGCATTAATGGTTAATTGATAATGGGATATTTAATTACAGATAAACACAGTTGATCCGAAGCAGCTGCATGGTCCTGGAATGCAAATGCCCAGGTTGCTGAATCTCAGATGAAATGGGAAGGATGCTCAGCAGGCAAGAGTCAACAGCAATCACTAAAAGCAGAGAAAACACCCCAAATCTCCTGCATGAGCCACCACCGACTTGTCTGGGCATAGGGGTAACACCAGTCAGCACCCGTTAGCGCTGCTAAATAGCAGGCAAAGTGACAGCAACCCGAAACAAAAAGGCACACGGTAAAGGCAAAAACAGTCTCTTGGAGAGGACGCTGATTGCACTGTGACACAGAGCACATGATGTTCATACCTCCAACTTTTCAAGGTCATGTTATTTTTGTTTCATAAACCCAGCGCTGCCTTGTTGTCTTCAATAAGGAGGAAATACATCACAGAGAGTTTAAAATGCCCAGAGCTAATTAAAAGCTGAAACTTCTTTCCGCATTCCCCAACACACTTTCGTACTACATTAAGTAGCTGAAGCTTCAACACCTACCATTAGCCCAATAAATGACTGGATTTCTAATAGAGGGGCTTTTATTCCCATGACTCATTGGACTATTTTTGACCTCTGCTACTGCAGTCTTCAGTATTCCAAGGTTTTGTGTCTGTTTTTTTAAAAGTCTATTAGTAATTTGCAAAAACTTTTCAAGCCTCTCCATGTCCATTTCCTCTTCCTCCTCCCCTTCCCTGCTGCCATCGTCAGGAGATATGAATCACTGGATTAAATATGCAGCTTCCTGAATATGACAACATGTTAACTGGAAATCTGGGCTCTGGGATGACTAACTAGCAATGTAAGAATTGGCGGTGGCTTGTTTTTTAAAGTAAAATCAATAAGCATTACTCACTGATGGGAATTCAGTACCCATTCTATATTAAATATCGTCTCAATTCAGAAGTCACTTGGAGAAAGAAATGAACTGAGCTTGCCCCCAGAAGCAGCCTCCTGTATTTGTCTGAGCCTGCAAACACAAACAGCTCTCTGGAGGCAACCAGAGGCAAGAGAGGCAAAGGAGGATGGACAAAGAACAGGCTTGTTTCAGCCCTGGCTTCAGTCTCGTCCCCCACTGACCATGTTTTTGGACACTGGCTTGTGCTCTACATATAAAAGGCCCTCAAAATCACAATTTACCATTTGAACCACATGAACACTTCGCATGAGAAAGAACCTGCTAAAATATGCCTAAGATACTGTAAGATACTGAATATCTTATAGTATCTTAGGCATGATCAAATTTGAAGGGTCCTCAACGCCAATGTCAAGCAACCAGTGCAGAGAAACCAGTGCTCAGAAAGCACAGGAACTCCTGTAATTGCTTGAAGAGCATTTACCAGCCCCAGGAAAAACTCAACGGCAGCGAGGATTTAGAAATAATGTGTTTCTTCATAGCTAAGCCTGATTTTTTCTTCCCTCCCGCAATTTAAGCTCATCCTATGCACAGCGCATAGAGAACAGATTTTAGCTTTTTATGTCACAGTCCTTTGTGATACAGGCAACGAAAGGCACGTTCCCAGCACACACGGGGAGCTTTGAGGACAGCAGGCTCCGGGCTCCCCACAGGAGCTGATCTCACCAGGTAAATACCCAGAACAGGGAGAACAGAGAGCTTCTGACCTGCTCCCGTGCAGACAGGAGGCTTTGAACATGAACAGCCATTTTAATCTTAGCTCTTCTCTGAATAAGCAGGGAAAAAAGCTGCCCTAGGAGCACTTGGGTCATTTTGTGGTTGAACGAGGTCGGTGGAACAGTTTATTTACGCACATTTGTGATCAGGCTGCAAGTCCCAGCTGTTTGTTCCATCAGCATGGCAGGGGAGGACTACGTTAGGAAGGGCCCGGCAGAAGACAAGAGTTCATGTTGTGATCACAGGTTTTAAATGAACTAGAGAGAAATATGGGCATGCCAGGCACTGCTCGCAGGTTCCAAGCAGATTAATCTGCTGCAGATACGTGCATGGCACACTACGTGAAGCTTTCCTTCTGCTGTACCAGGTACTAGAACTAGTTAAGTTTCAGCCCATATTAAATTCTGGGGAGAAAAAGAACAAACAAAAAGCCAACACAGATATATTCAGCAATGACATCCAAAATGCTCCGTAACTGTTTTTTCCCCCTGCAGGTATTTGTGAGTTCATTATTCCTTTTCAAACAGAAACCCCTGCAGCACTTGCAGATTTTCTGAATTCCTCTTTTCCCTGTCTTTTACTTTGTCGAGACAGCTCCTAATCCTCACCTGTCCCTGGGCCCCCACCCTGCACGCTGGCTGCAAGTTTAAATGGCCTGTCAAAAACGCACCTCTCAGGCACCAGGTTCTGAGAGTTTTACCAATTTTATCCCGAAGGGCTTCCAACATTTTTAACGTAAGTTCTAAGGCATTTTATTCTTAAGTGAAATTGAAACCGCCAAGTTAAACGCAGCTCCTGCGATTCTCCTTTATTGCATAATACAGGAAGGTTAATGGTATCAAAGCTCTTCTTTTGAGCAAAAGCAGTGAAGTGTGGTTTTCTCAACTATTTTCTTTATTTCTTCTTTCACTCCTGTATTTCACATTGGAATCAAGCATTAAATATTTATACCACTCCATCAGCCATTCCTCCCTTGGCGCAATTAGTATTATTGTACATGGATGGCAATGATTAATCTGCATTCACGCACCATTATCTATTTACAATCCCAATTCCGGCTTTAATTTGGTTCCACATGGAGAGAAAGAAAGAAAAAGAAAAATCAATAAAATGTCAGAAAGTGAGTTAGAGCACTAGAATAGAGGAAGGAGATATTTGCAGGCAGAAGATCCAATTTGAACTACCCTGAAATTTTATAAGTATGAATTTGACCACAGTACTTCCTAAAGAACCCAAACACAGCGAGCAGCTCATTGTGCAGATGCAATACAAACTGACTGTAAGTAAGCCTGAAGTCAAAGGTCACAACTGGAGTTAGGAACTTGAAACCCCATTACATCGAGTGCGTTATTTGGAGAGAATGAATTTAAGCATGAACTTGAAGGCACACACAAGCCCTGGTGCTATTCAGAATCAGGATGTAGCCAGACACCATCTTAAATAAGCCCAAACAGAAAAAAAAAGACAAAGAAATACCATTATGGCTTTAGTGGCAGTAGTAGTGCTGCCTCCTGTTTCAGCAGGGACCGAGCTGAGCCTGAGAGGGGTGCTCGCATTTCCAAGGTCACAACAACATTATTGCAGGACTGGGAATTGAGCTCTGAGGTTTTAAGATTCAGAAAAAAACTTGTCTGACTGATGGGATATGAAATACCTGGCACCTCTGACACCTGGGACTTTGACTCAGCAACGGCCACATCAGACACGAGCAATACACGACTGGAGAAGGCTCGGAGTCATTCTGCTGGTCTCCACGTCTTTCCTCTCCCAACCCCAAACCTCTGCATTTCAGAGAGATCTGGAATTAATCATTCCAGCCGTTCAGGATCCCATCCAAGCGTTGCTGAGACATACCTTGTGTGCTCGGGGCACAGAGCTGGTACCAGCTGAGCCCCGGCCCCCAGCGCTGCTTGGCAGCCCCGTGGTGCGGCCTAGTCACAGCCGGCAGCTTCCTCACAGCCACAGCCCCTGGGGCTCCATCGCACGGCAGATCTCTGGGGATTGATTCTTCCCTTCAGTATGACTAGGGGACATACTGCTGAAGATATTCATAGCTGTGCATTATTATTCACTTCACCCGTATTTTTAACTTTTCATCCAAACCTCTGCTCAAATTATCATGAGAGGTGAAGTACCATCAATTTTGAGCATCTTATTTAGCATGTCTGCTCTCTTAAACAAAGTATACTTAAGCACCTCTACACCTCATTTTTTGGTGGCAAGAGACATCTCAGCACAATGGACTTTTACAAGGAAAATGAATAATTAGATCAAGTTATTGTTCCTCACTAAATGCTCTAGGGGATGGAAAGAATACACCTGCATCTTAATGAAAGAAGCCTCCCGATTCGGATTCCACATGATTCTTAGTTCCTGGATGCAGCTCTAGGGCTAAATTCCCCTCCTGATTTAACTAGGTCACAGCACTTTTGACCTCAAATACTCTGCCACCTGCCTGTTTTCTCTCAGCAGAGCTGCACAGATCTTTTAACAAGAGAATTCAGATTCAGCTCCAAGAGCAACAAATTTCTCCCAAAGCCTTCCAGTTGTGATATCTGCCTCCACCATCTCCAAAACCAGCAATAGAAATGAAATCTGATCAGTTTATCACTCAGCTTGCTTACTCTTTTTTCTCCCACCCCCATTCCATCTAAAGATGAAAGCATTTCCGTGCAGCAGCAAACCATCAGTCATTGACATCAACCATAATTAAAGCCTGCTCACAGATAAATTTGTTGGCTAAAAGCAAATCAATACTTTTTTTGCAGGAGCCTTTACATGGAAGTTTTCTTAATTATTCATTTTTTTAACTGACATTCCTCAGCTCATCTTTAAAAGAGTGTAAACCAAAACCTTGGCTGATACAAGTCATTGTGGCTCCACTGGAGACAACAGAGCCAAACTAATTTACACTGTGCAGGGGATCTGACAATCCAATTTCTCTGCTGTTTTCCTTAACCTATAAAATGCTTCAAAATTATTTCAGTCTCATTAGTCTGAATTCTCTTGGATCTCCATGCTAGATTAATTATGGTCACTTAATGAAAGAATCCATTAGTCCACGTGCATTTCTGAAGCTGTCACAATGGAGCAATTCAACAGATAAGATGGTCTCTGAGGAATTCTTATTAAGTGAACCAGTATTTATGCACACACCTCCCTACTACACGTAATTGGTTTCTTACATTTACACAGAGAATTACATACATATATATACACACGCATGAATATATAAGCGTGCATTAAATATAAAAGAGCAAATGGCTTATCTTCTAGGTAAATACTTAGTTTTCAAGGCATTAACAGAGTTTAGATTTGCATTTTTGGAATAAAATCCACTTCAACCTGAAGGCATAATTTGACATGCCACTTACGACAGCAATGAGCAAAATGCAGATGGTGCATAAAGGTAATTGTAAAGTAGTCAAGCTGGCCATGAACAGAAAGAGAGTCTGTCTTCATCGTAATGCAGCTAAACCATGCTCCTGCTTCAACTGCAAAGCACTGCCGAGTGGGATGGAGTCTGGACGTGGGCTTTTTGCTGTGTACCAGAGGCTTGGGAGCCGCATCCCAGGGCATGGAAAGCTCTCACTCTGTTGATGCAGACCCTTTGGGGTAGGTCACTACCAAAAGCTATTAGAAAGGCTCTTCCTCCCGCAGAGGACACGTTTTGGGGACTGAACAGCACTGCTAACAGGGGGAGCTTGCAGACTTCTTGCAAAAGGAAAAAGAAGGGCCCGTTTCCTCCCACCCAGGTAAAAGGGAACTCAGTGCAGCCATCCTCACTACAAACTGATTCAACAGAATGGAAGTCAACTGACAGAACAAATGTGTTTGTTTATGGCTCAGGAAAGCAAGACTGCAAGAACACAAACCCATCAACTATGATGGCAGGTACCGGAATAGGAGACCATATTGCTGAAACGGATGCATTTTATTACGTGAAAGTACTTACCATAATACTTCTACTACAGAAACAGCATTTGGCTCCAGTCATACCAAAAGAAAGGTAACAAACATGATTATATTTATTCTATTCAGGAGAAAACAAACACTAATTCAACATAACAGAAGAACAGCTAATGCAATTGAAGCTTACTAATGCCGCATTGCAAATCCCCCAAAGAAATCTGCTACAGCTTTATTACAATTTCCTATAAACCCTTTCTGCCTTATTATCAGTGCTACAGAGATTGTTTTTCTCAGTGCAGGCAGAGTTAGATGTGTTGATAGCAAGAGACACTATTTATTACTTGATAAATAGCAACCGCTTCCATCACTGCAAGCACAGATATACTCATGTCTTTGTCAGTCTAACAATGCACTTAAGTTCCATTAAATTTGGACTCTCTATTGACAGATTAGGCTGGAAAGACATGGGGCATGTTTGCACAACAGTCAGCCCACAAAATTCTGAGGACTGAGCCCAGGAAGTTGAAAGATTATTCAAATAAAGCCTCTCGGTTTTCCAGCACACCAGCTGCAGAAGTTGCTTCCTTTGGGAACTGGTGCACAATCGGGTCAAGTCACCTTTGCTTTTAAATTCATAAAACTCTGAACTGATACTGCCTTCCACTGCCTAACACCACGACGTCGCATTAAAAATTGAAGATGCCAAGCTTCAGTTACAACTGGAGTCTAGGCTGGAGCTCAACCACATTTGGACCAGACACAAAATTGAGTTTGTTTCTTGTTTTTGTAGTTTCTACAAAGGCTCTCCTGCAACATAACAAAGAGCCACAGAAACCAGGAGAAAACAAGTCTTGCAAACTGAAGCTTAGGTAACTGACAGCTCGACGAAGACATGCTAGAATTACAGCAGTCATGGTTGTAGAAATTACAACAAAATGCAAAGCAGCCTCAGGATGAAGAAAGTAAATCAGAAACAGCAAGTTGTCTGAGCAAAGACTATTTTCTGGCTCCACATTTACCACAGTAGGATTTGAATGTGACTGGGGTTTCTACATAGGACTGCATCTTAATGCTGATAATAAATATTGGCACACAACCGCACCAACTGCAGAAAATACATCTTTACAGGCACAGCCCTTCCATTTCCCTTTTAAAGATGAAGGGAACTGATGGGCTGTGTAACAAGGTGAGATGGTAAAGCCTCCAGAGGAAGGTGTAAGCCAGGTCTAATGGCTCCTGCCTCCGGGCAAAAGTCTGAACTAATCAAGTGATGAACGGCCCCTGGGTGCCAGCGCTCCTGCGGCTGCTCTGGGCCCCGGTCACCCCCAGGGTGCTGGCCCAACGGGTGCTGATTGATGGCAGCAGCACCAAAGCTTTGGGAACAGCGTGACCTGTTCCCTATTCCCCTCCTCATCAAATCACAAGGGGCTGAAAGTTTCATTTATTTTTATTTTCATCATTTTGAAGCGAAAATGAACTCGGAATGATGGCAACGTGCCTCCTGGTCAGAAGGCGCAGCCTACGTAGGTTGTTTATAGGGTGCTTTTATAGGGTGCTCAACTCCTACAGCCCCGTGCGCTTGTGGCCCTTGCTCAGCCCCTGGAGGAGTGCTGCTCTGTTCCAGAAAGCGTATAGAAAACTGGAACAGGGATCCATCACTGCTGTACCTCTGGGTGCTTACGTAAAAGGGACTACATTTCCAGTCCTTTTAGCAGACAACAATTTTGAACTATCACGGTCAGGACTGTTTTACTTTGTAACTTCCAACTGCAGTAGGGTGACAGTGAGACTACAATTTCTGTTGAAAAGGGCTTAGTGGAACCATCTGCTTATTTACTCTAGATATTAATTTAGCATGAAGTCCAAAACTGAAGAAAAGCTGCATAATGGCTTCAAGCCAAATCCACAGAAGCCACTTTGTCCTTAAATTCGAGCCTCAAAGCTGCTCTAAATACTTTAAGCAAGAGCCCTCGTGCATCCTCCCTGTAGAGAGCACCAAGTGCAGAAGCATGGTGGGACAGGGCAGTGCTCTCAGCAAGTTCCAGCATTCAGCATCACCACCAAGTGCCAGCAACTGGAGAACTAATGGTAAACCATGGAATCTTGCTCAAAATCTAACCCCAGGATCTATTTTGCAGTAACACCTAGACCTGCGATATCATTTGACTTTATAAAACATTCTAAGGCACCTTTTTCCATCAGCATCAGCAGTTTTTTGACCAGACTGCAGATTTGTGTTGCAAGCATTGTGCTTTACAGTCCAGAGACAAAAATGAGATTTTATCCCTGCTCACGCGCCATGGCACTGCAGAGCTGGCTGAGAACAAGCTGGAGTCTCTTCCGCCACGTAAATCAGCCACGTCTCCGTGTGGAACAGCAGACCAAAACCCATCCCTCATTCACACTTGGCAGCACAGGATCACACACCAAGGCCAGG
This sequence comes from Nettapus auritus, assembly GCA_011076525.1. Classification (NCBI taxonomy): domain Eukaryota; kingdom Metazoa; phylum Chordata; class Aves; order Anseriformes; family Anatidae; genus Nettapus; species Nettapus auritus. The sequence goes on along the minus strand of CM021787.1, from coordinate 5,071,991 downwards.
AAGCATGGATAGCATCCTCAGCCTCCTTCAAAGTGGTGCGCAATCCATTTTTCTCTCGAACATCGCTGTTTGACAGTGATTCAACATGGCTGGTTAGCAAAGTCTTCCATTGCTTAAAAATTACCATGACAGGTATGGAATAGTTTCTTGTCGTACCCTACAGCTAACCACCAAGAGAAAGTAGTTTCCCTTCCTCCTTCGGTAGAGCCACGCATGTTTATATAGTGACTGTGTCTGCCTTCATCATCTTTTACATTCATCTCCATGGCAATTTTCTTTTCTAGGCATTGTTAGCTGCCTTTCTGGGAATTTGTTTCCAATCTTATATTTATTCAGAACTGGCATTGCCCCTGCATGCAACAGCTGCTGGAAAATTATATATATCCCATTAACAAACAATACAACTGTGCTGAAAAATACGACCACAAAGCTTGAAGAGGTTTTCTGAAAAGTAAAATTTTATTTATTTTATATTTAAACCCTCCAGTTCCTGGACACAAACAGATTCTAGACAGAAAAGGAAAAGGTTGTGCCATTTTTTTATTTTTATTTTTTCAGAAAGGTACTTTGCTGGATGCACAAAGTAAAATCCAGGACATCTGCAAAGCTGCTGCACCACTTTCCCATAGTGCTGCATCGCTCCTATCAAACCCTTCCATATGTGCTCAACTTTTGTTCAGAATGAGCAGAACCCTTCCCATTAAGGGTTGATTCCGCTCCCTTTTTCCTGAGTGCGCTCTCACGCCAGGACTAATGGGCAAGAGAGGAAGAAACCCTGGGACTCACTGCCACCAGTTACACCACAGGACTTCCCATGCAGGCAGTGCCAGGCTCGTTCAGTGATTGAGTTTTGTTGTTATCCTTGAAAGTAAAACCAAAAGCCCCACTGCCTTGTACATCCATACAAGCAAACACGACTTTGGGATCCTGACAGCCATTTCCGTCCATCGGGAACCTGAGCCTTCCAGAACAGCAATTGTGAATTACAAAATTCACTTCTGTGCTACCAGCTGCCAAACCTAAGCTTTAAACATATTGAACTTGGTATTGGACACTTGCATCAAACTCTGCTCAGTATAAATACCTTCCACCAGGTATCAAAAGAACAACACCCTTGAAATTAGGCAGTCAAGGAGGTCAAATGAAAGCAGGTCCATTATCAGCAACCACTATTTCAGAGCTCCGTCATGTTCAGCTCAACGTGCATGGCAGGCACGTTACAGGGTGGTGGTGTTCTGGCATCTCATTTAACAGATGCACAAGAGCAACTCTGCTCTACAAGATGGAATAAAGATGCGCTTGCTCTGCTTCATGCTTAAGGCAGGATGAGAACATCCTGAAATGACTGTGTTGTGTGTGATGATTGTGTTATTTTCATTCTTAAGTCTGGAAGGCATAAAAATATTCCATACTGCAGCCAACTTAAAAATCACTGGAGCTGGAAAAGAAGCGAGAATCTTCATCTTCCTCCCACTGAACCCATGACACCTTCCCCTGGCCGCCAGCACAGGCACTGGGCTGTGCAATTCCCTTGTTTCCTACTCCCCAATTGGGAAAACTATAGGATCAGGGAAAGGCACAGAACTGGCAGAGCAAACACCTGGTCTGCTCCCCAGTCTCCTAAATAAACAATGCGACTATCTGCAAATCAAGGGCTTATCTGTTTAGTACCTAGCAGGAACAGAAAGGACTCCTGATCTTAGCCAAGCATGGTAGCATAAGCCATCTCTGAACCCCAAGTTACCTATTTCAGGGTCCTATCTGCTCTGCACCTCCGCATTTCATACTCATCTGCAGGGTCCCTGGGACCTGAGAGAGGACGCTCCCATAGTTAGGCAAGGCTCTGGTACTTACAGGGCCAGGACTCAGCCTTTCAGCCACAAGCACTCTGCAAAAATAGGGCAAATCCATTTAATTCGTAAATTTAATGGAAAAATCCTTCCATTGCAGACAAAGAACACGAAGTGCCCTCTCTACACAACAAGAGCACGCCACAGTTACAGCAAGAGCCGCGGTCAACAGCAGCAACAACACACAAGTTCAACTACGGCCACAGGTAACCACAGGAACAGCTCTGGTGTAATCCACATGCTCTAGAAGGCACAATCCAATTAATATCCCTTTTGTCTCACGAAAACCTCTTTTGTACCTTCCTACTAAAAGTGAAACTGCCTCTTGGTTTCCAGCATGAACCACTGCAATATTTTATGCCTGCAAGAAGGTTGCAGGGGCAGAGGGAGAAGAAGAACTGAATTACCCTCCAAGGTCGTTCAAGCAGACTCTCGGTAAATGAGGTCTCCCTGAAGATTCATAAAACTAAAATATACATGTCTTGTATATTAAAGCTTAAAGAAAAAAAAAAAGAGATCAAATATTATTAAAGGTCTGAGTGAGAGCTATAAAAGGCAAGGAAAAACAGCGTTAAGTCGAACACAGGATCAAATTCAAAAGGAGCTGAACGGAGGAGAAAAAGATACAGATAGGGATTGTTTCCAACGGCAAACATGTTTACCTCATTAATTTCTGATACTCCCATCCTCCGATCAAGGTGTTTGGGATAGGGCAAAAGTTAAACAAAAACTAGGCACAGTTCCCAGAACAGCAGCCTGGGAGCACTGTATCTTGCGCAGACAGCCCATCAGTAAATCTCTCAGCATTTTGCACAGAAGAGGTCACTGTATAATTATCAACAGCACCAACGGGGGAAGCGGGCAAGGTGACACAAGGGGCTGACGGCCTAGAGCCCAGCTCCTCCAGGGTGGTGCTCGTCTCACCTGCAGTCTGCTTAAAAGCCTGGATGTGCTGGGGATAAGACTTTATTCTGGAAGAAGTCATATATACACACTGATTTATTTGTTCTCATACCCTTCCCGTGTTTCTAAAAACAGGCAGAACATTCCTGTCCCACGTTTGTTCCAGGCCCAGAGCCGTAACTACCCAGAGAGTAGGGCCAGAGAACAGACCAAGTCAAAGTGCTAATGCTGGGCATTTCAAGAGCTCCTCATGGGTCACCAATGCCACCAACGGTGTCGGCCACTCCATCCCCTCCATCCGAGCCCAGCACCCCCCTGGTCCAGGCACGAAGGGCTCTCAGCGCCTGCCCTGCAGCTTCCTGGCCCCGTTCGCAGGGTGGCCGGCCCCTTCCAGGCCTCCTGCCTTGCCTTTGGAAGGGCAGCGCTGCTGCGGCTCAAGCAGGGCTAATAAAAAGGCAGGCAACAAAAAAGATTTTCTGTGGGATCAGCGAGAGGAATTTTTATGAGGGAGAGAAGATTCGGTAATGATGATGTTGAAGAAGCAGTCGTTTGTACAGAGTGGTCCCCGTGGTAATTTCCACAGTGAGTACAGAAGTATAATATATAGGATTATTGCAAGGAAATCTCTCATAATGAAGCAGATTCTTAACTTGGTTTGACATTGTCATTTTACACTACGCTATTTAATGTGAGACCAGCAAAGTAATAAATACTTATTTTGCCTGGATATCAAAGCCCTGTGAGAGGTGCAATATACCAGTTACAGCAATGAATTGTTAAGCTAGATTCTCATTTTTGCACTGAATATTTCATTGTCCTCATTGCCTCTTTAGAGAGAAAAAGAGTTACCTGCTTAAACCACACCGGAAGGTTTGATATTGCATTCTGTGATAAGTTAATGTTTGAGCTTTACTGTAACTAGTAGCAGACACAAGGAAGCTTCTTCAGCAACATCCAGTCAATGAAGCTATGGGAAAAATAAGACTTGTTTTCCCCCTTTGCTCACCCAAACGCTTTCCTTCCCAGGTCATCATTAACGGCTTCAGCTCTTCCCATCAGAGGAAAGGGTTTGAAAAGGTCCCTGCAAGATTACGTATATTTACTTAGCAAGCAATTGAGTAGTTGCAGCAGAAGAGCATAAACCACCCTTAATGGTGAATTATTTTAAAAAATCCATTTTCAAGAGGCTAGTGTAACAAAACAGTTTGCTGTTGAGAGTATTCCAAGCATTCGATCCAAGTAAATAAATTATTGTTTCTGAGGATCAAGTGGTACATTCTCATCAGCAAAGTGCGGACTCCTGTGCCTACCTTGGAGAGCCAGCACATCTGACAGCAGAGCAGCAACTCCACTTCAGAGATTCCCTCAGTGAAAGCTTTCAGAAAAGGAAAACACTCATTTAAACTTCTGCCTGCCAGCGTTCTCCCATCTCCTCCATACATTTGCGGTCAGGCTGTAACAGGGCTATCAGCGATGCCTGCTGCCTCCTCCGACAAGAGCCCACAGCTCAGCGGCGGTGCTCAAAGTCATGAGCAAGTTGTAAAGAAAAAAGCTGTTGATGGACCTGGGTACCATTTTATCACGCAGACCAAAGCATTGTAAAAATAATCTCAGCCCTTGGAAATTTGATGTCTGCGGAATTTGATTTGTTGAATCAGATGTATTTAAGAAAATAACGCAAGAATTATAAAAATCTCCACAATGTGAACAATTCCTATTACAATCTAGATAGTCCATAAGGATGGAGCCCATGGCTACAGGCAGTAAATGGCTGCAGGGACACAACCTGTTATGTCCCCAAAGAACTTACATCTCCCAGAGAAAAAGCAAGAAAAGTAGAAGGGAATTACCCAAGGTTACAGAAGTGGACTACAGCAAGCTGTGTAGCAGGAGTAAGCCTACAAATTTTAGAAGTCATTTAACGTACAGAATATACACTACTACAGCTACACAACAGTCGAGCAAAAAGCAAAAAGCAGTGCACTTGGATAAAATACTTTGCTCAGACAAAAGTTTGGAGGAGGGAGAAGGATCAGTTAATTTGGGCTGTTTCCTGCTGTCTGCTTAATATCAATGGATGTAGCTTGTGTCTGTTCTAGAGTTGGACAGCGAGAGTAACAGAGATTTAATTGGCATGAAGCCCACGGCAGCCTCTGCCAGAACAGCTGCTGCCTGTCTGGGAGAAAAGCCATTCTTCTTGCCAGTGTCCTCCAGTACCAGCACACCAAAGACAAACAGCTACGCGGGGCGTTTCTTACCTTATAGGCTATCTGAGGACTTAAGGTTAGTAAAACACACGTATGTGTGCACAGAGAGGTTAAAGAAGTTCGACCTGCACTTAAGCAGATGTTTAGCATCACCTCTCCTGAGCGACCTCGGCACGGAAAGGGCAGCGGTGCCAAGTGATGTGCTACTGGAGAGGCTCAGCCTTCGCTGGGCAGAACAAGGCTGGGAGAGGGAGGTGGGCACTGACCAGGGCTCAGCTACCGTGCTTTGAGTGACCTGCTTCTGCTTCAGCTTTGTTTTGTTTCAAATACATATGGTATTACTTCTTGGAGCCGCGGATATCTGTAGGTGGAAGTACTAGAGAGAAGGCAGTTGTTATAAACAAAGGAAATATTGTTAGAGTTTGGGGGTGGAGGAATCGTTACCAGAGAACTGGAAACACACATGCTAGTTTTGCAATTGTACATAAGATGTGCAAAGTAAGAGCAACTTCCTCTACCTGTTGGTATACATCAAACTTCATTATGATAGCTCTATTGAAGTGCAGGTGAGTCATTTAATATTTGCTGCGCCACTGTTAAATTACCAACGAGTACAACCGGGAATGGATTTTTACAGCCATGAGATTAAATTATACACCCTCACTTCACTCCCAGAGAGGACACTCTCTGATAAAAGGAAAAGTCTCCAGTAACAATGAATAACAGGTGCATTAAAATAAAAATCAACTAACGGGGGGAGGCACATTGTCTGTTCTGTTGACAAATGTTACCAAAATATACAATCCAAACCACAGTAGGCATGGGAGGGAGGTGATCTCACTATCAAGGAAATACAGGCTGCATGTTCAATTCAAACAAACGCTATCAAGAAATATTCCTGAGATCCCTACTCCTTGAACCTTTGTTATCTTACCCAACAGCATCTTATCTAGGGATTCACAGCACTTCAGCATTTACATACAGCATTTAAAATAATTCCTCTAGAATAAACTGCTTATCGTTTCCATGATGTCCCTTCCCCTCACTTACAAGATGGCTTTGCTGTTTGTCCTTTATTTTTCCCCACGCGTAACGCATCAGAGCTGTACTTCATGCACAGAGAAGCCGCGTCCCAGGTTAGACGAGCAAGAAGCTCACAAAGTACGAGCGGAGCAAGGCCCCCGGCTGACAAACCAGAAGCACAGGCAGCCCCAACATCAAGAGAAAGTAAACGAGCAGCCTCGCATCTAAGCACAGCACCTCACTAAATGATTTTGTTGGCAACCCAGAGACAACAGGGAACAGCCACAAACTTTTAGGATCCCAGTAACCTGTGGAGATGATGTCCTCGGCCATGCCATCAACACAATGAGCAGAGTAAAATGATCTTCCCATGAAGAAAAAGCTTCATAATACTTTCATCTGGGTATCAGTCAAAAATACTTCCTGAGGGGATGTGAATTCTAGTGGTGCAGGAGATGTTTAATTCCCATCAAAGCCAGCAATGCACAGCCCGTCTGACACCAGCCGGTCCATCAGATGAGGGATCTGAAACCAGCCTCGAGCTCATCCTCTGCCAGAGCGGGCAGAGGGCAGAGAAGCAGGAGAGTCCCAGCTACCCAGGCACCTTGGGGTGGCCAAAACCACAAAAATGCCCCTGCACTGCTTTTAGCCCAAAGCCCAGTTCTCTAGGTGGTATCACGCAGTTACTCTTTAACAGCATTTTTTTTTATGGCGTGGAAGAAGGAACTTAATATTGCAATTACTTCATTTAATACCATGTAATGGCTCAACAAGCTTGTCAGCTACCTGCAAAAGAGAAAAGGCAAAGTATGGTGTAATTGCACTAAAGTGGAAAACATGAGTAACTACTCATATTAAAAAGGATCAGAAATAAAAAGGCAACATTGTGTGAATTAGAGAGAAAATAAAGCCTTTATGACATGCAGCTGAAGATCTGGCATGGTTTAGCAGCATCTTGAAAACCAATTCAACACAAGAGACCATTCTCCTCCCGGTGACCTTAGCTTGCCACTGTCAGGACAATAATGGGGAAACAAGAAAGGAGGAGAAAACGTTGAAAGCATGCACTCTTCACAGGCATGCAAAGTGGATAAATTGCGCTTCTATACAGAGTTAGTAGGTCAAGGACAAGGCACCTCCAGAGAGATGGTTTTCCTGTGACTGCATAAGAGGTGGTACATAGCAGCGTCAGCGTCCGCTCTAAAACTTGCCCTTGGCTTTTTGGTGGTCTGGCAGCCCAAGCTCCCAAAGCAGTGGTTAAACAGCCCCTCTGCAAGGTGCATCCAGACCTTACCGATCTCACAATTTTATGGCAGGAAGGAGGAGACAGGAAAAAAAAAAGCCTCCCTTTGTCATAACTTCCCTGATGACCCTCAGGCACGTTAAAGGCAAACACACCAGCACACAGTTTGAGGCATCGCTAAGGGTAACTGCTCCTTACTCCAGCCTGGAAAGGCCCAAAATCGAGTCCAGGCTCTGGACTCGGGGCACGATGACGATGGCTGGCTGCGCTGTCAGAGACCGCAGTGACGGCACTTTACCTTCACAGAAGGCAGCAGCAGCAGAAATGGCAAGGACGCGTCTTACTCCCATTTTCTTAGCTAGCTTCTGTGCAGGGAGAAAAGCAGCAGCGTTTGCCACCTCAGAAACAGCTTATGAAGAAGCGTTTCAGTAGAAGGACCCATGTGTACACCTCAGCTAAAGAGAGAGCTATTCTGATTAAAATTAAATCTTTGACCTTAGCTTTATGCAACTGAGATTATTTCTATCTCTACTGAAGTCAAAACATGCACCAAAATATCATCAGATTATGAAAGGGAGCACATTACTTCTATTTACCCTGTGGTTTTTAAGATAACATTTACCATGTTGGGTCCTTTTTTTTTTTTTTTTTTTCAATCGCAAACCTGACTAAGAAAGACTACAAGAGAAGAAGCTTTCAAAAGTATCTTTAGATTCACACTGTATAATTATGAGAAGCGACAAAGACGACAGTGCTGAACCTTTTCCTTTCTTCTGCTCTTCTATAAATGGTAAGCTTTCAGACATTACACAACTTTGCATCTCTCTACATACTTTACATAGATCCTATACGCCTTAGCGTGTGTCTGATCTTTTCAGCTGAACTCTCAAATGTCAACATTCATTTACCTTATAATTAACATCATCATGAGCGGTGACATTTTTCTCATCTTCCTGCTTTTTTTTGTGTGTGTGTCTTGATAGGTTCTGTCAAGGGGCTGTTTTTACTTTCACTTTTTAAAAGAAATAGTAAAAAAATGTTCTTTCAAATTAACAGCTAACGTGCATTGAGAAGGTTGGTGCTGCTGAGGCAGTAACTTCGAGCAGTGCCGACCTTTGCAGCTCTGTGGCAATGAATGGAAAGCCGGGGCTTCACGTTTTTCACTATGCGATCCGTGTCGTGTCTTTTGGATTTGTTAGTTTCCCGCGTTACCTTTTACATTACTCCTTCCAGCATGAAATTTTCGCTTACCATGGCAAATTGGAACCAATTTCACACCTTCATCAACTCTCATTAACTAATAGGCAGAAAAGTAAGGTCTTGGATGAGTGAGCCAGTCATCTAGGCTGGTGAGGTGTTCTTTTTGCTTAGTTTTTAATGAAGTGTCAGATACTAGAGAAACATTATTATGTATTATATATAAGCTTTATAGATTCTGCTTCTCACTAGCAATCTAAACAGGTCCACAACAAAGATTTTCTTCTGCCAGGACTGATGGCAAAATCTTTTCTCCATAATTAGGTGTCTGCAGTCTCAGGATGCATTTCCAACGACTGCACTGACTAGATAACGACGCTAAGCAGGTATTTTAGAACAGCCGCAGGACTTGATCAGATCCAGTTAAGAAAATGGACAAAACACACTAACAATTTCAGGAAACCCTTATGTATATCCAAATGATAAAACAAATAGCCCTACCCCAACCATTTTGCAGCCTACCGACTGATCTGAAATCTACCATCCCACAAGGAGACAGTACACTGAATACTCAGCATCGGCGTGGAGGGGCTCATTCCCACATCTCCCATGAATTCTTCAGGAAAACTAAGCACAAGCAGGTAAGGACAGCAACGCTCACCCCCCTTGGAGGTGCTGCCGATTATTAGGCAAAGCACCTTCCACCAGAGACTGACTTTGCAGCCCAACCGAAGGGAGAGGCAGCTTGGAGCAGGTGGTTTACCTTTTAGGTAAACGCTGTCTAATGAAAGTAAAGGCTGGAAGCATCTTATGGCACAGAATATCTTGCCTATTCTGCACTTGAATTTCCCTTAGCAAAACACCCAGCAAACTCAATGAACCTTAGTGCATTATCAGGAAGAGACAGTCATTTTTAAGTTATAGCTCCCTATAAACTCCTATCAGATAACTCTTTTTCTACTTTATTGTGATGTTCCTGACTCGTGTATGACAGCAGTGGCGGGGGGCAGCAACAACCTCGCAGCCATTCCCAGCTGTAGCCACCTCCCAATGTGCTAAGACGAGTGTAAAACACTCTCCCCACGAGGACGGCGCGTGAAGAGCAGATGCCTCCTGGCAGGGTGTCAGGCTCACTGCTGCCTCTGACGGATAGACCTCTCGCAGGGGACAGGACCAAGGAATGTGGAATCGGGATGAGCACAAGCCTTCTCTGCTCGCTTTCGAATGTACCACGCCAGCATGAGGACAGCACGTGTGCCCGAAAGGCTCCTGGCTCCACTGATGAACCATAACTCCAGTCCTAGTAGGCTCTACGGTATTGAGCTCCTGTAGGTTTATAAATACATGCTGCGTATGCTCAGCATGCAGCTAAGGAAAGGGTTTACCCACCAGCCCCCGAAGAGAAGATGAAGGCAGTCACAGCCACGGGAAAGGCTTTGCCCCAACTCAGATGCAAGCGCATCACAAGGTGGGCATCGCTGGGCGCTGCTGCCCGCAGATGATTTGTGCTCAACAATCGCTGTTCTACCTGGGGAGCCTCTAGTGCAGAGAAAAGTTACCACAGTAAAGCTGCTGTGTTACGGCACAGTACGACCTGCCAAACCCCAGCACGTCTCTCGGCACCGGGGAGGAGCGAGACAGCATCGGCTGGGGCCCCGCACCGGCACCGACGGGGTCGTTCCAGCGCTCCAGCCCCAGGATTCACTTAAACAGAGCCGGCCTGTTTTGATGAATTATGTAGGTAATTCAGGGACGTAAGCAAACATTCTGCTGAGTTCAGATTAATGGCCTCGATTCAAAGTGAATTTTATAAATGACCTAAACCAAGTGGGACACACGCTGTCTCATGTGCATTTTAACACAATGCAGTCCTTAAGGCAATTTCACCGAATATCGTCAATTCCACATTTAAATGAAATTCCTGGGGAAGATCTGGAAAGAACACAGATAAATGAGGCTAAATAAACTAAATCAGGGAAAGAGCAAAAGACTTTTATTTGTAGCTCCTGAACTCTGGGAATTGGGGAATCTGGAAAGTCTCTTAGGCTGAATTATTGAGATAATAAAGCACCTGCTGAAGAGACCTCTAAATGCTGTAATGAAATTATTTCATTGCCCCAGAATAATCACAAATGCAGGTTCTCTTTTGAGAGAAGAAAAAAAAAAGGAAGGGAAAGCAGGATAGATAAATGGAATGCAAATCACCCTCTCTGCTCGCAGTGAGCAAAAAAAGCCGTGACATGAGAGGAGCAAGGTCCTGCAGAGTCTGTTCCTGTTTTATTTACTGTTGAGGGGTCACTTGAAAAGGAGTGAGAGTAAACAGAAGGCGAACAGGGAAGCACAAAAGCACCACTGCGTTCAAGTATTTTGTCTAGGCTTGATTTTATCAACATCTAGACTGGAACCACAAGCTTCTACGTAAACTATGACAAGTCATCCGACCCCAATCCTGACTTAATTAAGTGATGTCACAATTAAGCCGTCTGACCCTCACTCTGACATAATTAAGCAACGCAGCAATTACAGAAGCCCTATTAGTTGCAACAGAATTATGTAATAAAGAAGTCATCTGTAATACAGGAATGACTCCCTGCTTCCAGTCTTTTGTTCCCCCATCTTTACCTTTCAAAAAGACAAGTTCTACAGAAGTCGGGGCTGTTTCATAATTTAAAACTTCTGCGATCCGCTACATATGAATATTTAACACAGCTGGGAACTTCAAGAAGTCATCTTGTACTTACAATGAATGGTCAAAATTTCAATTTGTTTTATTTATACTCTTGTTCTTAGCCACAAAAACTCTGAGAGGAGCAGAAAAGCTAGTCGTTTCCCAGGAACAACTGATTTAACCTTTTGAAAACAAGCAAACAAAACATAGGAAATTTCTTTCTTAACGTTCCCACACAAACCTGCAGAACCTCGCTACATTTTCATTTACTAAAATGTAATTAATGAAGGCTTTTAAACCCTCAGAACCTTTCAAATTAATGAAAAGTCCACCCAAATAAATTAGACATGTAGTCCAAGAGCTGCAGATTTAAATTACAGTAGTTATCCTGACAGGAACCAAGAAACAGCTGTCACATACAATTATTTTTAGGGCTGCTACTAAACCATTTTCACATTATGAGCTGCCACCTCTCAGCAGCTAACGGCAGCTTCACATTTTATCATGACAAAAAATTAGAGGCACTCGGTTATCTCCTCGGTATTACACACGCTCGTAGCGCACCGGGCGTTAAACGGAGACAAACCCCGCCGCCAGGGGAGGAAGGAGCCGCGTTGCATCACCATGGCTATGACATCACCCCAACCGCCCGGCCAATCGGGCTGCAGGGAGCACACGGGGCCGCAGGTGATTGGTTATGGGAGCTCATAGGTCACAATCGTGCTCTGAAGTCATCGCCGCTGCCAAGGGCCGCGGTGCCTCGCCGCCATGTTGTGGAGCTGAGGGCCCCGCGGTGCCATGGCCCCGCTGGCTGGCACGCCCCGAGGGCCGCAGCGCGACCACCTCCTCTTCTATGTCTCCATCAAGAAGAAGGCCAAAGGCGGCCAGGAGCCTGTCGCTGGCGAGCAGCTTTCACAGCAACGCTCCGAAACCTGGGAAGTCGCGGTTGGAGAGGAGGAAGAGGAGGCTGAAGACATGGAGGAGCAGCACAAGGCAGCGCGCCCGAGCAAGGGGAGAGCGTCGGGTCCTCTAAAAGGGGTGAGGAAGAGAAGGCGAAGGAAGCCAAGGAGCAGAGTTTGCTTCAGCACAACGAAGCGGCCGCTCCCTGCTTTCTTTCTGTTCATGGAGCAGCATCGTCCAGAGCTTCGGAAATCGAATCCACACTGGACAGGAGCAGAAACTGCCATGAAGTTAGGGAAAATATGGCACGAGCAGCCGGAAAGAGAGAAAGAGATGTACAAACAGCAGGCTGCAAGGCTGAAGGGGAAAAACAAGCGAGAAAAGCACAGAGGTCAGGGCGTGAGCCAGGAAGGGAGCTCACGGCAGAAAAAATGAGCAGGAGGAGAAGACTCTGATGGCTTGCTTAGCTGATGAGGCTGTGACTCTCCTCAATTTCACCTCGTTACTGGTGTGGCTGTAGCTCCTTGCGAAGTTCTGTGCAGTTCATGACAAGGCTTAGTAAAAATCATTGCAAATGCTAGATAACCCTGATTTTTTAGACAGGGATATAATTCGGAATTAATATAGTTGCTTCCATATTTACGGCAATGGGAGGGTTTGTGCATCCTAGGGATGGCTGTTTCCTGCTTACCCACAAAGAAACTAGCAGCAAGTCTTCCCTGTCTCCTCTCCCTTTCAAACCCCAGGTTAAAGCAGGCTCTTTCCATGTGGGAAGGATTCTGTTCCTCGAGCTTAGCAGGTCCTGGAGCCCAAGACACCATGAACGCTGCTGCCCCAGGGCAAACACAAGGCACGCAGCTGATGCCAGGGCTCTCTGGCTGGCCACCTGCTTGGCCTGTCCACAGCACGCACCATGCGTGCCTTGGAGGTGATGGGGTGGGTAGGACGGAGCACACAGCTCCAGTTTTCAACCTTCAGCCCTCTGAACAACAGCATCGTTTGGAAGGGATGGCAGCTGCCACTCTGAAATCAGAAATAACCAGTAATAACCTCTGCAGGTCAGGGAGCAGAGGAAAGCCTTGGGAAGGAGCACAAATTCAGACTCAAAACCAGGACAGGTACCAGCCCCCAGTGAAGGGCTGGAGGACAGGGAGGTTTCTACTTTGACCCCAATCTCTTGACGGGTTCCTAATGGAACAGGCACAGCCTATTTCCATAGCAGGGCCAGTGCCCACGTCTCTTCTTTAAGCAACCCAGCCCCAACTTCTTTCTTTTGGCTCAAGCAAAGGGGTGCCTAAACTCGATCCAGAAGTCTCCATCTTATAGAAAGGCTGACAGCCCATGCTATTTATCAACTAAAGCAAGATAACCTCTTGCCCAAGCAGTGCTTGCTGACTGTCTGGCTCATAAGGACATCTTTGCAAAGCCTGCACTTTGGAGAGGAGGTCAATTGCTTTCCAGACTCTCTGAAGTCTTTGCTTGCTGCATCTCAACCCCAGTGCTCTGCCAGCTTGTCTGGTCCACGAGTACAGCCTCTCTGTCCCTCTGCTCCCTGCTTATGTACTTTTTTTAAAGGGAAAAAACAGGATAGAGGACCAGGGAAAGCATTCATTCTTAAGTGCTGCCTGGTATATGAGGCTGCTGTTATTTTTTCCCCCCACATGCCCCCTGCCCCTAGCAGCCATTTTTTTCTGAAGTTAAAGCTCCAGGCTGGAATTTGTTAAGGTTTAACCAGTCTCCTCTCAACTCATGAAGATTCACATCCAGTTCCTTCACCTAACATGCTGCACACATACATAAGGAAACAATGAAATAGTCAAAACACTTCCACGCTGCCCATGCTGGAGCACAGCCTCGGCATAATGCATGAGTGCTGTAGCCAAATGTTGCTTTCTTTCCTTCTGTGTGCACCAAAGGAAATACTTAAGAAGTCACAAAACAAATTGGACTCCAAAGATGTTGTTGTCACTTACTCCTCACACCAAATTTTCATGTCAGCACCATCTACTACAGTACCTGGAAATGAAGTCAGCGGTCAGCAGCTCTCACTGCTGAGAAACGTAAAAACCCAGGGCACGACCCTGGTACGCTATCACTGCAAATGCTGACATACTCAGTAAAAAAATAATACTGCGCTGCGACTTGATAGCAGGGACAAGAAATACCACTTTAATGGCTCTCATGACTGCATGGCCGCTAACAGTTTGACAGGACCCATCAATTAAAATCTATTCCCAGCTGCACTGGTGATGGCCACACCAGACTGTACAGCTGGTTTTGGCACATTACATATATGAAGTGGTTAAAAAAGATGCATCAGAAAGGCCTAAGATATCACCCATCCAATTATACTTTTAAGGGAATCTTTGTCTTCCATTTCTCAACTTGCATACTTCTTAAACAACTGGTATTCAGGCAAGATCACGCCCTGCGAAGTTGGTGCACAAGTTCCGCTCAATTTAGCTCATCACAATCTGCTTGTGAGTGATGTCTCCAAATACCTGCAGCACTGCCTCAAAACATACACATCTTTGTAAACACACACTCCAGTAAACTCCCAGCGTGGCTATTTCTACCAGCTTCGGCAGCTGAAAAGCAGTCCGAGAGGCCAAAGGACACCTCTGCCTGGCAGCCCAGAATATGCGATGAAATTCCAGTTACCTGCGGTGGGAGAGCTGCTACGGAGAAGGAACAGGAGGGCCTGGAAAACAGCACACTGGAGCTGGTCAAGTTATTCCACCATTATCTGTTTTCACCCTATTGGCATGTAGACTACAGATGCAAAGAGATGTTAGAGCTAAGCGTTACCAATGGAAAATAACGCTTTTGGAGCTGCCTTGCAAGGAAGCTACAGTCTTTGAAGAGACTGTGAATAATTGATGGAGAAATGGGGGTAATGGTTACTGTGGCTGACTTAGGTATGGTACGTGTCTTGGAGCCTGGGTTAGGATCCTCCTCTGTCCTTCTGCACCACAGCTAAACATGCAACAAAACTCCCAGCTGAAGCCTATGGCTTCTTTTGGTACCAGAACGATGCAGGCTCACTGCAAGCCTTCGCATGAAAGCTGCTGCACTTACTTTTCATGTAGTCAAAACTAATGATAATGACATTATAATGGATCTGGTAATATCACTTTTATAGAGCTTAATGCTGCCTGTGTTGTCACTGCTAAGGGACAGATGAGTAAAGAATACTTTGTAAATTCTGTGGGAGAAGATTAGCTGGACTGCTTTCCCTTCAAGCCAGCTAAATGGATTCATCC
>CM021787.1:4737118-5056727 GCA_011076525.1 Nettapus auritus | reverse complement strand
ATCCGGATAGCTGGCAGAGAGACAGGCTTTGCTTTCCCTGCTGTCTTGATGCAGAGGTTTCTAAGGGGCAGAGTTTTGGAGTAGAAAAGAATAGCCAGAAGTATTCTGTCTTTATCCAAAGCCTTCAGAAACCCACTTTCCTGTGCTCTGACCGGGGGCACGACATCTGTCACCACAGCCATAGCAGCACTCATACATGTTGGATCTCTGATACGTTATGCACCTGGGTCAGACTTCAAACCCTGGATAAACAAACCAACCTTCAAGCTAAAATTTTACACGTTTCCCCACCTTTCTGAAAAGAAAAATAATAATAATAAAAAAAAAAAGCCTGAGCACAAAAACATACACCATCAGTAAGCTGACCTGGATGCTACTCTCAGGCTTCTGCTGGCATTGAGAGAAGTGTATCGCTGCAGATATTGCCTCTTCTGCTTGTTAAATGGGAACAACAGCACTTCATCCTGCCTCCTTCATTTAGCTTCCACTCTCCTTACAGTAGCAATTTCTTCCCATGTGTGCAGAAGACAGTCCAAGAGCTCTCCTATTACAGCAGCAGTACTGGAAACACCGGAATATTTCTGAATAGCAGATGTATTTAACAGATGTTCTCTGCAGTAACGCTTCTAAGCTGTTGCTTCATCTCGTGCCTATGTAACACAGGCACAAGAAGTCCCTTTCAGAGGAGCTGACACACTGGGTGCCCCACCGGATTAGGACTAAAAGCAAAACAAAGCCCACTAACAGAACACTGCCATTCTACAGGACTTGCTTGGGTTTGAGTAAGCAGATGCACCACTGAAGCTCAGGCATCCCTCGGCATATTCAAAGTTATTATTAGCCCTACTGGCATTTCAGAGAGCTAAAGGAAATATTAAAAGGGGTGCATAAAAATAAAAGGTTATAGCAAAAATCTACACCAACTACCGCACAGTGAAGTAAGCCACTGTTGGCATCTCTGTCCCCAGAGGGCTCTAAGTGATGGTCCTGCCATTGCCCCAAAGCTTCCGCAGCTGGAGCCAGACAAGCCTGGCAGAGGCCTCCCCCGAACTCAGTTTAGGCAGCAGCTGATTCCTTCTTCATGACTCAGGCTGGTACTTAGACTGTGCAGCCTTGTAGGAAGGGCCCTGCCATGAGTTAATTGAGATGTTACAACTTAAACGCTTACAAAAAGCAGAAACTGGAAGCGTTCTTTGCTCATTAACTGGCTGGCAAAGAACCTTTTTGTTTTAAAGAATCAATAACTTGCTTTTATTCACAGCTTGATTTTAATGTGACCAAAAAGATACCAAGTTGCTCAGAAGCTAAAAAGCTACCAGCGCTATCTGTGGTGAAGAGCGCAACAGCTTGCTTCTTTTAAGTCCATCTTGCAACAAAGCACAGACTGCGCGTTACAGAGCGCGTGCCCATCTGCACGGATCTGAGAGAGGCAGTACATCCTGCCACCCTTGTTAACTCTGATTTATATCACAAATCACTGCAATAACAAACTCGTCGTCTGCGTGCCTGTACAACGTTGTAGTGGGTTTACATGGCAAGGTTTTGGTAGCAGGGGGGGCCATAGGGGTGGCTTCTGTGAGAAGGATCTAGAAGCTGCCCCATGTTTGGTAAGGGCCCCACTGCTGACCAGAGCTGAGCCAATAAGCGATGTTGTTTTGCGCCTCTGTGAGAGCAGATTTAAGACAGGGAAAAAAACCGCTGCGCCACTCAGCAGCTGGGAGGGTGAGAGGAGTGAGAAACAGCCTTGCAGGCGCCAAGGTCAGTGAAGAAGGAGGGGGAGAGGTGCTCCAGGCGCCGGAGCAGAAGTCCCCTGCGGCCTGTGGTGAGGACCATGGTGAAGCAGGATGTCCCCCTGCAGCCCATGGAGTACCACGGTGGAGCAGGGTTCCACGCTGCAGCCCGTGGAGGAGACCACGGTGGAGCCTGTGCCCCGAAGGAGACTGCGGCCTGTGGAAGACCCCTGCCGGAGCAGATTCCGGGCCGGACCTGCAGCCCGTGGAGAGGAGACCACGCAGGAGCAGGTGACCCGGCAGGAGCTGCTGCCCGTGGGGGACCCAGGTTGGAGCAGTTTGCTCCAAAGGGATGGACCCCGTGGTACGGACCCATATATGGAGCAGTTCTTGAAGAGCTGCTGCCTGTGGACAGCCCACGCTGGATCAGTTCAGCAAGGACTGCATCCCGTGGGTGGGACCCCACAGCACGGGACAAGAGTGACCGAGAAGGAGCGGCAGAGAAGAAGTGCTGTAGACTGACCATAACCCCCCTTCCCCCGTTCCCCTGCGCCGCTCGGGGGGAGGAGGTGGAAGAGGGTGGATGGGGGGGGAAGGTGCTTTTCGTTTCTTTTCTTTGTTTCTCACTTCTCTAGCTTGTTAGTATAAGCAATAAATCTTACTTTCTCTCTATGCTGAGTCTGTTTTGCCCGTCACGATAATTATTGCGCGATCTCCTAGTCCTTATCTCAACCCTTGAGCCCCTTTCATCGTATTTTCTCCTAACTCCTCTTTGAGGAGGGGGAGTGAGAGAGCGGTTGTGGTGGAACTCGGCTGCCCACCCGAGTAAAACCATCACAAATGTTTAGCACAGGGCAGCCCTGCTTCGAGGATGCTATACGCTAGGACAGCTTCATTACGTGCTCCTCCATTTCCCTTTCTGTCCAATGAGGTGGTGTATTTAGCGCAGGTAACGCCCGCTGCCCTTGCAGTTCTTGGTGAGAGGGCATCTTCATTCCAAATTTGAGTGAAGATAATGAAACAGGTCTTCAAAGGCGTGCCGCTCCCACTGAACTGCAAACCCATCTGTTTCTTTTATTCGATAATAGCTACCAACGAAAACCAGGTGTTATGTTATTAGAAGTGCAATTAGAACAGCAGTTTGACAGACCCAATTGTGTCTGTCCCAAAATTTATCATTTAGATAGATAGAATAAATATCTGCTTGTGCTCTTGCCAACCTCCCATGACAGGTATGTTCCATCAGGCAGACAGATAGCTGAGACTTGCAATTCCCCAGGGGGTGATACTATGCATAAAATGCCACAGAATATGAACAATAGGCATAAAATATTAATTTCTTTTCCACCGAAAAAAAATAAAAATTTCATCAGACTACCACTCAGGAAACCACAACTACCGGTTAAGATAACGTTAAATATACTTAAATCACTGCTTGACTTGCCAAAGTATGTTTTCCATCACATATTGCAAGAAAAAAGTTTTATGCTTCCAAGAACAGCAAATGACAAAAGAGGATTCACAGAAGTTTAAATAAATAAATAACAGGTATCTGCTTGCGAATCTACAGGACATTGGAGAAATTATTCAACATCAACCGGAAATTAAGTGTCAGCTGCAGAGCCCCAGCGGCCACCCGCAAAGCAGGACTTGGCTGAGCTGGGGCTGGTAAAGGTGGCATCTCCGGACCGCCCGTTACTGCGCATTCATTTATTTCCATCATCTGCCATGTTGGCTACATCGTGCAGCTGAAGATATTAATTCCTCATCTAGGTACCTGCACGTTGAATACCACTGCTATTAGAGGATGCTGTTACATGTGCGTGAAAACAAAACCTGCTTTGTTTTACCACGGCTTATTTTGTAAAGCAGTAAAAACTCCTACCATGACCTCGTTCCTTTAGAAATCAATGAAGAGCTCATGCTCGACTAAATCCTGGTGCTGAACACAACACAGCCTCGCATCAAACCAAACATACTAATCCTCCCTCGCTGCGTGCCAGGAGCCGTATCAGCTCGCGAGGGCTTGGCATGGGCCGAGCATCGGCACCTCGGGCTGAGCCACAGGTTGGTCGCAGGAGCGCGGGCAGGTCTTCCAGCGAGGGATGCAGCCAGCGTTACTCAGCGTGCTTTCGGAGGAAGATTAAGAGGTCCGTAACACCTGAGCACACATTAAAGTTGCCGAGACAGCAGAATGAGAACCGTGCAAGGGCAAAACCTCCCTCTTAAGAAGTCTGGGTGGATGACCTTAACGTAACCCAACAGCTTCCAACTGCAGAAACTGTTGACTACTTGAAAGCACTGCCAGAATGTCAAAAGCAGGTTGTACTTTTTAAATTTCATTTTCTTTTTAACCTGCCTTCTGCATGCTTTGCTGCTACAACAATTTCTCCTCCCCTTCCAGGTTCAATCTGCATTTCTTCTGCTCAGCCTGACTGATGTGAATTGTGTCACCAGAGCTCCACGCTTGCCTATCATTACATATTTCCAAGTGTTTGATCAGATAAAAACCCCTGAAATAGATTCAGTCTGAAATTAAACAGACTGTTAACAGCACTCGCAGAAAGGCAGAGCCTGCGTTTTTAGGAGGAGCTGAGCCTCCCCCTTGCACAAGTTCAGTGCCAGACCTGAGCCAGGGCACCTGAAGGGCGGCCGCATCGCGGGGCCTTACAAAGGAACCTCGCAGCTCCACTGTTCAAAGCAACGGTGCATTTACCAGTTTATTAGCATTGCTGCTTACAAGTCAGTTCAAAGCTTGGTGCAGTGATTATAGCTACATAGAAGTCAAATTCACCAGGAAGCGATCAGAATTATCCATAGCTCGGAGGAATTTTCTACCCTTCCAATCAATAAAGCGCCATTAACAACCTATTGCGAGCTCCACAGTGCTCATAACATTAGAGGCTTGGCACAGCCATGGTAGAGCCCGCAGCCTGTTAAAGATCTTCTCACTCAGCTGAATGAAACCTTATTTCCATGAGTTTACTGGGCAGAGCCTTACAAACCGCTGCCTGCAGGCCCCGGCCTCACCCAAGCTGCACGCCCAAGGAAGGTTCGATGCTCTGCCAGGGGCAGGTCCCAGATGCGTTAGGACTACCACACACGGCAGTATCTTCCAGTACTATTACTGATACCTAAAACGCCTTAAGATAAGAAAAGGATCCCATCAAAAATATTCACGGAGAGCAATAAACGTTACATTTGTAATTACGACCATAAATGCCCGGTTTACATGTCAGTTGAGGAAACACCAGGCAGCCTGTAGTCACCCAAGACTTTACAACCCAAACCACTTGCACGTTGTCTTAACAGAATGTTGAAATGTGTTATAAACAAACAACGACAACAAAAATCCAATTCCAAATCTTCTGAGCAGCAAACACATTGAACTCGGGGGACGTAAGCAAGCATCAGGTCTCTACCAAAGCCAGCTTGCAGTCCTGCACAGACTGAGGATGATGGTTCCGGATAATTTGGCATAAAAAGCAAAATAGTTACTTTTTTGGCAACCTGCTAGAATCAGAACTTGCACAAAAAGAGGAAAAGTGCCAAAAGCAAAGTGAGCGTTGGCATCACAGCACATACAGAATATATTATTTTGTCCCTTTGGACTTAATTAGTTCAAATTTACAAAGAATGACACCCATAAAGATGTTAAACATTAACAAAACTTCTGTTAACTTGCATCAAAATTAAGTTTAATTACAAGCTGTTTTATACACGTTCCAGGGTTGAGAAGTTTAATGAGTATTTTATTCTTTTCACAAGACCTCTACTCTATGAATTCCATGCTAGAAAACCCTAGTTCCTTAAAAGGTTTAAGAAAAAAAATAAAAACAAAATCAACGACATTGACCTCTAATGAAGACGTCCTCCTACTTTTGAGTAATTTTTGGTGTGTTTTCTCTTTTTTTCTGCAGAGCAACGGGGACAGATACTGATCAGCAATACACAAACCCTACTGCTTAAATATTTCCTGTTTTAAAACTCATTTTACTTTCAGAGATCAAACAATAATATAGATGCTTATGAGCTTTTTCTTTTTTAAACTGGAGATGGGGAGTCAGAGAGTGCATTATCTGGGTTTAAAAGACCCAAAGACAAGGAGCTTTGCTCTACCTGCAACAACCGCACACACCAAGGGAAGCAGACAGAGCTGCCCAAGCTTCTCAGTCTGGATGTTCTTAGAATCAGGAGCCGCTTCCCACAGCACACCAAGTACAGCCCAGCAACCTTGAAAAGGAACCAGTCAGCCCTTTTAAATACCCGTGTTTGGGCTGGGACGAGGCACATGAAATAAAACCCCAGAACTTTGAGCTCGCCCATCCCAGCAGCACATTTCAAGCGCAGGGTGCCGCTCCAGGATCGATGGTGTTAACTCCTGCTGTTACACTACAAAGTGAACAACCTTATTTCAAAACTCCTTCATGCCAGCTTCCAGCCTGAAGCACTTTTATTTTTTCCCTTTTAAGAACAGCTGACTTATCAAAAGCAGGTTTTTCTAACAGAAAACCACAGGCTAAGCCACATTATTATAATTGAAGCAATTAATTACTTTTATGCCTTTCTTTTTAAGAGATCTTTAAAGCAGGTAATTCTGACTAAAAGCTCATTTCAACCGCACCATCATTTAAAGGACGATTATAAAAATTAATTTATAAAGCGCAGAACGAAGACAAAGGGGAAAAAGGAAAGCGAGGACAGATGGGCATCTCCCCGTGCTCCGACTGGCAAGTGTCAGAGCACCGCTTCCACCTTAAAAGCACATTGAAGGCAGATCAAATTTTCAGGTCACTGGTGGAAAACAAAGCAGCCCTGCTTGCAGTGTGCTGGCACGAAGTGGTTGAGAGGCCACGGCTCAGCACCACGCACACGGAGCCGTCCCGGCCAGTGAATGAGCCCTGGTGGCTGCCCACACCCCGTGGGCTCTCAGGGCTTTCCTCCCTGAATTCAAAAGGGCCTGGAAAAAACACACATAATAAATAAAGCTTGAGCTGATTTAAATGGGAGTGAACTTATTTGTGTTAATTACACTGCAAGGCAATGGCAGGGAAGCAGCTAATCACATTTTGTCTTTTTCAACTTGTACAAGGCAGCAATTGCCCTTTACGCCAAACCGCATTGGTGCAACACCGTAATGGGTCTGGTTTTCCAGAGACTTGGAAAATTCCAGCTTACTGCGGCCAGGAATACAGCCATTACGTGTTAGCTGTTGACAACATTTTGCCTATTACTAATCCTCTGATATTTACCGATGTCCTGGCATCTTCCTGATCTCTGCTATAAATCCAGCCACAAAAGAGGTCCCTGCGAGGAAGAATCAAAACATCCATGTTGTAAACCAGCCAAGACTGTCAAAAACAAACTCAGCGTGAGCTAAAGAGATCATGACCTGCCATGACAAAAGAAAATGCCACCAAGGGGAAGAAGCAAAATACAAGCGCCACATGAACCCAAAGCACATTATTTCCTTCCACCATCCGGGCTTTGGGAAGACTGATTAGATCTTAGCGTACAAAGTATCAGAGACATTAAGAGGAAAGACATTTATATGAAGTGCCTGCTTTTAATAACTAATATTACTAGGCCTGCAGTCTATCCTTGAATCGAGAAGCGCGAGACGGGAGACGTATCTGTGCCAAGATCCATCAGCGGCACCATCTCCCCGAGCAGGAAGGAACACGCTGGGTTTTTAAACACACAGAAAAAGAGATGCCAAGGTGAAAGAAAACTCGCAGAATTCACTGTTTTGCTCCTGCGTCCCATAACAGAAACCGCTCACGTTTCTGCCTGTCAGCTCACTGAGCTCAGAGCCAGGCTTTGGACCAGCTCACCAGGGAAGCCCCAAGCCCTTCAAAAGTACGTTTTGCCCCAAGGACGCAGAGCTCAGGCTTACACTAAGATTTCAGACAGCGCTTCGCTGGGTGATACCGTATTAACCAATTCTGAACTGCTATTAGGCCTTTCACTGTAATACCTAGTTTGCAACTCCCTCTCCGCTTAAGAATTCAGGAGTCCCCCTGCGAATAGCTCACTTCCAGAAACATCGCACAGATCTGGAATAGAAAACAGCCCGCGCGCTCTCCTGCTTATCCCATCCATTATTGATCCTTGCCAGGGCATCTTTATCTATGTTTTTAAGCAGCAGCAGCTCAGGCCTGCAATAAGCAAACTACAGGAACAGAAGTCAATTTTTTCCACTGCAGGTGAAAGTTTGTTACTCAACAACAAAAGGCCTCCAAGGCCTCTACTACAGCTATTAAATTACAGATGTTTGGCTATGGTAAAAAACAAATATATATATATATATATATATATACACACATACACACACACACATATTTTTGTATTCCACTGAATTTTACAAGATGTATTATAGATATGTCAAGTTATAAATATACATAACTTGACAAATACAATGGGCTAGCTCTGAAAACACACTTTGTAATATTTAACGTGAATAGATCTTCCATTTCTGTGGCTGCAGCACTGGCTGTGGCAACGCTTCATTTAACCTCTCCTATTGAGAGCGGCTGTAACAGAAAGCATCAGTGTTTCTCTAGTTTTCAAAATGCTGACATTTGCTTCCACTGTCTTCTTATCTGCTCTCCATCTCAGAGGCTCTGTCCCTAGGGATGCGTGGTGAGGGGTGGTGGAGCTCTCCCTGCACGAAGACCAGACCAGAAGCTTCTAGTAAAGTACAGCTCCTTGCTGCTTCTGTGCACAGGGAGAGCTGGACCAGATGGCCTCCAGAGGTCCCTTCCAACCTCAACCATTTTGTGAACTAATATCAGCCTTAGAAGAACCTCAAAACCTTTTGCGATCAACAGTACTATATTTAAAGCTGGTGCTAGCCAAATGTTCTATCATCCTAGGTGAAAGAGAGAATAGACCCTGCACCTAAAACCCAAAAGGGAGCAAGATGCTGTTGTGCTGGCTCTAGAATAATCAACTGAGAAAGTCCCCTACCTTAGAAATAAAAACAACAATGCGGGGAGAAACCCAGAAGTAAAATGATCTGACATGCTCACAACAGGTTAGAGCCAAGTTCAGTTCTGAGACCTACCTGGTACCTTACCTCAAACCTGCAGTTACAAACCCAAATCTCAGCTGCAAATAGGACGAGGTTGGACTACAGGGCCCGAACGCAGAAGCAGTGGAAACAAAGTTGTAGTGGTAAGTGATTTGCCACCATGACACAGTAACAGAAATAAATCCCAATGCACTAGAGCATCCTTCCTCCCCTGCCTGGCGTTTGGTTTGCTGCCAACTTGCTACTTAGTGAGATACAGCTCCAGCTCCTAACGGCAGGCTGACCCCAGAGCGCCTGCTACCAGGAGCATGCCAGGGCCTCTCACACAATCTGTCCAATTTTTCATGACTCTGGAAGGTGATGACCTGACACCTGTATCTTGCTAGAGGGCTACACTGGCTAAGGGGCACACATACTTCACCACGCCACCCCCAGCAGCAAACGTCTCCTAAAGACGACTCTAGGATTTCTTCCCTGCATTTCAGGCGTTTCAGTATTTCCAGAGAGAAGAGGGAAGATGAGGTAGGACAGGTGTGTGAGACCTCAGAATTGCCAACATAAAAATAAATTACTTCTCCACAGCTTGAGCTTATGGAAAACCACGGAAAACACAATCCTTCCCCAACCTCAATGAACTAACATACAATGCAAATTAAACGGAGATGAGCTTAATCACAGTACGTGGGATACATTACCATCAAACATCCAAAATCAATTTAAGGAGTAATATGAATTAAGCACCAAAATGAATCTGCATCGTTGTGAATTTCACTTAAAGCATGTGACAAAAAGCTACAGAAACTGAACACATGTGAATGAGTTTGTGATTTCCTAGGAGAAGCAGCTGCAGAGAACCTAGGGAAGAAAAACTAGAAGGCAAAGATCATTTAAAATATATTTTGTGAAACAGGTGACATTTGAAAACAAAGTACTTACATTCTTTAATACAACTCGTAAATATATGAAAGCTTCTGTGAACAGGTCCACAAAGAAACCACGGAGGAAAGATCTTTTGAAAGTACTGGAACAGCTGCAGAGGTGTCTCTGCTCTTTCGCTTTGAAGTTGTAGATAAGGGCAGGCAGTGTAAAACATGACTTATCAGCTCTGGCAGACAGGTTCTGACGTTCAAATCCAATTCCCTCAACATGGTGCATTTCTCTGCAAAAGGAGACCCCTCTGCATATGCACACCTTCAACCAGCTTAAACAACGGTGGAACCTTGCACGGAAAGGGACACGAGTTGGCTTCTGATGAAGGAAAAAGTGAGCCAAAATCACATGCACAGGGCCCCACCACCGGCCCCCAACAAAGAAATCTCGGAAACATGTCCTGGAAGCACCGTGAGGCACGGCCAGCCATCTGTCCTAGCAGCAGTTGGCCAAATGCTTGCTTATTCTGGGAAAGCTCAATGGCCCACCACAGCGGAGGAGAACGGATGTTTTAAAAAGATGCCCAGCCATTTACAGCCCGCGACATCAGCTGCACTTACGCGTAGCGCCCTTTCTCTGCCCAACGCAGGTATTATTCACCAGTTTACAACCTGTGTGGTCATTTACACACTGGCTTACGTCCAGGAGGTACTCTTGCAATTGCCACCGTATTTCCCTAGCTTTCAGCCAGCTGCGTTACGCTAACGTGCACGAGCCCCTCTCTTTCCAGCACCTCTCCTCAGCTCGCAGTTGAGTGTTTTTGCAAACAAGGTTCTTTCTTCTCTCCCCAGTATGTGCTCTCATCCTGGGCAGAAATGGCAAAATACTAATTTCTTCATGTTTAGGAACCTTCATAGATTTTTCCCCACGCCTTATCCCTTGAGGTGCAGTCCACACAGCAGCCTTTGCACACAGAGCTCTCTCTCAGCCTCAGAGGGGACCAAACAAAGGTCAAATTAGGATAAAAAAGACAATTAAGAGATAATCAGGGTAATTTTCAGCCTAAAAGCATCTTCTTCCTTGGTTTAAATAGCTAGCCTGAATATTCATGGCATGCTCTCTACTATCTAGCAAATAGAATTAATCATATTAATGCATGGAAAAATAAGATTAGCTCGAGAGGGGTATATGAAATCCGATCATGTCTTACTGAATGAAACATGAGTGGGAGAGGTCATGAGGCCCTTCGCTTGTAGTTTCTCACAAAAGTCACTCCCTGCCATGCTCGGGGCAGAAGAGCTGCTCAGAGCACTCACCTCCCCAGCGGACGGGCAGCAAGGAGCACCGGGATCGGCTGGGTCCGCGTTCGGCCCCGCGGCACCTTCAGGAAGGTGTTGCACAAATGGGCAACCAAGTCCTTTGCTGATGAGAGCTAACACAGCCTGCATGTTATTTTTATCGGTTCAGCTGCTGTCAAAAGCCTCCTTTCCTTACCAGCAATGTATGCTAAATTACGGAACCTCTTTAAATGCCATCTTACCCTGAGCAGCTTTCTTCCAGAATTTCCCATTCCGTTATTCCTGCACTGCAACAGGCCGAGCGACTTTAGGATGAAGTGCAATGCTACTCTACTGAAAATACATTGTACAAAGCGTCATCAGTCCTTTAACTTCACTTCTAAACAGCAATCAAGAGGATCACAAATCATTTGTGCCCACCAGGGACGCAATCAGCTCCACCTCTCAGCTACCACCAGGAACCAAGCGCTCCCAATACTGCGCCAGCTGTTTCCCATCAGGGAGAAATGAGATCCCCGACCTACACGCTCCTGTTCTCCTTCTGGCAGGTTCATGGTAAGGCAAGGACCAAAGTGAGGTACAGGAAGCTACGAGGCCTGGGCCAGCCCAGTGAGCTGATGCTCACACGCCAGAGGCAGCGAAGCTGCAGGCGTTCCCGGCACTGGCTGCGTGAGCGGGGACAGACTGCGCTTTCTTTATGGGCTTTTGTGCACTTCAAAATGTTATCTCCAGAGATTGCATGTTCTAAGAGAAAAGGGGTTTTTGCAAGGAGGCTATTTCCTACTGAAACAATGTTTTAGATAGGGCAGCTTTAAAGCCTTCACAGAATTTCCTTCTAATTAAAAGCACCATGAATTCTTTAACAGAAAAAAAAAAAAAGAATTAACCATACCAGTCAAATAAGGCAATCTATTTCCAGATCCTGATGAAGATGTAACTGACATTTAAATAGGGACTTTAAAAAGGCACTTCGTACGCTTTTTTTTTTTCACTCATTCCCACTCCTATGGAAAACATTACCATGGAAGATGAGCAGCTGAGTATTACAGATAAAGCATCCGTTGTTAACTGCCTATTACAACAAGGAAGCTCGATTCATCGCACAGGAAAAGAAAACTTTCACACTTGCATTATCTAGGCTTTAACTAGAAATAAGTTATTTCGAGACAACTGTCTTCCATTCTTCAGCCTCACGCATGCACGAGGGCAGGATACTGCTTGTCAACTTGCAAATAAAAGCAATTACCGACTGGAAAAAATCAAAAAGGAAGTGGCAACTGTGAGATCCCAATCGTTCTGAAGCAGCCATCAGGCAATCTGTTCTCCAGAATCCCCGCGAAGAGCGGCAGCTGCCAGGGCGCAGGCAAGGGGGGGGGTGCGTGGAGAGGGCTGGTTCTGGGCTCCCCAGCGCCAGGCAGCTCCGCTCCGTACCGCGGCGCCTGCTCCTCTCCTGCAGGCCCTGCCCCGGTTCCCGTGCTGGTGGCAGCAGCATTGCCAGGAGAAGCAAGAGATGCAGACCCCGTGCTCCAGAGCTGCGGCATGCTGGCAGAAGGAACGCGCTGTAGTAAGTGGCTATACACCAAGGCCCAATTCACGAGTCCTTTGGAGCCCAAGCCTCTCTGTTGATTTCAGTAGATGTTGGCTGAGGTCTGAGATGAAAATTCATGCTGAAAGCTCGAAGGCAGCTATCTAAGGATCAGAAGCTGCTTTGATATAAAGAAAATAGGTTGGTTCATTAGAAGCACATACAGAGAACGGTTTTTACCAACTAACATAATCATCATCTGAAACAGTGACCTTCAAGAACAGGCACTCTAATTTCTTACCGGTAGAGCACAAGCTGTGCAAAATAGACGAGCCTGGCCAGTGGTACGAGACACCTGGCGTCAAGAGGGAAGCTCAAAGCAGACCTCACATAGGAGATCTTTAATGACTATTAGAAGCAGATAGACAAGGGTGGTGGGGAGGGAAGGGTCAGCTGCAGATAATGATGAGAAATAAAGTCAGCAATAGTCAAGAGGAGCTGCTAAAACATCAGGGATATTCTTCTAGCCATTCCTCCCTCGAAATCCACTCTGTAGATACGTAGCATCACGAGAGATACTCTGCAATGTTTTCCCAGAAGACATAGTTTAGTGGTGGCCCTGGTAATGAAAAAAATGTTTCCCAGGGGAAACGACAAGGTAAGGTTCGGAGAATGGGAGGGCAGCAGAGGGGCAACATGACAGATGATGCAACCCCCCTAAAATTAGACTTCTGCTCAATAAAAGAGCAATAAAGTCAAGAGAAGGATCACAGCGATGAAAGACAGCATAGACCAAGGCTCTGCATGAACACAGCGATTCAGCACGTGTTTGTGTCCTCCTGGAACAAATACACAAGTGAGGCAACTGAGGAGAATGCAGTTTTGGAAGAACAATGAAATCACTGATTAAAAAATTAAAACCGAGTAGGCGGTATCTGTGAATTGTCAGACTCATTTCTTTTTCTTCTTAAACATTTGAATTTTCAAACCTGTAGCCACATTCAGTAAGAGTTCAGAAATAAAGAGGTATAATTAAGCTCAAGAGGGAAATGCACCATGGTGGACTGTAAGTGAGAAATGTAAAACCCAGCTCTGATTGTCCAGAGGAAAAGGATGAGCAACCGTAGCAGTTTCCATTCCCAAGTTATGGTGTGATTTCTACAGGTCGGGCTGAGCAGGCTCAAAACTTGGGAGAGAAAACCAGGACCCGGGGCAAATGAAGCAGTAATTTAGAAACAAATTGGTCTCCCAGGTCGACATGCAACTTCTCAGCGTGATACTATGAGGTGCTCTGCCAGGAAAGGCTCCGTTTCAGCCAAGCTCATGCAAAATGATGAAGTAAAATAAGGTTAGAGGCCAAGGGGGTTGCAGGCAGGAGGTAACTGCTGCACTAGGAGCTGATACGAGGCTGGGTTCTGTCCTCTCCCATACCATCATTCCTTCAATCCAAAAGGCACCACACCTTTCCCAGCTACAGCCCAGGCCCCCCTACCAGCTGGGATTCTCAGTCTACCAAATACAGTCACCAGATGCAACACCGCTACAAAACATATGAAAAGCTTCTTTATTAAAGAAGTCATCTACATCTCGAAGTAGATTTCCCATCTGAAGATTAGAAACATCTAATGAACCTTCAAAACATGCCAGACAGACTGTCATACTCAGACAAATGAGATACTTGTTAGTTTCGTCTCATGGAACTAATTCATTTGGCAGGAGCAGAGGTTTCTAAGTAGTTTCATCAGTGGAACAAATAGCCGTGGAGTGCCAAGTAACACCGCTCTGGGGTGGAAAGGGCATCACTAGCTGCCTACCTGGTCAGCAGAAAGGCTGGAGCCTACAGCGTCCCCTTCTGCTTCCTCCCACTTAATGACTCAGCAAAAGGGAAACTCCTGACAGCAAACGTTAGAACGTTTGTGTATTTCTACAACATCCAGAATCCCTAGTCTAGAAGAAGTGTTGTGCATGGCTCCATACAGCCTGAGAACAAGGCTCCACCTTTTGTCTCATCTCGTTGGCTTCAGCTATACTGGAATAACTGCCCAGACCTCCTTTGCTATATACTTGTGTTTTGCGCAGCCAGACACACACTTGATCTCGATACATACGTATGTTTACACCAACTGAAGTGGGATTATTAGTCATTTCCTACAGCGCCACCCCTTTGAAGGCAATAGCAGCCCAACACTTGAACATCACCCAGTGGGATGCTCGCCACTGAATGAAGCTCACCACAAAACCTCCATAACCAGCAGATGAATTTCACTCATCCTTTTGTGTCTCTCAGCTAGTAGAAAAGTGAGGGGGAGAAGAGAACCCCAGTCTTGAAGATGAGACGAAGCCTGGGGCTGGTGACAGTAGGAAGGCCCCCACAGGCCGCCCAGCTCTCCCGACAGCCCGTGCTGGCAGAGCCAGCCCTCCTCCCCAGCCCGCAGACCCAGCGCCGTCCTCTCTCACCTGAGGGGCCTTTTTCACACCGCTACTTTTTTCCCCTCCTGCTCTCTGCTCAGTGCAATTTTATTTCTCTCCTGTCAAAACCCAGGCCCAAGGTCCCATGACAGAAGCTGCAGTAGCAGTTAGAAGAGCTGTAAACGTGTGATTTTATTAATGTGTCTCAAATAGCTTCTCAGCCCCTGTTGTTCCACTTGACACGAGAATACTTAGACCCACAAAGCCCTTTCCTTTTCAAGGCCCACAGAGGGAGGGATCCAAGAGGTGAGGGCCTGAAGGAGTACTGGGACCCCAGCCATGGGACTGCTGATGGCAGGGACAAGGGAACCTGGCTCCTAGGGGAGCACCACAGCCTCTGTCTTTGGAGAGGAGAGGGTGAACGACAGCGCAGGAGTCGCGGTAAGAGCAGGCCGCACGAAGCCAAGGTGCTGAGCTAGCACTCCGGTAAATACCATCATTATCCCGTAGCTTGAAAATAGATATGAATTATACCCAAGATGAAATGTAATTTTGTTTATTTGTGTACATCTCTGGACCAGATTAAAACTATTTATAATGCTTAGGAAATTAAATATTTAGCTGCAAGATACTTCAATAGAATGACTTGTTCGGCTGCAAGTCTATCTGCTGTATTACCAATAATTAAAACTAGGTCTTCATAGAGGGGGAAAAAAGGTTTTCAGCTATATTTTCAAGCTGAATCGTATCAACATGTTTAAAGACGAGATATGAGCTCAATTTATTCCCCCTATGGGCAAAAATTATTAAAAATGGGAAAAATGAGTCATCTGAATTTAATTATCAGGCTCTGAGTTGTGAAGGCCAGCTTTGAAAAATGAAATTTAAAATAAGACACTTTGTAATTCTGCTTATGGGACTGAAAAGTTTACTTCAAGAATACTAAATCAGGTCCCTTTGAATTGACGGGTGTGTTTATCTTGCCTGTGTGTATTTCACGATGCTATAAAAATGCAGGATGAATCTTGAAAAGTAGGAGCAGCTTCACCTACAGGCGCTGGATGAAGCCCATGTTTGTGTGACCTGTTTCACTCATTAATGCGCTGCATCTCGCCTGGCCTGCTCCACCAGCCAATTCAAACACAAGTCCACTGCTGTTACAGCTCAGAGTTCATCCAGCTCCTGGGAGAATGCATTTGAAGGATACAGCTTGGGGTGGAGGCAAGGCAATACACGCGACAAGGCCCCAGAACTGATGTTTGTAAAACTTACTCCTATAAAATAGTTCCTAATTCTCATTTTTAGAAGAGGTGGTAGGTTTTTTTTTGCTTGTTTAGTCCCCCCCCATGTGCAGTATTGAAAGTCATAGGGCTTAATTTCCTAAGACACGTTTGCAGTTTTTAAATTTCTAGCACTGTATATTTATGGGTAGTTTATTAATTTTTTCCAGCAGGTTCCCTCTGACAGGCATTGTTTCCTTTTTGATATGACAAGACACAGTGCTGCACTGGCAACACCTCCAGGCTGAATAATGTTTCTTAACTAGTTACATACATCTTTACCACATACCACAGATGACTGATCCTCCCTGCAGTACATAATGGATAAAAGTAATGGTGCCCGGAAACATTAATGCATGCTAATAAAAACATTTTTTTCCCCCTCATGAAACACCAACATCTCATTTTCAAAGGGGTCCTGGGAACAGTAAAGAATGAGTACATAGTAAATGACAAGTTCCCTCACATTAATACATCCTGAACATTCAAATCCTATTCCTCCATAATTGTCAGGCGAGTATAAATTACTGAAATGAATGTTATTTGTGGTAGTGACAGAATCTTCATAAATAATCGTTATTTAACTTCCTGCTGATAATCCCAGGTAACACCTAATTATTTCAAATGTTTAATTCTCCCCTTCCAGAGGGGTGCTGGGTCTAAGATTACTCTCTTCCATTTGCTCTTCGTTAGGACTTCTAACTGCTGGCTGCAGTAACAGCGCAGAAGACGTTAGTGTCCGGACCAACTAGAGGCAGAGGTGTCCTTTGCTAAGCAACAGAAGCAGCGTGCCAAATTCCCTCTGTGAGCCCTCACTTCAGATTTCGTAGCACTGATCATTTGGACAGCTCTTGTATATTGGAAAAAAATCAGTGCAGCATTTATTATACATAAAAGCAGTATTTCTGAAAGCAATGTTCAAGCAAACTTAATGGTATGCAAGGGATATTGAAATTCCACACACAGACTCATGTCTGAAGACCAACTGATCTGCAGAAGCATTTGCCACAGGTTCATTAACAGCAGAGTTAACTTGTCAGTAGCATATTTAGCAATAATCAGAGAACAATTCAGTAAAAACAAGATTGGAGCATGGCAATGCTTAAGTTGGGTGTAGATTTTGCAGGGCCCTTTTTAAAATTAATTTCTTATGTCATTTAACCAGCTACACTGTGAAATCTTGCTGCAGAGAATCATCTAAAGCAGAAAATAGTCAACGTAAAGTTTACCAAGCAAATTAAAGGCATCCGCATGAATTTTATCAGAAGGCAGCAGCTAGAACCTGTAACTGGGAAGCACCCCCACTCAAGCACAAACTCTGTTCACTCAGAACATCCTATCAAAGTTTGGATCTCTGCATACTAAAAAGAAGGTGCTACAGTATGACAATAGGGACAACAATGAAGTATGACCAGAAACTTACCAGAGTGAAGATCCCTCTGTTCCAGCAACTTCTAAAACGTCATATCCATCTTCCAGTTGAAAATCCATGAAAACCAGGGCAATAGTGTCTCCAGGTTCAGCGAGAATAGTCCACGTGCAGTCTGCGTTATTGCCGTACTCCAAAGGAAAATGAGGGCTTGAGATAATTCCGCTCTGTCCTCTTAAAGTCCCTCCACAAGCATCATCAGCTGCAAACAGATCATGCAAGTTATGAGATCTTGCTGAAATACACGAAGTAGTATGTCAAAAAGAAAAACAAGCCCAAAGCAAACCTTTGAAAGCGCCAGTGTTTTTGTAGAGGGTTAGGACCTTCATTTGCTTGTTTGGAATATTATTTATATGCTAAGCTCTGAATAAAAGAAATCTGGTTGATAACATCCTCTCCCTTCCCACTGTTTGGTTATTTTTGTTGTTTCTGAGATTTCAAGCAGCAGCATTGATTGGTATGAACCAATGGTCAAATGGGATGGCAAAAATGGCAGAAGTCAAACAAGCAGCAGCCTACAAAGCCTAGCATGAGATCAGCAGAAATTGGCATGGACTGCACACATCTGACCCAACTCCTAAAGCTTTGGATCCTTACTGAGCAGTGCTCGAGTGGGTTCTGGAGGACCAGACTGTGCAGGATAAACCTCACACTTGTCAGCTGATTTGCACACCACCACTGCTTTGGGGAGCAATACGGCATTCTGTAGAACAGCACCTTTGCACAGCATTTTTCAAGGGCAAGGGCAGCATTCAAGCTTGCTGTAAGACAACTATCTCAAACTGATCAAAAGCCTATTTAAAAATGTTTTCCATATAACTGATAAAATTCTGGGTATTACTCACGTAACAAAATACTTCACAGATTGATAAGAAAATCTTTGCACTGAAAATTTAGATACATCTTTTTCGAGTGGATTTCAGAGAAGCACTTTTCTTTTTTTTTTTAAAAAAAAAACTAAACAGCATTAAGAGACAAAGATATTGAGGGATGCAAAATCCCATTAGATCAGCCAGTCTGTCTCCTTGCAAGTGCCAGCTTATTCCCCACCATATACTTACTGGTGATTTGTTGAGTCTAATTTTAAACACCCAAGTGACAGAGCTTCTACCACTTCCCAGGGGAAGCAGTCCTCAGCCTAACGCGACTCGCTGTCAGGACACTATTTCCTCATACGCTGTCGCCTATGTTTTTTTGTTCCATCCCTTACTCCTAATTGGGCTCCTAGGAGGTATTTTCTGCAGCTTTCCTCCCATCCACGTAGCTGGCAAAGCAGGAAGAAAACCACCAAGAACTCTAAGACTGAGAAGAAGGGCTTCACAGACATGAAAGCGCTTCTATCACAGCAGGGAGGTGGTTTTAAAGAGTTTCCAGCTCAACTCACATACATATCAGCACCTTCATCAGCAATAGAAACATCCCCAGGGGCTGGGGCAACAGGACTTGAGAGTACAAGCACTGTATCTAATAGAAATGTAATAGAAAGGGGTAGAATATCCCCCACACCTTCCTTACGTGTCTTGGTTTCTGTTTTCTTAAGGAAATGGATATTGCTACCAAAATCAGAGTGCTAAAGACTGAACCATTTGTTCAGAAAACAATCGGTGACATTTCCTGTTTACATACCGATCTCCTTTGCTGCAGGTTCTTTCATGTTTACAACCTAAATTTCATCAGCAGGAGCTATTAGAGCAATTAAAGGAGGGGGATCTGAAGAAAACATGGGCACGAAGATAAGGGAAACCAAGAATTAATTTGACTAGTATCAGGGCAGCTCCCTGCTCCCCCACCTACAGCATCAGCCTGGAGTTTATTTGGAACATTGCTGGGAAAAGCCTGTTAACCTTACAACACGCATTACAGAGCAGCGTTTCAATGCTTTAGTCAAGGAGCTTGGGGCTTTACAGTATAAACACTCCTTTTTATTACCAACTATTAAAAACCCCTTCCAAACTGCAATTTAATACAGGTGAGAATGTGTCTGTGTGAAGTGCAACGGGACATCAGCACCCGAGGAAAGGGCAGAATTCTGCTCGGGGGGATCGCCCAGCATCGAGACCTTTCCAGCCTTGTGGCATCAGCAGGCTCTGTCAGCAGGGCTGGAACTTGCAGCCTCCACCTCCTGAAACTCGAAAGGCAACGTGAAACGAACCTCCCCTACATGCCAGCTTCTCTTTCTCGTGGCCATCTGCTATCCCAGTGCAGCCAGCCAACGAACCAGCAGA
This sequence comes from Nettapus auritus, assembly GCA_011076525.1. NCBI lineage: Eukaryota > Metazoa > Chordata > Aves > Anseriformes > Anatidae > Nettapus > Nettapus auritus. Next base: position 5,036,928 of record CM021787.1, on the reverse strand, counting down.
AGGCACGGGCAGACACACGCTTCCCGGTGACATGGGGAGGCCCCAGGCCGTTAACCCCGTTTGTGTGGCACCGACACCGCGTGCTGCACCGGCACCTCTGACCCCAGTGGGATGGTGGCTCCTTGCAACTGCTTCTGTGCGCGCACAGAGAACTGAGGAAGCCACTTTATTCCTGAGACATTTACCCCACCAGGGCAGTTACTGCCAACATCACGTGCTGCATTAACCATCGCTGCCTTGCTGCTGTCGCCTCAGGCACCCTTCAAAAACCTTTGCAAACAACAGTGTGCACCACTACCACCTGCAAGCAGTCCGGCCTCTGCGAGCACCGTGCTCCCAAGTGCACTGGTGCTGCTGGCCAAACGCTTCTTCCTCACTATGATCCTGCATTCTCGCAGCTCAGGTCAACACAGAACCCCCAAACACACACCTAAGTGTGAATATGCTAAAGAAATTTGACTCAGTGCTATGAGAGAAGTTTGTAGAGCTTGTTACTGCTAAAACATGTTCTACAATCTTCTAAAAATCTTCTTGAACAGCCATTCAATTATTTTGGGCACGGTGCAGTCTAAGCAGCTGTTTGAGTTATAAGAAGACAGACCACTTTTAATGAGATTATGCATATTTGATACGCTTAAAATGTAGCTTTGCAAATGTTCTCAACTTTTCAGCTGCCTTACTGAATTTTTACTCAGCCGCCTACCAGAATCATGAACCTATCAGTTCTACTTAAATTCAGCAAACAATCTGGGCAAGACTTCTCTCCGCATGCATGAAAGTGCTTCACAAAACAGACATGTGAGTATTCTTTTGGAGCTTCAAATGCACCATCACCATCACCTTACTTGGAATTAACTGATCCAGGTGAAGGTTGTTCTTTCTGTGGCTACAGCATTCCAGGTCTGCTGGGGTTTTGCCTCCAGCATACCAACTGTCAAGATAAAAATAAAGCTAGGCTTGTTGGATTCAGCTTAAGGCCCCATTTAGACTAAGTAACTAGGTCTCGTTTCATTCCGTGATTACAAAACATGTAGGATGTGTGTAAAAACACACAAGGTGCAATGAGGAAACCACTCCACATAATACCCTGATACATTATAGATGGGATAAATGTCAGCTCAGTCCGGAGTCTGACCCAGCCTCACTGAGGACTTCCAGTCCTTGGGGCGAGTTTCCAAGTAGCACATGGTCTACAAGGCACAGCCAAACTTCTCTGCTGGGCAGCCGGAGCTGCCACCCAGGTCCACACGCTACCGCTTTGCAGATCAGCGTGGAGATGCCGTTCACTGCTGCTTTGGTGCTCCCAGGATGAGATCACGGCAGTTTTAATCCTTCCTGCCACATAGGCAAGGACCGTAACTCACCAGAGCAGAGCCTGTGCTGAGTGAATTTATAGTCTCTTTTAGCTCGGAGTCTGAGAATCAATTTTGATATAACTGTGCTTTCAAAACCACTGGCGAGCTGCAGCACTAGCTACTTCCACTGGTCTCTGCAAGGAAGTGCTTCATCAAGCCATTCTTTCTGCATCTGGGATTCCTCCCTACCTTCCTTTCTCATTAAGATTACACTTAGCCTTTATAAAAACAGTACCTCTAAGCTGAGAGATGGGTAAGGGTAGTGCAGACTACTCATGAAGGAAGAGCAGCTGAGCCACAGCACTCCTTCAAAGCACTGCTATCCTGGCACAGCCAAGTTCCAGCTTCTCAAGCACATTCATTTCTTATTCTTCTCTACCATGCATTTCTTTGCATCTTTGATCACGTCAATGCACGAAGACTGGAAAGGAGACAAAGCTACCAACATATGAAAAAGGATGTAACAAAGAGGAAGACAAGAACAAAGACGAGCACAAAGGAACCAGAAGAAGGTACGGATTAGCATGGTAGAAACCCGTGTGCTGATTTCAGCACTTGTCTTCTACCTCTGCCCTCATACTGGGGAAGGAGAAGAAGAAAATGGCCGTCCCCACACTGGACATTGTCCTTTGCAGTGACATTAGACAAGTCTATTCCCAAGATAGCTGCTCCCAAGATTATAACACCTGCTCAGCTAGAGGGCATTTTTCATCTTGATTTGTCTGACTCTGACCCAGCAGCATGACCCATCTCCAGCTTACCTCAGAAAGTGGAACGCTTACAAATGCATTCAGCAAACCTGTAGATGAAAGCTACCAATAAACCAGTACTGACAGAATTAATTGTAAGCTATATAAGCAACAATCATCTTTTCTCTCATATATATATATATACATATATACACACATATATATACACACTCCTCTTCAGGGAACAGTTTTGGAAGCATTACCATCCCTGCACAAGAAGGCAGTAAGTCTGTTTGTCAGTACATAAATCTTTACACCCCTTGCAGCATCTGAAATCTGTATTGCTGGTTTATCAGCCAAGCACAAATGTCTGCTGAAAACCCACTCAAGGTAGGAGTGCAGCTGGGCAGACTGTTTTCAAATTCAGCCAGTCCACTTGCAGATGGTCTTTGCTACTTTCTACCTTCCTAAAACAAGATACAGTAAGACTTTCCAGTTCCTGCCTCCAAAAAAAATGCCTTGAAAGTTTTACTGTTAGTCTTGAAGCAGCAGGGCCAAATCTATTAAAAAGGAGTGGTACCTCCAGGAGCCTGCAGGCACGCTGCTACACAAGTGTACCTGAACAAGTAAACATTTTCCTGTAATCGCAGCAATTCACACAGCACTGTTGCAAGTACCATAGAATTTAATAGTCCTTTGTCCTGAAGTACATCAGATGCCTCCATCATCACTGCTGCATTCAAGATTGGACCAGTGGTGTCAAAATTAAAAGAGAGTTTGACAGGGCAAGACAAAAACATAAAGATGGCCTTTATTCCACCTGCAGTGGGGATCACAAAAATTACAATCGTGCCAACTTTCATGTTTCAGTACTTTAGCACCTGGTGGGGGCAGAAGTTAATCCTTCCCTTATTGGAAACTACTACATAAATACCTGAATAATAGCAGGGCAAGCGTCCTTCCTTTGGAGGAAGGCTGTATCAGAAAAATGCTGTCAGACCGGAGGAAATGTTGGTCCATTCATGCACAAAATCTCTTATTTTCTGAAAAGGCTATTGCTTGGTGTGCTCTCAAAGCTGAATTTCACCGAACGTTCTCCCTGCACACACTTCATAATTTTCTTTTTAAAACCTCACTGTTTGTTTTGGGCGCCCCCCCCCCTTTTTTTTTTTAAGGTTTCAGTGAGTCCTGATATAAAGGAAAAGCAAAGACTCATAACTGATTGTGCTAAAATGGCAATGACAGTTGTCCCTCTGCATTATCTGCCTGGGTGTATAATCACTCCTTCACTGTTACAACGCCCTTGGCTCCAAAACAGCAGGTAAGCGCAGGAGAAACGTACTAAGCAGCACACATTACTGCTGTGTAACTCATTCAAGAAAGCATTAAAAACACACCAAGCAAACAATATTTGTTCATTTTAAATTCAAGATTTATGCTACAGCTTAGAACTGCTAATTGATTGCACAGGCAGAGTCAATAAAAAGAATCAATATAAGACGCTCTGCTGAAGTACACAAGGAATTGAGGGGAAAAGACTTCAAAGCAGCAGCAACTGTTTGGGTAAAACAACACAGACACTTGTATATTTACGGACTCTCTAGTCCCTCGTGGCTCCAGAGGATTAGCAAGCAGCTCTATACTGATCAAGGAACCAAAGCTGGCCTACCCAAACAGGCCTGCACCCTTTCCTAACAAAGGAGGGATTTCACCTCCCATATAGCACCCCCCATCTGAGGCTGCAGGCCCCACTGCCAGCATCCCACTGCCCAGCAGCGCTCTGCACAGATTTGCTTTTCTTTACAGACAAAAGAACAGCATCACCGTGGGAACTGTGAGCTTGACATGGATGGGAGGAAGCAGAAAAGCCAGCTTAAATGTTCTCGTATTTGATCTAGCAAAAATGCATGGCCTTAAGAAGGTGCCTTATCTTGATGGATAATATACCTACTTTTCCTTTTTTCCTCCCCTTTAGACAAAGAAATTGGAGTTAAAGCAGCTGTGCAACATTTTTGAGTACTTTGAGCACTTCATAACCTTCCCATTAGTCACCCAAAACCTGGCAGCTTTAGGGAATCCAATAAAAAGAAACCTCAATATTAAATACATCATGTTTAGTTTTCAAGTCTTTTAAATCAAACTTACAGCCCATGAAGTTTTTCCCAACCCCACATTGCTCGTTGAATCCTATTTCATTGTGGCTCGTTCCAGATGAAGAGAGGACACTTTACCTCTGCAGAAGGGAAGAGGAAAATCCCAGGAGGCCCCGTTTTCCGAATTGGCGTGACACGTGAGCAAGGCGTGTCCTTCCAGAAAGAAGCCTGGATTACAGCTGTACCTCACTTTGTCCCCGATGCTGAACGTCGTCCCTTGCTGAATGCCATTCTGCAGCCTTCCTGGGTTCCCACACGTGTGACTTGGTAGAACTGCCAAAGAAAGTTGCTTCTGGTTAGGGACGGTGTATTGTTGTATAGCAGAGCTGGCAGGTGAGGAACCCAAAACAGCTCACCTCAAAGGAAATTTAATCACTAGCAATGTAAGAGCAAATAACCATAACACGCACCATACTGAAATTGCATCAGAATTCATTAGGCCAGTTATGATTAATATTTAAGTACCATTTCTACTGAGTGTGTGTACATAAATATATATATATATATATGTAAAAGGAAGCATAACCAGTCCCAAGCAATTGAGTCATAAACAAGATTCACTTTTTCCTGACCCATTTTTCCAGTTTCTAATCCAAAGCATTCCTCTTTCCTGAGCCCCCCTTTGCGGTTCTAGTAATTTGACATGACTACAATCGATCAAAACCCAGAGATTAGGTTGTGTAAAACAACGTTTTCCAACAGACCTTCACCAGACACCTCAAAGGCCCCTGCAATGTAAACAGGGTTGCGTTACACCTCAGAAGCAAACAGAAGACAGCAAAACCTGCAATGAGCAACTCTTGCCTGGACAAAAAGTGCTGCAGAATCTCAGCCCGAAGGATTTATACTTCCCTGCACTGCACATTTAATCTGGCTTTCACACAGAGGCATCAAAGCAGACTGAGCAATGCAGATGGACCCAACTCCACCGAGGGCAAAACCAAATTAACTGAAGGTTGCAACCAAAAGAACACGGGTAATTTATTACGAAATGAAGAAGTTGCAGCTAAAGTGTTACTATATTCTTAATCAGTGCCACTGTACAGCAGCTTCAGAGAGCTTAAATAAAACTCTACAGGTTCCCATAAACCACTCCAAGAAGATCCACTCAAATTTTTGTTTTAGAGCCCAATATAAAACCAAATGAAGGCAACCACACGGCTGACGATGTCTTAATCAAACTTGAATCACGCCTTGTGCAGCATCTTCTATTACAGGGTTTTTAGTTCGCTTTTAGTTCTCGCTGCCATAGTCTGTTATCAATAGGCAATAAATTATATTAATGTCCCTTACGCTGGGCCTATTTTGCCTCTGACAGTAACTGGCGAGCGATCTCCCTGTGGTTATCTCAACCCATAAGCTGATTTTCATCGTAATTTCTTCCCCTGGCCTTTTGACGGGGAGCGAGAGCACAGCATGGTGGAGCTTAGCTACCTACCAGTGTGAAACCACCACACTCAAACATCAGAGCAAGGAAAACACGGTCATTTGGAGCTGAGTGATGGTTTACCATAGGAAACAATTTTGTCGGGGGAATGAACAAAAACAGATGAATTTTGATGAGCAGAGGGAGGTTTAATCTGCAGCCCTGCCAAGGAAAAGAGGAAGATTAAAAGGAAAATGCTATGCTAACGTACACAGCACACAGCAGAATAAAATACAACCAAAACTGTGCGTAAGCACCTGAAATGAAGCACAGCTCCGGAACACTAACCAAAGCAAAACCACTGCCTCCCTGTCCTGCCACGGGACAGCATTTCGGGATCGGGAGCTGATGTTTCTCTGCTCTGCCTCCAGCACAGACCCGGCTGCCTCCGATCCAAGCCCAGGTACCTTCGGAGGGATCTCTGCAGCAGGCTGGGGACAGCACGCCCCACAGGGAGGAAAATGAAAAACTAACCTGTAACGAATATAGGATTAACCTTCCTGCCTCCAGACACACTATCCTGTTCCCAGTTAATCTGGAAGTAGGTTAACAGCCACCCTGCCGCTTTAAACTTGATTTATTTTAATGGCACGTGCATCTGGACTCCTGCTCTGCTTCAGTTTCTTAGATTTTCCTGGTGCGACTGCGAGCTCTTGCTGCAGCGCTGTGTGCGGAGGAGCCCCTGTCGAGCCTGCGGCCAGAAGAGCGCATCCAGCACCCTGGGAGCTGCGTTTAGTGGCCCCACGCCACAGCACAGAGTGGGGTCATACACCAACGCTGGCAGATGGGATTTCCACCCTTTGCTCCTTCCCCCAGAATACTGCTCCCCTCCTCCCACAGAGCACCCGGAGCTGGGCGGCTATGTGTTCGGCAACAACTTTCACAGCAAAATATTAATGACCACGCGGCTTTTGTAATTGCTGGGGGGGTGCTATCAAATACATCAGATGGGCTGAAAAGCCGCGTAGAACTAATGTTTCATTTTCTGTAATGATACTCAAAACCCCGATTTAATTAAATTACCAATGTCACTTTAAAAAAAAAATGAACCCAACTCCTGCTTTTATGCTTCCTTCCTTTAAAATTAATGACTAGAACTTTGCTATAAATAAAAATCCATCATTTTTAAAAGTCACTCTCTAACACTAGCTGCTCTCTAGTTAATGAACTGTGAAGAATCAGACAACCCCGACCTGCATCGTATCTTAAAATCATACTTGAAAAACAGGATCTCATTTAAAAATTCTGCTTCATTTGGCTGCCTTAACTAATATTGTGTTACAGAACGGACGGCACACATGCTTTTAGGTGGGGGCAACATTAACTCCTTGATTGCTTCGGGTTCGATGCAGCTGCTGAATAAGCTGGTGAGCACTTTTAAAAATTTATTTTAGAAAACACTGATGCACATCTGCAGAAGACAAACACTTCAGCTGCTGCATCGTGGGCCAAAAAACTGCTTCCCAAGAGGCTGCTTCCAGAGCCAGGTTCAGCAGGAGCAGCAGATCCATCATGCCCTGCGATCATAAGCCCCACACCTGAGCTGACAAAGTTCACCTTCTACAGACGGAAGGAGAAGAGTCAAAGGACACGTCTGTGCTTCCGGAGAAAGCCCAGCTTCACAAAGTGCCCACAGCAGCCCTCCAGGTCCAAGAGCCCGGGGTCGCTTTGCTTGGCAGGAAGGTGGTGCCTTTGTTTCACCGCTCAGCCTGATGCCCTGAGCTGCTGCCGCCACTGCCTTCACGGCGACGGATTTGCGATTCTACTCCAATATTCCTTAGAAGAGATAATATTATTGCTCATACTTGGCTGCCTCTAACAGCCAGACTCTGATTGCTTGAGAGATTAATAGAACTGTATTATTTACATCAGATGTCGCACAGAATAATATTATTAAAGCTTTGTCTTACCCATTTACCAATTCCACTGTAGATTAGTAGCATGGATTTTTTATTTTTTTTTACTCCCCATAAAAGCTTTGTTCCTGGCAATCAACATAATATTTTCCAGTGATTGTATGGAAATTAATGCAGCCACAGACCAGATTGGTAGAGATGAATAGAAGGTCCTGTTAGTCATTTTCTAGCAAAGTATTTCTTTCCATGATGAATGTAGAACAGTTTATTTTATTTGTCTTGATTTGAACAGCTGCCAAACCGTTATCTTATTTTATGACAGAGGAAAGGAAATAGGATTATTCTGCTGCAGTTGCACCTGAAGAGCTCCTCGACATACCTCAAACAGCACCGGAGAACAGACTCCCTGTGGGGACACAGCAGATGAACCACGGTCGTGGTGTTAATTGCCAGCACGGGCCCAGACAGAAGCAGGCCCTCACTCAGTCCCCCAGTTTGGTGAGAACTGCAGCTACCGCTGCCACACGAGGTACGATGACAGGAGAGCAAGACAACAGCATCTCTCCAGCACGGGACTATAATGCATGTGGACATGGGGAACATCAGCTGTCCAAAACCTAGAAAGAATTCTGCTACTTTCTGCAATTCTCAGCCTACCCTCTTTTTTTCTTCTTTTTTTTTTTTTCTTTCTACCTTCTTTTTTTCTTCAAAAAAGAAAATCGTAGGCCCTCTGACCAACCTTGCCCAATTACCTCCTGCTTTAAACCTCTGGTCTTCTTCCTCCCCTCTTGCTTTTCAGTTTGGGCCCCTTTTGTCCCATCCTTTGGGGCTTGAACATGTTCCACTGGCTTCATCCCAGTTCTTGTGTGCTACAAACACGCAGCAAAGATGCATTTCCTTCGTGAAGCCAGGCGTTGTAAGCTTTGTATCCAGATCTATCGGTACAAGACTAAAGTTCTCACAGATTTCACGTTGTGTTGTTTGAAAATGAGCTGCTAAACAAAGTGGAAATGGAAACAACACATCTGAGAATTCTCCGCCATCCATTCCTGTGAGCTGGTAAAGAGCAGCCAGAACCGATGATCATCAGAAGCTTCCCACCATTCCCTGACCGGATTTTTAACCCCACTTGGTTTTGCCCTTCTCAAGAGGCTCACCAGGCTGTTCCCAAATTCTCTCGTCCCCTTGCCCAGGGATCACCACACTGGACATTTTCAAAATCATCAGCTTTCAAAACCTAGCACTTGTCAAACCATGCCTCCTCATTCCAGTTCACTCGAAATTAATTAGTAGTTTTTAAGTCACTAGATGTGACTCAACACATCCTTGGACAGCATCCCACCATCAAGACACATTCAGGCTAATTACATCAGCCTTTCTCAAAACCCCACAGGCCCTTTGTTGGAAGGAAAAAAAAAAAAAGCAAAAACCACAGAGATGCTTCTCATCCCGCTCATCACATTGATACGTCTGAGTTATGTTACCAGTTCAGATCCCTTCAAACATAACAAAAACTCAAATCTATCTCTACCTTGCTCACCATTCAGAAGAGAAATCTTCCCTGCTTCCTATTCAAATTAATCTTTGGCTTTATTTTCTCTCTGTTGTTTGAATATAAAATAACCCCAGCATTTAATACATCCAGCTACTTCATTCCAGTCTATTACCCTATTTACATAGCTAAAAGAAACGTTTTTATTGCTTGAATTATCTGTGGTAGTTTACAACAGATACTTCAACGCTATCATTGTCATAACCTTGAAATCTTATCAAGGAGCCCAACTTTTATGATACGAGACCATACATTATCTCCTCATTCACAACCAATTTTCATTCCTAAAAAAAAAAAAAAAAAGCCATGCCAGAGCAGGCACTTACAGCTCCTGAGTACAGTTACTGCAGCAGGAATAATTCCCCATAAAAGGATGCTACAGAGACGAGGCAAAATAACAAAGCCATCGATCTAAACTTACTGGCTCAGGCATCTCTGCCCGTTCACACTTCCAGATTCATCACCAATATGCTTTTTCTAACGCTTTCCATTTTGTTGCACTTCCCGAACCTAGCAGGGGCTTGACGTTGAGACACCCAAACAGCTCAGCACAAAGGTTTCTTCTGCTGGAGATCCAGGCTGGGCTAGGAAGAGCAGCATGCTGCCCAGAGGACGTGTTCTGAGAGAAAACCAAGGAGACAAAGACTCCTGAAGGAAAAAATACCTCAGATTTCCATCACATCCTGGAAAATCAACTGAAGTACCTACGCACCATTGACAGTGCACCTTTGGCCAGCACAAATGGGAATTCCAACGGGTGGGGAGATCCATGCCGACCGACTTCCCCTCCCTCTCAGTCCATAACTTTCAGGCAAAGTACCGCAGGGACACTCTGTGACTCTCTAATATCTCTCATCAGTGTTTCAGTGCAATCTGTTTTAGTTCAGAGGAGTTGTAACCTTCAGAATAAGTGTCCAGTGTGTGTTACAGAAAAGGAAATAAATGGTATCTTTTTCATTTCATTTTTATCCCTTTTTATGTCATGATTCATTTCCAGTACAGCCAACAGAGATAAAGCTAAATGGAAACTATTTTTTCCCTTCTAATATTTCTTTGTTCACTAAAAACCAGCTAGATAGTTACTTCTGGATAATAACAGACCAGAACGGTTCATCATCCATCTTCTTTGTGGTAGTAGTTCTAGGGCTTTTTTGGAAATTCATTTTCAAGTTTTCAATTTACCTTCCTGGAATGTACTAGAGCAGCTTCAGCGTGACTTCCGAGAGTACCAGGTGAGCTGAGCCAGGAGGACTTCAGGTTTCATTTAATTGCCCCACTACAGAAACAGCAAAAATTCAAAACATGACAGCGACAAGCTCACGGGAGATGTGGCAATGAACAAACCCACCATGAATTATTTACCCCATTTTCAAAGTGACCAGACGCCACCCCGTGCTGACACCGTCACATCGGAGAGACTCCTTACCTTCCTTTGCCCGTGACCAACCCACACGTTAAACACTCACGTTAACTGAATCCAACTCCATACTGTAGACAACCAAGTATTTCTGCAATTATTTAACCTGTTCTGGGGAGAGCGCGTGCTTCCTACCCTCACTTGGCAGAGGGACTGAGGACAGCTCCCCGCCACAGAAAGGCCGTGAACAGAAACCCTCAGTTCTGATGGCGCGATCCCTCCGAGACGAACAGGCTCAGGCAACCACGCTGCTCGATGCTGCTCTTCTGATGCCTACTGAATAGGTGAGGCTAACTCTAGAGGTGATCCACGGGTTAACGTATTGAAAGCTTTGTGAATACAGTTGAGCAGAGGAAAGCTGTCACTTGCATCTCAGCTCTCTGCAACACGAAGCCAACATTTTTAAGATAGAGAGCACACAAGACCTTGGGAAACAAAATATGGGATTGATAACAGGATAGGTCTAACTTATTTCTCGTGTGCACGTATACCTAGATAAAGAGAGACACACACACAATTTTTATTTCCAAAAAGACAGTCACAGTCCCTACCGTCAGCTTGTTGTTACAAGCAGGAGCAGGACAATCAGCTTTGTGAATCACCATTTTCTAGGAGGAGGCTTTTTCTGGAGGGGTTGGAAAAGAAAGATCCTCAAAGGCAGCTGGAGGGATCAGAGGTAAATTACAGATCCATCAGGCTGTCTTCAGGGATGCAGTGAGCCCCGCTCCCTAACAGTTGGGACTTACTGCACCTCATTATTGATGCTTTCAAACAAATGTCACTACTTGCTGAACACAGCCGAGAAAGCCTGGCCAGCATGAAAATACAGAGAGTGAAGCACAGGTACAGAAGTCTTTTCCTGGGCCTGGACCACCACCAACACGCCAGCAGGTGCTGAGTCCCCAGGACCTCAGGGTCCCCAGGGTCCCCCCCTGCTGCCCCAGCCCAGGACTCTCCTGCAGCAGCATCCCAATCAGGCAGGCACTTGACAACTGCTCATCTTTGCGAACGTGCTCTGGTCCTACTGCTTCTCAGCGCAGCGACACTTGAGCGCAGCCTTAATTTAAAGTATGCAGTTAAGTGTTTTGCTTAGCAGGAATGGATTTAAGTGCATGTTTAAAGGCTTCATTGAACTGGCATTTAACAGCTGCAGAGAAACCTGAAGAAACTTCCCCAGGGAGGAGGAGGGTGGTTTTACATTTGTTTCCTCTCTTCCTCCCTGAACTAAGGTTAACGACTCCTAGGCAAACAAAGAGATCTGCATCTTCTTGTAAGACAAAAGACAAGCCAAGAAAAGCACTGCTGCAGTAGTTCTCAGCACCAGAAGACAACCGTAGGTACCAAACCGAAGCTGAATTAAAAGAGCAGCCCCAGGGAGTTCAGCTACGTACCAGGCTGAGCACCTCACTCCTCTGCACACACCAGGACCCGAATCCAGGGCGCCAGCTTGAAAAAGGGGTGGCAGATTTGGAAACCCAGATTTGAGCCGATTCGATCTAGACACTGGGTGCCAGTGTTGAACTGCTCTGCATTTTGCTGGAGAGTGTCCCTGGACAAGGAAGGCTCTTTGTTCTGTTAAAAAAAGCCTCTTCCAACTTTAGAGTCTCCATTGTTTATCTGCTTATTGATCTTCTCGAGCTATTGGCTGATTACCCAGAAACAGGAACTGGAGCCAACTACATCTGTTTTAATAAATATTTCACAGCAGAGGAAAGGCATTCACCACAACTTATCACCCCCAGATTTTTTAGGCCAGTTCTCTGGGAGCAGCCGGTACCAGGGCACGGGGCAGCAGCAGGGAACCCAGCAGATTTGGGCTGCTCAGGTCTAACAGCACCAGGCCCTAACGCACAGACCCGCACCAACGTCACACCAGTGGCAGCCCCAATTCCTTTGTTTCTAGGGGTTTCCAGATGTTTTTCCTTCCTCACTCCCAGCTTTCTGGAGCCTTTGGAGGAGCAGCCGTGGATCGCACCGTGCTCCTGCTTGGAGTGGCAGTCCACGCGTCTTCCCAAGCAAACCAAACCGAGTTAGCCTGCAACTACACTGAGGTTAAGCCACCAATAGCCCATTTCCCCCAAGGGGGGCCAGAAACACCCGTAATTCACAGCTTCCAATTGCTTCAGCTTCCATTCAAACCACGCAAAGTCTGGCTCACCCCCTAAAGGAAGCACAGAAACAACCTAGCCATGATTAAACTGCCTTCACAATTTATTTCTCCTAATTTATTCCCTTTACAGTCAGCTTTTCTGTGCTTCTTTAGAAAAACTGGCGACTCGGTACCACACTAGGGCCAATTCCACAGGCATAACCAACTCGGAGACGCCTTACAGCGCAGTGCAAAGGCCAAGTAAGTGAAATCACAGTTCGTGGGGAAATGCCCTTGAAAGCAGCAAAGGTGAAGTATTACTGTTGACTCTCCTACTCCACTGTAAGAGTAACCAGGAATGCTGAGCTCCCCGCGCAGACACCTCCTATCGATGAGCACAAAGCGCAGACGGGTCAGAATGGTGCCACAGGAGCCCCCTGAGCTGTGGTAGCAATTAGGAAGCCTTCTGCTTTCCGGCACCAGAGATGCATTATTAATTTGCGGTCATAACTGATCAAAAAAAAATCCAGAAAGTAATTTTCTCCTCTTCACTGAAAACAAAGCTGAAGCGATCTAATTATGACATAAAAACACGCCTAGGGCTCAGTCCTGTTTCCTAAATTCACAGGTGCCTATCCTGCAAAATTTGCCACAAGCATAATTTTGCAAGCTATGCACTAACATGCACTCATCTCAGAGAACAAGTTTTTAGCCCCACATGGGATCTCCCCAGTGCCTGAATTTATTCAGAAGCATGAGCTTATTATGATTTCAAAACCTTATCCATCTGTTACACAAAGGTGGATGCTGTGGATCTGGGTGCTCAGACCTGCCCTTTCCTCACGCGTACATCCCAACCTATTAAATGGACATTAAAAGAACACTTATGCAAGCTAAAGCTAAGGCAGATGGGAAGGTGAAAGTGGCAATGCCCTTAAGACTAGTAAAAAAAAAAGAGCACCACGAGGCAAAAATCATAGCTGAAGAGTTCAGGGTGAACGTCAAGAGGAATTCCTCCAGTAGAAGGGAAGTACAGCACGACAGCAGGCTTCCCACAGACCCCACAGAATCTCCATCCCTGGAGATGTTCAGGATTCAGCCGAGCAAAAGCACGGATGGCCTGAACTGGTGCTGGGCACCCTCCTGCTTTGGATGGGAGCCCCTGGCAGCGCCCTCCTGCAGTCCCTTCATCGCTCCAGGCAGAACTGCCACCCCTCTGACCAGGTGCTATGATACCTTTTACATGCTGCCAGGCCAGTTGTAGGACACGAGCCTGCCTGCCAGTTTTGGGTACTAACATTCACTTTTGAGACCTCTGCATGGGCATACGTACCTGAGAGGGAGGGAGAAAGGTGCAGCCCCCTGCCGAGCACTCCTCCAAGCAGCGTGGTGGCTGAGCTGAGCCTGAGCAACAAAACCTACCAGCTCTTACTACAGCATTAGCACAGCCACACAACTTGTTAGGCCAAACAAACAGCTCTCTCTCGTTAAAGAAAATGAGATTGAGGATGCAGGGAACCTGGGGAGGCCACCTATCACACAATCAATCTTCCTGCCCTTCCTTTTTACTCAAGGAAACAGCAGAAATGCATCTGCGTGGTACTGACGAGCTGAACTCCAAGGCGAGGCCTACATCCACGGAGAGATGCTCATTTAAGGTCAGTCTGGACGAGCACGATGGTCCAAACACTTCAATGAGACCTTGAATATACCAGGAATTGATGCAAAGAGATGTTACAAACGAAAAATCCATACAGATGTGCTACAAGAAAGGCATCTGTTCTATAAATATTGTCATGGAAACGATTCAGATTTGCTTTAAAGGACACTTGGAGCACATTAATGAAAGAGAAAGGACCGGGCCCGAGTCTGGGAAATAAGATACCACAGGATCTCGGAATTGGCCTCAATCTTGTTCCATTACAAGGAGCAAAGCTACCTGCTGTTTAACGTTGACACCACTGCTATTTGAAAGCTGAATGTTTTGGCCTTGGCGTTATGAACCTACATGGATAAAGATCACACTGAAAGAGCTGAAGTGTAACCATAAAAATGCCATGTTAGCTTCCCAAAAGCAAATACCAAGGAGGAAAAGATGAACACTTAACTGAGCCTTCAGCAAAACGGCTCAGATGCAGGTCCTTCTATTTCCGTTCTGCCTGGGCACATTTTAATTGTGCTGCTTACACACAACACCAGCCCGCGCCCTCTGAGGGTACAGATGCTCGGCAACAAACCCTTCCCGAACCTTGGATGGGGAGCGGGGAAGTGGGCACTCACCCTCCCCACTCTACATTCTCTGCTGCAGCTGTTACAGCCGCCGAGAGGAAGGTGGAAGAACAAAATCTGTTTACTACAGACATTTCCCCCAACCTCTCAGCCACAGGGGAGACTCATTCCCAGCTCCTGTGACTAACCGTTTAGACCTTGAATGTTTTCTATTAACAAAACACTAAAGCTTCGTCTGAACAGTCTGCAGCTCTTGAACCCTTCAAACGGCCAAAACAGATCCAGGCAAAGCACTTACAAATTCGCATCCTGGAAAAGGAGAATTTACCCAGCTCCTATCTGATATGCAATTCAATCTAAAAAAGAAAAACCCTTTTCTCTGGAGGTCTGCATCAGGCACTCAAAGGAAAAGCACTGGGAAGCCAAAGCAACACTGGAGTGGAAAAAACAGGGCCCATTGTAAAAGATAAACTAAAGAGGCTGGTGCATGGGCCTCACGCTCAGCAATAGCTCACTGGAACTTGTAAGGGATTCATGCAGTGGACTTTTCTGTGACTGCTGCCACTGTCTTCGCTACAGTAGCTGTGCTGAAACAGATATTTTTAGACTAAACCCCTTTATGAGCTGTTCATCTTATTATTGCTTCATTCCATTCATTACATTTTTAATCATGTCCAAACAACCGAGCTATTAAATCAATTCCAAAGCAGCACAGCAGGCTGTGGCTCACGCAAGCTAAGATCTGAGCAGGAGGAGAAAAAGGCTACTTTGGTTGAAGATTAAACCTTCCCATTCTTAAAAAACACAAAGCATCCGCCGGACTCAACTGCCACACATTCGGGATTATGGCCATTTCTCAGGCCCGTCTCCTGCTGGCATCTTAAAAGACGTTCGGGACGTGATATACTTTTATAAAAGTTACCGGCATCCCACAAAGGAGAGAGAAAGTTATATAAGTGTCTCTTCGTTAATGAACTCCACAAGGCAAAAGCCTTTGTTGGCCTCCACCAGAGCAACTTTTAAGTGTGGACTTGTGGAGCGCAACACTTGAACCAGACGCTAAGTTCCAACAGCTTCAGGATCCTGTGAATTGCCTTGAAGTGAGAATCCCCAAAGTGCCGTGACCACAAGGCGCCGCGCAGCTCTCCTCCCATTGCTTACACCGGAGCGATCCGAAGACTCAAGCGATGTTTAAAGACATCCACCCACCTGCTTCTGTAAACGCAGGAAGATCTGACTGAAAACAGGGAAGCCTTTGTGCAACAAGACAGAGGGGAACCATTAGAAGACTGGAAAAAAACTGTTATTGTCCTGCAGCCCATTTCTTTCTGGTGCCATCAGGCAGTTCCCACAGAGGCTGTAGTGCATCCTCCTCCCTACAAACCCCAGTACTGGGGTACCGTGGACCCAGAAGGGCTCACAGAGCTGGGAGTGGGATGCGGAGCCCCAGCAGGGCTCAGCCCCACGAAGCTCCGTCCCACCAGGCTGCTCCCTGGTACAGCTACGGCCGTGATGAGAATTAGCAGCGCTAGAAAGCTACCCGAGACCTGAGTTAAACTGGATATATTCTACAGCAGAGACAAGAAAGCTTAACAACATGTGGCGTTTATATAATATTTTACATGTTCAAAGCGTCGTTTAGGTATTACCTGCAGCTCAGGGTCAGCTAGGCTGGAACTCTATTTAGAACTAGTTCTCCTGGGATTGCTGATAATGGATGCTTCACTTGCACCAGAAAAAAAAACCACAAAAATAGATTTGTTTAGGAGGTAGCAGAGCCTGTATGCTTTCACTGCAACCTACAGTCTCAGAAGAATAACAGATTTTTTCCACAACTCTCAAGTTTTCTTTTTAATTTGACTTCTTCACAGAAGATCGTGACAATGCACACTGAGAGGTACAAACTCAGTTTAACTCACATTCCAGATCCCAGGTCAAGGAGAGCATCAACAGCCAGAAAAATCATCTGATATATAAACTGAGCCACTGATTTGAGGCAGGATGAATAATACAACTTTCAGTTACCTTTCCCAGCTACAAGTGCACTTTAAACTCCTCATAAGCATAGCAAACGGTGGCAGTCTCTCATTTCAGAGAGCAGCTTCAAAGGGTGCGTGGCAGCAGGATCACGACCCTCTTACTCAAACGCAAACTTCCTTTATCCAATGCGGGGAGCCACAACTCAAGCAGCAGAGCGCTCGTTCCTGACCTCTCCGTTTCCATCGGGTCTCTTCCATGCCTTGAATTCGTGAGCAGGCTGCCAGCTCAGGGGGACACCGACGTCATAAATGAGAAGAGATGAAAGTGCTGGAAAACAGCTTAGGCAGAACGCATCCAAAAAAGCATTTATGGACAACTGTGATACATTCACAGCAGAGCACAACTGCTAATGGCATTCCAATATGAGATACCCTTGCATAAACTCATTTCTCCTCCCACTGTTTCTGCAAGGCTGCTCTAATTTTACAGGATGAGCGCTTACATGGCAGGAACAGGGTAACAGTGAGATCAATGACTGCAAGAATTTTTAATTAGCATCAAGGTTCCTCTGTGTTGGTTTACAGAATTGAGAAATGCTGCAATGTCTGAAAGGTTAATTCTGAGAGACTCTGAGACCCAAATCTGTGTCTATGACGCTGAAAAACGCACGTAATTTGTGACAGCACTAAGAACAAACTGCTGTCTCTTCTGGAGAGCCACAGGATAATTTTGGAATTACCTTTATGCCACTTCTATTAGGAAGTTCATGTTTCAAATACGTTGTTTTCTTAAGAGCGACTGGGGTTTATGAGATTTTTTAATATTAAATTCACCTGATACCAAACCACAGGATATATGCTATTAAAATGCAGGGTGGATCCCAATCGGTCTCCAAATTGCAGCCAAGATGTACTCTGCAAGAGGCAAAATTCCAGGGAATGTAGTAACAGCACTGAAAAGAAATCTCCAGCAACAAATGGAGCCCAAAGCTGGTGGTCCAAGAGGGACAGGGAGTTAGAATCCTTACCTCCTTACCACCCAGTCCAGCTGCCTGACCTCTGAGGGCTAACCAAAAGTTAACGCCTGTTGATGAGGACATCAACCAAATGCCTCTTGCACACTTGGAGGCACGGGGCATCAAGCACCTCACAGAAGCCCGTTCCAGCATCTGACCACCCTCACACACCACGTTTTGTCCTAACATCTGGAATAACCCCCTCCAGCACAGCCGTGCCATTCCTACACATCCAGCCATTGGTCACCATGGAGCTGCGCCTACCTCTGCGCTTCCCCCCTTCCCAAAATTCGGTGGTCCAGGTGTCCTCACCCTCTCCTCACAGGACATGCCCTCCAGCCCTTCTACCAGCTTTGCTGCTCTCCTCTGGATGCTTTCATTTTTATACTGGGGAGCCCGGAACTGCAGGCAATAGTCAAGGTGAGGCTGCACCACCTCTAAATACAGCAGGGTCAGGGGAAGTTAAAAATACTCCTGACAATATTTTTCCTTCACAAAGCTAAACAAAACCAGCCATGACATTAATGTCTTTCATTTAAATATATATATAAATAAAAATAGGAAATACCATCTTCACATACACAACTCAAACAGGGCACAGAGGAAAGTTACACATTTTGGAGGGGAAGAAGTGTAGTAGTTCTCGTTCAGGTGTAATGCTGTGCATGAGTATTTGAAAGAGTAATCTAAAAAAACATTGGACATAAGGAAAAATGCTCAGAAAGTAGCCACTTCTTGCAGCAGTAAGCTCTAATGGATTAGTTAGAACGACACTGTAATGCTTTTTATAAAACCCTTTATCTTTTATAACCTCTTTATGAGCTTTTTTGTGCTAAGCTGGAAACATCCAGACATCCCTACTGTTTATGGAAGCAATGACAGACCTGCCAAGTTCCCCGTCCTCCATTCCCAACTGCTGATTAGCAAGAATGGAGGCCACAATATTGAAGAAGCAACGGGTATTTATATCTCTTTGGCACAGAGATCCATTTTGAATGAACCCTCACGTTTCCCAGTTAGAGACGGATGCAAAGAGGAGCCGAGGACCTTCAAGTTTTCAATACAAAGGAGACAAAAACTCAATTTAGTAACAAAGACAACTTTTCCCTGTTTTGGGACATCTAAATGGACTGAAGTGCCAGAAGATGATTTAGGGTGTTGGCAGGAGATTTCTTGGAAAGAAAATGTTGGCAGCATCTTCCAGACTGGAGTCTGTTCCAGTGAGGCTGCATGTACGCATGTGGCTGTCCGGGCACGTATGGTGAGGTGCGCACAGCACCCTGCTGGGCTGCACACAGGATGACAAGGCTGTGACACACTACTGGCAGCTGACTGAGCATCTGGAGTCAGTAATCCCCAGTACAATAACACCTGCACATGAAAACCTGGCCCATCGGAGAAGACAGGCACCACTACGTAACGCTACTCATAGCTGGAATTGTGAATTCCTTTATTAAGCTCAGCACAAGCTGTGCATTGTGCAACTTTTGTACATTGTGCTTAGCACAAGTTTTGCACAAGCTTTGGCCTTGAAATTAGCTGGGAGATTACGAAGAAATGGCTAGAACCTCTGGAGAAGAACTGCTCTGCAAAGGCGCAGGAGCTCAAGGAATATCCCTTGGTGCACGTCCACCAGCCAACTCCCCACTTACCCAGGCCAAGACCAGCCAGAAGACGAAGCCTCCACCTGCAGCAGCCTGGCAGCTCTGTCGCTGCAAGACAGCCAGAAATGCTGAAAGTCAAATAAGAAAACTGTACCCAAAGTTAATCCTTTGAGTGAAAGGCACTCTGAAAGACCTGGTCTGTCAATCAGCTGGGGCCAGGGTGGAAGAAGGCTCCGGTGAGAGAAGTGAAATGGAGAAGAGCAACTGTTCAGTTACATCCTTGCAGATGAGATCTCTCACTGTGAAATTTCCAAGATAAAGCATAGCACAGCGCTTCCCTGGGGGCAGAAGGCAGTCGCCGTGACTTTATCAAGTAACTAGCTATAATTTTCATGCAAATAACAAGAATAATCAAGTGACTATCACGGCTGTGTCAGCCTGAAGAAAGTAACATCAACAGGCTGATCAAAGCAAGCAGCTGACCTCGCAGACAGCACGTTCAAGATGGTATCTGTCCTTTTGCAACTCGTTCGCTTTGGTGTGAGCTAAAAATAATAAAAAAGTTACCTCTGAGGCTGCTTGTAACTGACTGAGCACAGCAGCCTTCCAGGAGCACGCAGTTACCGGTCAGCATCCAAGGGGTCACAGGCACGCGTAGCCAGGCTTTGTTTATTTTCCCTCAGTCTTCGCTGGCACAGAAGTACAAGCAGAATGCATTTGCCATTCCTCAAGGCAAAGCACCAGACAAGGCTGTGTGCTGAGGAATGGGTGAAGCGGCTGAACAAATGAGGACAAGATCAAACAATCGGCACGGCTTGTTTGGTTGTCGTGTGTGTTTGCTCCCCCACACACACACTTTTTTTTTTAAAGCAGAGGTGTTCTCATCTCTTTTGTTGAGCCTCAGGATAGCATCACACAACTGAGCTTGCCCATGCTGGCAGCCCTGGTTTATTACTGTTTTAGCTGTAAAAACTCCGTGTTTCCAAACTGGTCGTGGCTGGGGTGATTTTGTTGGATGCTGTGATTTTAACACAAAGCTCACAGGACATGAATCATCTTTTGCACTACTTAATCTATATTCAATTTAGTTGAAATACTGGGTCAAAAATTATTGGTGCACACACAGGGAATAATTGCATGTTGCTTACTTCTTTGAGAAGCCAATCTAAAACCAAGATAATGAATTTGACGACAGGGAAATTGAGACACAGCTAATAAAAATTTACCCTTAAGGAAATAAGTGCCATAAGTAACACATACTTTGCTTTCCATCTATTGCATAAATTAAAGGTCACACACTTAACTCATACAAACCAAATGATTTTTCTGATAATTAACTTTATACAGCATATGTTACAGCACCGGGGTGGGCCTGCAATGATGAAAATCAGGAGCTTGAAATGAAATCATACATTTTTTTCCAGCTATGGTTGCAACCATGCCCGTTGCCCAGCAGGAAAACATTTTCTAAAAGGCTCCTCTTCACTGGGAGCTAGCCGGATTGCCGATGATTTGCACATTAAAAGGTTCGGGATGAACAGAGATGTGCTTGTGAGCTCATACTGGACAGTTCTCAGGGAAAGCCGCGTCTGCTGCCCCACTGCCCGTGTAAGGCCGGTTACCGCTAACGTCCTTTAAACTCTCTGCGTCTGGGCAAAAGATGCACAATGCTTCTTTATCAGAACTTGATCTAATCCTGCTGAAGAGAGATTCTACTTCATTCAAACAGGCGCTGTTCATATCAGACCAACGTATCTAATAATTAAACACTGTTAAGTTTTCGCACTAAAAGCAAAGGGTTATTAGAAAATAATTAGGCATTAAATACTGCCAGTGCAAAAGAGAACGTGTGAAAAAGCAGTAGTCAGGAATGAATCAGAACTTGTTGCAATTTTCCATAAATGTGTTTCTGGGTGGGTGGCTGAAATCCAATTTTAATATTTTCAGTGACCTTTTCACTTCTTCATCAGAAGTATTATTCATTGATCAGAGTTACCTAGCCAAAGGAAACAGATGGAATAAATTTTCCTAATTCTTTTACATCTCTATAGTATGTTTGACTTAACATTTTATTATAGTTATTGCTGGATTACTTGTTCTTTATTTTATACCAAGATTCCTATCTTCTAGAGAAAGAAGGGCTTGGTACAGCACTGCTACAAAGCAACACGGGGCACAGCATCAGAACCTCTGCAAGGGGAGCGGAAGCCAGGCTGCATTTATTTTGCCCTACATTTCAAGGACTACTGATTGACAGGCCCAATGCTTACGAATAATAATAATATCACCGAGCCTTTCTGTGCTTGACTAATCATTGTTTTCCCTCTCTAATAACAGGATGCAGTCGATATGGAAGACTTAATAGCATAAAACCATCGTGACCTTCCCCACCTGAGAAGACGTTGCGGAAAGTTGACAGCTGATAAACACGGAGCAAGTGGGAGAACGCTCCAGCCATTTCATCTCCAGACACATCTGCCACAATAATCAGAGTAACAACGAACTCGGACTGACGACAGCCCCCCGCTCCCGGTTCCCCCCCTTCCTTCCCAGCATTTCATCTCGCCGTTCCTAATACTCGGGGAAAGAAGCAATTTGCACTTTCTGTCCTGGTGATGCACTCCGAGACTCCCTTAACACAGCCCCAAGCGCCTCGAACACTGAATCATCTCACATCTGGATGGCGAAGCAGATACCCGCGTACGAGTACATTTTCATCTAGATGTTGACAGTGTTAGAGGCCCCGTTTCCTGCCACCTCCCTAGAATTGCTGTTAATACTCCGCTCACACCGCAGCAGCTCATGCTCTGAATGAAGCATCGCTGCTTCTGCTCGGCCTCGAGGAGCTGTACCGGCGTTTCCCAAACACAAGCTGCAAACACGTTTAAGGAAATGCCTTTTCCCCTACCTGCTATTTCAGATACAGTAATCAATAACAAAAATTGTAAAGGCAACTGATACTTAGGACGTGAAGAAACTACTAAATCTGAAGAAAATCCTGTAGTACATACATACATAACCCCTCTTTTTATGTATATGAAGCTGAACCGTTCTCAAAGTAGCTTACATCTACATGAAGAGTTTATACAGGGAGATATAAAACACCTTGATTTGAGTCAATGAACAGAAAAGAGAGGGCATAAAACAAGCAAAGAGCTCTCTCCATGAACTTCTACAGCTGCCGGTGAGCCCTGCAGTGGCTGAGAACAGTATTTCAAGGCAAAACCCAAAATACCTGCCCAACATCCTTCAGTGCGGGTATTCTTGCCAGGGATACACTCGTGGATCTGCATTTGACTTTGATTTAGGGACTCACTAAAAAAATTCAATCTAAGTAAATCAGCGTACAGCGGAGCAGTACGGCGAAGGACTCTTTTTGCCAAAAGGAATGGTTTGGGTTGGAAGGGACCTTTAAGCCCACCTAATTCCAACCCCTGCCATGGGCAGGGACCCCTCTCCACCTGCCCAGGTTGCTCCAAGCCCCATCCAGCCTGGCCTTGGGCGCCTGCAGGGATGGGGCAGCCACAGCTTCTCTGGCCAGTGCCTCGCCGCCTTCTGATTAAAGAATTTCTTCCTAATAACTAATCTAAACCTCCCCTCTTTGAGTTTAAAGCCATTACATTTGTTTGGGGGGAAGAAAAGGAGGAGGTGCTCTTTTTTAAATCTCAAATGGCTAACAGCTAATCAGTACTGCCTTCCGAATCAAAATATTTTTCATGGTGAGAACGTATGGTAATCAGACAGATCACCACATGGCACGTGCGCTCACTTCTGGAAGTGGAGATAAGTTAATTCCATACGCATTTAATTTGAATTAAGATGGATTTCAGGCTGAGCCGATCAAAACTTAAACCAAAAGGTGTACTGCACACAGTCATAGCCTTTTGGTATTTAACTTTCCTGAAGATACTTTGTCTGACTGAATACATACATACAGGTCTTTTATGTATTTCATTTTTTTAATATATCATCTGCTTTAGCTCTTAGTTTCTCTGCTGTAAAGGAGTAAAGCAGGCAACTAAAGGATAGGAGACTCCTGCCCTGTTCTTCGCTGGAGCTGATGGAGCAAACAAAAACCCACCACCAGGAGTCAAAGCAACTCCCAGCTCGAGCTACGGATAGAGCAGGGCTCTTCCAGTACGATGGGCCCCAGCAAGCCGCTTGGAAGTTATTTACTTATTTATAGTCAGGTTCTACTTGGACAGATGACATTTTAATCTCAGAACTGGAAAGAAATACTACCAGGTAAAGAAAAGGGGAAGGAATTACCATCCACCGACTAGGTGGATTTGGATGGATTGAGAGGAG
Source organism: Nettapus auritus (assembly GCA_011076525.1). Lineage (NCBI taxonomy): Eukaryota > Metazoa > Chordata > Aves > Anseriformes > Anatidae > Nettapus > Nettapus auritus. The sequence continues at coordinate 5,013,255 of CM021787.1, read as the reverse complement.
ATGTCTCACAGGAGCTTAGATCCAATCAGCACATGTCAGAGGATTTTGTGGGATAGGTTTTCTGTTACGCCGCCAAGCAGGCTTCCATTCAGTCTCTGCAAACTGCTTTCTATTTCCCGACCACTGCTGCTACGAGCGATAAGTTCAGTTCAGGGCAAGCCACTAAAAGCAATGCTGGCCAGCCCCATCACCTTCTCCTTTTCTGCAGTAATTGCCTCGCCTGCATAATCGAAAGTCAACTAGTCTCCTACTAATGGGGAAAGTGGAGCTTAAAGCTAATTTTTCGTATCTGAATTGCTGCACACAGACAGTTTTAGGCTGGATTTTCAGCAGTCCGCCCCACAGCTTCCTCTGAAGTCAGAATTTCAACGGTGGTCAACATGGGAGAAAACGACCAAAAACTACTCACACAGGCAGTGATTAAGATTGGGCAGTACATCTTCTAATGACAAAAAGATCCACAGCTTTGGAGAATACCTCATTTTCATAGCCTTGATCCATTGATGAGGGAACTGGGGAACCAGCAGAGACAAGTAAACCAAAGTAACTGCTGCATTAGCAGCAAGGAGGATTTGTTCAGAGACCGGAGACACCACCCTCAGCATCAAACCTGCCTTTTTATGGCCACCATGGCTGTACCTGCTTGAGCACATTGTGCGTGTAAGGATGAAATGGTAATGAAGGACGGACGAGCCTTTTAACCAAATTGCCTTGGCAGCAAGTCTGCAATTTTCACACAGCTCATTAGCGGTGACTTTTTATGGAAATGTATGCTGAAACAAAACCAAACGCATCTAACAACTACATGTTCTGCAAATAGATTCCTTGATTGAAAAGAAATGGCTCTATTATATGCAAAAGAAAAAAGGAGCAAAAAGGGAGGAAAATTAAGGTCTGTCAGGAAAGAAACAAGATCAGAGTCCTTCTCGAGGTACCTTCACGCTGCCGTGCCGAGACTTCAAGGTACCGACTCTCAACACCTGCCACCTGCACAGGCAGGTACAGCAACATGGAACTGGCAAGTGCATCTCAAGCACAAATAGCCCTTGAGTCTGAAATGCCAGGAAAGCAAGAATAACACTAAATCCTGCAAATTCTTTAGGATTTTCTGCCCTCCCAAACACCCGTCTCTAAAATGGACTGATCCCCAGAGCAGCTGCGGTGCGATGGGAGAAGCAGCGGGACCTCCTTGACAGCAAAGCGTCCCCATATTGTAGCTGGGCAAGTGTCACTCGATGTTTGTTTAGATGCCTGATACTGGATCCTATTTGCAAAGCATTATTTCTGCTCTCCCGCGTCTGCACTGATTGATCTCGTTTGCATATGCAAATCAAACGCCAATATGAGACACTTAATATTCCCTCAACTTCACTTAGTGCTGCAGCAGCACGGGTCAATATCTCACTCCATCCTCCAGTACGTGGGGAGGGGAGGGCTCTCGCTGAGTCAGCAAATGCTAATAAGCTTTGCTGCTTTCAAGTCTTAAAATCAATTAGTAGTAAATTAAGGCAGACTTGCTGGGAGCTCATTTAAGTAATAAAAATCTTTTGTATAGCTAAAAAGAAAAGAACAGGAAGGTTGGTTTTTCCTTCCCCGGTTCCCCTGGGAGGTGTTTTAATCAGAAGTCATAATGGAAAGCAATGCATCTGCCGCAATGTTTATAGAGACGGGGATCTGCTCTGCCATTTTTGCTGTCTGCGGAGGTAGGGCAGTAATGATATTCAGAAAACACCCAGTCCTTATTGCAAATTTTTATTACTGAGCTCGGACATAGTTAAACTCAATGAACGGGGTCATATCCTGCCCTTGAACAGCTTTAACCAACCCAGAGAGAGGAACCGCGAGGGGCACATCCACTTCCAACCCCCTGCCCTGTATTCCCGACACCCAGCCCACACTGCAGCGGCACTTTGCTCGTGTTGATGCTTACAGAGCAGCCACCGGGCTGCCACAGCACCAAGCATCCCACCGCGTCCCACGGGCTGTTATTAACACCACAACTTTCCTGGAGCAAGCGCTGCACGGGAAGGTGCACCAGCAGCTTCGGCAGCCCCATAAAGCCCCAGCCTGCAGCCTCCTCCTGCCTCACCTCATCTGTGCCACCAGCGAGCCTGAGCCCCAACACCCAAAGCCCTGGCTCACCTCCCTGTGCTCAGCACCACCAAGTCTGGTATTGAGGGACTGCATCAAGCAGACCCACTGAAATCAGAGCTAACCAGCTGAGGACCTGGCGCTGTGCTGCTCCAGCACAGGCTCCCCCCAGCCTGCTGGCACAGGCAGGAGGCCCGATGGCACCGAGGCTGAAGGCACGTCCTCTGCCTCCCATGCAGCTCCTGCAAGGCACCAGGGCCCAGAGCTTGCTGCTCTGTCGAGCTGCCACTACAGACGGCCACGCACGTACCTGACCTTGCAGCCATCATGAGAGGCTCTCGTTACTCAGAGCTGAGCCGCACCTCAGCTGGCAGCAGAGCTAATTTCAGCTCTCCACACCAGGAGGTGTTCACACCTGAACGCTGCCCACGCCTAAAGAGAAGCGCCCGTTGTCACGCTTCCCAGGGAAACGGTGTCTATCCCAGCTGTTTACATTTATTTCTTCATTTTCCAATTGAGATTTTTTTGTTTGAGTGCCTGACTACCTGATGTAGCACCGCACCCTAACACTGCAAGGGGCAGACTCCTGGCTTATCGGATTCATTGTACTTCAAATTTATTAGACATCATCCGCAAGCTTCAGGCTGAACAGCACCTCCACGGGTTCCTGCCATGGCTGTGAAGAATAACAGAGCCACCGCTGTCATGCCAGGTCTCCATCCACCTCCCTTTCAAGGCTGAAATGCCGCTGATGACTCGAGGACGTTTCTGACCATGAGAACAGTTTCATCCATGTCACAAAAATAGAAACAGGTAACGGGAAATAAATAGCAGAATTAGGGTTTACAAACCAGCTCGAGACTTCAGGTAGCTTTTTGCCCTTTAGTAATTGTTTACAAAGTTTGTCTAAGGTCCAAATCCTGAAGGTTTTTTTTGTGTTACCCAAAAAGAACAAACGCCTGCCAGGCTGATGCTGTCCTTTAGGGCTGGCACAGGCCAGCAGCGAGGGGTGGCGAGAGGCAACGACAGGCACCAGGGGTGCTCCGGGACAAGGCCCAGCCGACTGCCGCTGACCTGCCGGGCCTTTTGCTATTTCTCTCTCCAATTTTGCTCTCCCCAATCCATCCACGCGACTGCGCAGAACAGCTGACTGTGCAAAAACCAATTGTTTCATGATGCATATGGCACATTAAGTGAAACAGGAGCTGCACGTTGTGAACAGCCGATGATAAACAGGGACACAGCTACGGAGCTGAGAAATTCTGGAAAAACTCCAAAGAGCAGCCCTAAAAAGATCTGAAACCATATGATATGGAAACCTATTGCCAACCACATTTTTTTGCATAACACAGAAAACATTTAATTGGAGACAAAACCCAGTGCTATGCTTTAAGTCTAATTATACAACGACTGCTCCTCCAGACGCCGGGCTGTGTAACACAATGCTGTCACTCAGTATTACTGACAGCAGCGCGCTGCCTTACTGCTCACTGGGTGTCTCGGTTTACCGTGTAGTCCCAATACTAACACTTTGCAGCAGGGAGCAAACCCCGTGCTGCCTGAATAGCTGCAGGGTTTGGCACAGCTCTGACAGCGCTCCCCGTATGCGATCTTAAGAGCAACGTTAGGAGCCCTCCAAGGAGCTCCTCACCTCCCCACCATGCTCCTTCCCAGCTAAGCCGTGCCCGACGCTCAGGAAGCTGCTGCAGGGCTCTGCTGCGCTTTAACCACTTAGCACCAAGCAGTGCCACTGCGTCACTGCCTCCTTCAGCAAGGCTCGAGCTCTTTCTTCCTTCCAATTTATTGCTTCTTGACGAGCAGCAGTGACAAGAAAAGGGATAACACTTATTTTTTGTTCCCGTCCTTTCTCTCCTGCATGATGTTCATTATGATCGATCACTCTAAGTAATTATTATCTGTTGAGGTGGATTGGGACATTTCAGACAGGAATATCACCACCCAAATATGTTTTCTGGAGTTCATGCTTTGTTTTTAAGCAGTTCTTTTACAGCCATTTGGAAACAGCAGTGTGACCCAGAACTACTTACCCATGAACCCACTAAGAATAAATATTGCTAAAAAGTGCATGGAGCCAGCACAGCCAATTTAGGTCTCAGCTGCTGATTTCTTGGCCGCCTTGGATGCTCTAAGCAAGTTACTGCAGCAAAATAAACTCGAATATAACAATTTTTGAATTAGAGTAAGATGAGAACTCCTGGGTCATCTGTTACTGCCCTCTGCTATTTCATTGCTTCTCCATATGGTGGGCTACACACAAAAATTAGCACAAATTATTTTTAAAATGGATTAGCTGAACTGCATTCAAACCTTGGATAGGTACTTAATTCAGAATTAAAACACTAATTCCATTTAGCTTAATTCACTTTGGAGGAGAATTAGCTCTGGAGATGCCTTTCCCCTCTGCCGGCAGTCACCACGCGCTGAAGCCCTGCCCAAACCTCGCAGCCGGCCCCGACCTGGGCTGTGCCTGGGCAGGGGTCTTGTTGGGCTGCTGCTGGCCACCCGTCCTCCCAAAAGTGAAAATCACCACAAGCTACAGACATCTGGTCCCCAGAACCAGGAAAAGTACTGGATTTGTAACCGCATCTCTCATCCATGGCACTTCCCTACAAATCTGGTGATGCGGTTTGCAGCGGTGTTCAAGTAATGAATCCCATGGGCTCCTGGAATACGCTTAGAAAGTGCTGGTCGGTCCCAGAGCCCCAGCCACACCTGCCCTACAGAAGCACCGCCAGCATGCTCCTTCTACCTGCTCCTTCCAGAGCTTCAAGACATTAACATTCAAGATTTAAATGCTTTGGGAAGGTTGTTAGGTTCTGCAGTCCTACAATACAGCACTTGGGAAGTTTTCCAAAATTCAAAGTAATTTTGAACAAATTAAATATGAAGGCATGATGTAACGAGCACAGCAATCCTCACTTTTCTTAATCATCGATGCGATGTAACTAATTCCATCAGCATGTTTTCAGAAGGGCAGCACCACCTGGTACCAGCAGCACAGGAGATGCTGGTGTTCAAACGACTGCTCATGGACAGGAGGACGACGTGTAGCCCGGTTTTCCTGTTTGCAAACTAGAGACAGCTGAAAGACGCCGGAAGGAACAACCCAGCTATGCGTGTCTGCTGCAATCATCTGCCGTCAATTAGTTTAAAACAGTAACGAACATCTCAGAAACGGCGTTAAAACCTCTTAGAGATGAAGGGGCATTTTGAACCCGCTGTTTCAGTGTTGGCACCTTCAGAGAAATACCGCTATATGGCTTCCCACACTGTTCTTCTCCATAGCTTTATCTCTACAAGCCATGAGGACTACAAACCTTTTTTTTTAATTAAAACTTTGATTCCAAAGCAAGCTCTTTAATAATGAGAGGTAATAGGGTGGATTCAGCATGGAACCCTGTCTATATAGATATTTAGGAACCGTTTCACCAGTTAAAGCCACCACTGAAGCAGTACACCAAGCACTACAGCCTAACACTGCTCCAATCTAACAAAGCAGAGCGCTGCGCTAGCCTGAAATTTAGAAGAAATTTGAAAACAACAAAATGCATCCGTCTCAACAGGAAGACAGCATAAATATGCCACTATCAGTTTGCATTTAGCATCATCTTAGCACTCATACTTCTTACGCATCCTTTATCAGTCACAGGGTTGTACCTGAAGCTAAAGAAACCACCTGCAAAGGAAAACAGCAGCCGTTATAATCACACCACTCATCCCTGTATGAATTTTCTTTATCCTTTTTAAAGGAAACCATGCCATGCCGCTGGATTCACTAGGAACTTGGTGCTGTCTGCTGACTCACTGACCTCCATCAGCATCACGGGATGTCCCAGGGAGGCTCCCTTCCGAGCAGGACTCCAGCACGACCCTACTCAGCTCGGGAGATGCACAAGGAGGCGCAGAGGGAGGGAGCCAAAGCTAAATCCTTCCCAGGTCACAGCTGATACTAAAGCTAGGAGGCACAGTAAACAAAGAGCAAAAACTCCCACTAAGGTGAGGCATGTGAAGCATTGCAGGTAAGGATGAACTGACCACAGGAACGGCTGGAAGTAAAGAACTCCAGCTACAAAAGCAAGAATCCTAAAAGGAACAGCAGACAGTCCTTGAAAGCTTTATGCTACACCCTCGACAGTCCCAACAGTCAGCAGACCGAAGGAAAGATGCTGCTAAAGAGCCAATACACTCGGGTATCAAGACCCGTGTGCTCAGCTCAAGGCCTGTTTGGGTTCTCAACACATTAAGCCACCTCTTGCAGAGATTCAACCACAGTAACATCCAGCTTCCAGGAAAAAATGAGCTGCAGAACAAGACACCAAGCTTTCATCCTTCCCACTGCCACCACAACAAGGGTTAACCTGTACTTTACTTTGCTGCAAGATGCATGCTCATTTGCCTTGGTCTGAAAAAAAGGGAAAAGCACCAATCCAGTAAATTTACCACGAGCCCCGTATGTCTCAGACTATGATTTAGGTACTGAGAGAATTGGGACCCAGCTGGAGGTTTAAATGAACCCAATACAGCATTCACTCAGAAGGCAAATTGGCGTAAAAAGTACATTTAGTTATAGCTTTAAAAATTTTAGCCTATTCGGTACTAGGCTGGCAGTTCTGAAATTTATTTACCCAGATGGAGAATGTGCTTTGAGCAGGCACCGGACAAGCATGAGCCACCCTGCCAGCACCGCCCAGCCCACCAAGGCAGCGTGGCCACGCCATCTGCGGGCTGCTCCCCGCTGCTTTACCACCCCTTCCTTCACTACCTCCAAGCCTTGAAGGCTCTCCAGTTCCCCATAGCTCTGACTCTTCGGTGCCATCTGCAAGCGAGTAGAACAGAAGTACCTAACCTGCTACTGAGGAACTTGCAGCCGGTGAATCCTATCTGAACCATCCGAGCCCAAGTTTTACTTGAGGCACAAGCAAAGCGGAGCCAAATTTTCAGAAAGTCTTCCCAGAGTTTTGTGTTAAAGACTCGTTTTCTAAAGAAAGGATTTGGGCATCCAAATGCCTACACCTCAGTCTTTGAAAAATGATAGTTTCCCAGTTTATCAGAGGACTTCCAAAAACTGCACATTCTCCAAGACCCTAGATAATTTAAGAAAAAAGTTTGGGTTTATGTATTTATTAAGGACACTGCTGGTCTTAATCATAACCAGAAGCTATTCGGACAGCTATTTCTGCAAAAATCTTGAATATTCCTCCATTAACGGGGCAACTGTTACTGAAAAGTCAAATTACAGATGGGAAAATGGAGACGTGAAGCCGTTTCACTTGTGCACCGCGACAACACGTCCACAGAGCAACACAGTCAGGAAACGTTCAGGTTGATCAAAAGCAATGGACGAAGATGGACAGGAACCAGTTTTTAATTGTATTATTTAAATATGTTTGCATAATTCCACAAACAACCCTCTAAAGAATGAGATATTTGTGCTTGAGAAAGAGGAGGGTATTTATTATGAAGGAAAACAGTACCATTTACTTGGGGTTGTTTCTCTCTGTATTTAAACGCTTCTAATTTCTTAAAATAAGCAGTGTTCTTCTAGGCATAATTGTTTCTTTTCAATCAGGCACTTAGTGTTTGCAGCTATCAAATTTGTTGCAGCTGTAATCAAACACGATGTCTTGGGAAGGAAAATTTTCACCTACTGTTCAATCTCAGTGCATTACACTCCGCAGTTTTGTAGCCAAGGAGTCCAGAGATCTTAATGAACATTAGTTCATTCTAACTGGACCTGAATTTCTAACTGAACTTTGCTTTTGGAAAAAAAAATAAAGGTCTTAAGACAACGTCTATCCTCTTTTTTTCCCCCTTGTCTGTTTGGTTTTTGCTCACATCCACCAGGGCACAACGTTTGGATGCTGGGCTCAGAGGTCGCTGCACTCCTCTCCTGCACCCAGCCTGGGACATCCAGCACGCGCCCCGCTGAGACCCGTGCTCCTGCCACGTCTAACGCCTCCAACCTCTGCAGGAGCCGTAATGCTGAGCGTCAGTCATAACAGAAAAGCTTACTGCAAGATATTCAGGCATTGAGTGCTTGCTTAATGTTCAATAAACCCCCCGAGAAGGACCTGTAGAGCCTTGAAGAGTACAAAGGTTCATTAAGCTCAGCTCGGTGTTTTATAGCATCGATCCTGCGCCATGTATGTTCAAGACAAGTTTGGGTATCTCTCCTTAAATCCCTTGCTATTTTTCAAACCTTCAGTACTAAAATGAGGCAGCCAAGAAGTAATGGCTTACAAATAATAATACAATTTTATTTTATACCTATATTAATAAGCTAAAAAAAGCGCCCTTTATTCATCATGAACTGTTATTAGTATTATTGAGGAAGCGATGGAATTTATATCAATTTCCTCATATTGTAAAAGACTTGCCCAATTTATTTTAAATGTCAACTTACTGTGTATTCATCAGGTGTGTGGCAGCAGCGATTGTAATTAATTTCACACTGTAATCTAGACATGTGCCTTAATATTAGCTTTGCACATCTTTCAGGGGTAGCAATAAAGGGAAGCATTGGTCATTTTCGGTCTCCAAGCCTCCAGGAATATTTTTCACAAGACAAGACAGTCAAGATTCACGTCCTAGTAAAACTCATACTCAGATTATTTATAGCTGCCTACTTCGAAATTCTCCTGCAGTTGAAACGAAATGCAAGACGCTCCACAACAGCTGGTTGGGAATTTTGAGAATCATTTAGTCACAAAAGGAAAAATCCCACAGACTGAGGGTGAACAAGGCTAATTGTGAAATCGTGGTGAATTCAAGGGACAGTTTAGTAGGAAAAAAAGCCACAAATTTGTGACTGCTATAGGCATGAAAGCACTTAATTTAAATATTTTCTAAAACATATGTTCTGAAGTAGAGCTTCGTAAGAACTGCTTACAGTTAGTAAAAGAATCTCTGAAAATATTCTCCCAACCCAAGTATTTTCTTTAAATGGAAAAAAAAAAAAAATCTCTGCTTTCGCTTCAGTGAGAAAAATCTGACAATTTCTCACTGCCAGTCATCCTACGGTAGTTGCCCCCGCTCCCTTCCAGATGATCCACTGAACTACAGCTATTTCTGGCAACCCAGTCATGTCTCCTCTCCTTCAATGTGAGACTGCCGTAGCTTTTCCCACATTCACCACGCCACACAGAAGCTCCTGAATGCTGTCTGTGCATTCAGGAATGCAAAGTCATGGCAGTGTGTATGACAAGGAGCCATTCCGGCCTTATTTTGCGTGAGCACTGGGAACCCAGACCTCACGACTAACACGAGACCATGCAGAACACTGCGTCGGAGCTGGGGTGAGAAGTTCGGTCTCCAAAGCTGTGACCAAGTACCTTAGAGATTCTGCACACACCCCAGAATTATGTCTTCTGAAGCGGTTGTTTCCATTCATCATGAGATGGCTGTGCTGTGGAAAGATCACATCAGGCTTTCTGTTCACTGTCAGCACTGTCTTCCACAGCAGAATAAATGTATACAAGCCCCCTAATATTTACTGAGCTTTGAAACAATGCTTGGCATCTACAGAAACATCACAAAAAAAAAGGCAAGAGACTGCAGAACATGAAGAATCAGACAATGAAAACAGACTGAAACAAGCTGGCAACACATACCAAGCTAAATAAAGAAAGATGAGGAAGTCAGAGGGCAAGCATTAAAGAAGATCTAGCAGCAACGCACACGCGACTATAAAAAAAAAGTCAGAAAACTCCACACTCAAGAAGGAAGCATCACAGCACGGCAACCCTGGAGCTGGCTTTTCCTCAAGTTCTAGTGCTCCTTTGGCATCGAACCTATGTGGGGCTTACAAAAAGCTCTGCAGACTTCCAGCAACTCAATTTGCCTGTGTTCTTATGGCATCTCTAAATGTTTTCACTGCGGAAACATTTCTAACAGGATCTGCCACAAATGCATGAAAGTGTTCCCTTTTTTAGTAAGTGAAATGTATACCTTAAGTGTATCCAGCAACAACCATAAATGAATAAACGTACATAAATATGAGTAGATAGCTGTGTTGTTTTCAAGAAATTGCTTCTAAGTGGTTTTATTGTGCACACCTTATAGCAGCTAAATAACTTAGGAAGATCTTAGTTTAGATAAAGCCAACCTCAATTCCTGTACTGCCCAGAGGACCGGGGTAAAGCAGACATCAGTTTAAGTGCAATGGTTTTGTATCACTTGGATGTCCCCACGTACGTATTTCCTTCCTGTCTTCCTTTAAAAAAGTTTCAGAGATCTTCTGTTCCAATTTTAAAATTCTGCTTCTTTTGGTGTTTTTCCCAGTGATTGCTTAAAGCGAGGAGAATAACGAACCTGCTTTGATAGCAGATCATAAAGGAGCCATTTACCACAAGGACTCTGATGCATTGTTCTGTCTTTAAACATGAATTATCGAATCACAAGCTATTCACTGCGTTGTAGATTACCAATGAACTGCAACAGCACTGCAGCAGCACTATGTGCCTCTGATCAAAACCACACTTATCTCCTCCTTTACTCTGAGTTAACAAAATCCAAATAGCAAGTACCTTGTTTTGAGGAAGGTGCAGAACTGCACTTTCAGCAAACCTCCATCTCTGAAAGTAAAGCTTTAGTTTACAACAGTGCTTGTGTCACTCAGTGGTTCAAAAAAAAAAAAAAATATATATATATATATATATATATGGTTTTTTCCCCCGGAAACACACTTGGTTATCTACTTTAAAGCCTCCTTACCATCAAACTTCAGATAATTTATAACATGTGACTGAAGGGTAACCCTGGAGCAAGCTCGTGTACAAGATGACCTGCTGAATCAAGGTGCTGCAGAAAGCCAGGGACTCGGTACGAGGGTACCAAAAGAAGAGAGGAGAACACAGCTCTACAAAAATTGAAGTCATATACATTTATCCCTCTTACATGGCCAGCTAAATCTTAGAACAATTTTACTGGTTCTCAGCCATCAGTAACATTCAAAGCAGAAAGGGGAACAGGGATGTGACCCTCGTTCTTCTGATGTTCACAGTACATTTATTTTCACCAATTGTCTACCACAATCTCTAGAGTGACAGTGAAGCAAAAATACTTGGTACTGACTCCATGGTGAAGTGACCCATCCAGCACTTCATTTTTTTGCTAAAACTACACTCAGCCAGTAAACGTCACGAGACCTGCAGCAGGGCCTGTATGTTGGGGAGGCAAGGGATTTATATTCGGCAAAACTAGAGTTTCCCATAGAGAAGTTTAGCACAATTCTGACTTTATGTAAAAACTTTGGCACAGAAGCATGGCTGGAAATGCCTGGGCGATGAGAGATTGATCGGAGAAACCAGGCTAGTACAGCAGGGAGTCATACAAAGAAGTGTGCAAAAAACTGTGTGCAACTAACTGCCAAAAAAATCAATTCTCAAAGTCAAGCAAGTACAAAACCAGCTCTGTGTCCTCTATCACACAGTCTGGGATCCATGTACTGTCATGTTTATCAGGCATAATGATTGACATTTCTAGCAGAGGTTCTGCACATGGGATGGGATCCATTTTGTCCTCGCTGTGCTGCTGTGCTCACCTAAGCTGACAGCTGCCACACACCACCAGCCAAAAGCATCCCCGGCCGACATTTGCCCTGTGAACAAACAGAGCTTGGTCTCCAGCTGAGACGAACAACTTTAGCACCATTGCCTAGCCATAGTGAACACCTGCTAGAAACACTGATCGCTTACAGAAAAACATCCTAGTGCCACTGCTGCCTCAAGGCAGAGCAGAGCTTTTAAATGCCCTCTAATTTCTGGTTAAACAGAATTCTCCTGAACCTGAACAATTGTCAAGTGCAGAAAACTGAGAGACTACATCATCATCTAAATGAAGGCATCTACTTGGTTTAATGCGTTGGGTAATTGGCCAGTAGGACTCATTACCAAAAGCTATCATTAAGGCTAAGAATTTCTTAGGACTCCAAAGAAAAACATTTACAGACAACATTCAAGGCTCAATAATTAACGGAAACGTAACTCAAATTTAAACATGGTTTATCTGCCATTTGCCCAGCAGTACCAGCTCATACCACAATCACATTTTCTCTTCTAGTACAAACAGTTCTTTCATGTATTTGAGGACCTCCAGTAGTAGAGGTCCAAGAATTTTTGAAGCTACCAAGCCTTCACCTCCACAACCACCAAACACGGCACGCTATTTATGACAAGAGACACAGGTAATGCATTCAAATGCTTTGAGAGGAAGGTGCAGGGGAAAAAAAAAGAAGCAAAGGGAATGTAAAGGAAAATGCAGCAGTCTCTGAGCTCCCTGTGCACCGCTCTGTACTCTCCATTAGCTCAGCTGTAAATTCCAATGGCTACACAGTGTGCAGTGTTTGCTGTAACCTTGTGGATTCCATTGTCAAATTCCACACTACCTTCCTGTCTCAGTCACTCTAGCAGTTGGAGTAAGCTTTTACAGACGTTTTAAGCACAGATGCTGTGGGGAAAAATACATTCACACCCTTGTAAGGGATCAGCAATTTGAATTCTTAAAAAAAAAAAGCAGATCAAACTGCATTTGAACCAGACACTTCTGTCCTGGATTAATGTCTGTGTATCTCCATATATCACATCCGACCACAAGAGCGCAAATACGATTCAAGACAGTTACTGAACTGGGCAGACTTACCTTCATAGTTTGCCTGGAAGCCTTGAGCACTGACCGCATAATCACTCACAAGCCATAAGGACAGCACAACCCCTGTACTCACAATAGGAGCAGGCAGCTGGAAACCCGTTAACCTGAAAGAAAGCAAGAGGAAGGTTACACTCACCACTGCTGCCTTTGATCTGCCAGCAAAACAACGAGTGAGGGGGCAGCTGCCACTTTGGGCAATTCACCACAGCCTGAAAGAGTTAGGGGGATCGTCAGAGCTGGAGAAACCGGACTGAGAACAGAATTTGAATAGTTCGCTTGGAAGGATCCTGCAAAGATTGAGTCCAGTTATTAAATAGCTGTTCTACAAATGTTGGGCAAACCCATCCTGGGCTTGTAATGCCTTCTGGCGTAGAGTATCTACTACATGCGTTTCTTCATTGACCATATTTTTAGCCATTTTATCAGCTTCACACCTTGTTCGCTGTATGTCTGCTTGGCAGTACCAGCTGCAAACCTCTGCTCTGGTCTCAGAGCTGTCACTGAGCCCTTTGGAATAACAGGCCTTATCCATGAAACAGAAGCAATGTTTAAGGCTGCCGCATGAGCCCAAGACATCAATAATGTTTAAAAGAACATTTTGAGAACCTAGGAGTAAAAGGTCTGCAGCACTGCACAAACTCCATTAAAGCAAACAAGCCAAAATAGCAGAAGAGAGCAGGCAATAAAACTGACGTTACCAATTAATTAAATCCCATCAGGGTGGCTGCTTTCATGGAGTATATCGTTCTGTAGTTTTGCAATGTATTGAATCACGTTTCTGGAAATCCTCCCCTCCCTGCCTGACACTACAAGAACAATCCCAGAGATGGCACCTTTTCATCCGGTGACCTAATGTCTAACAGGTACCACAGTAAAGATCATAACCCTTAACTCTAATCACTGAGGAAATCAAAACCCAGAGAGATTAATTTATTTGCACAAGATGACCAAACAAAAAGAATTGTAGAAAAAGGTGACAAGTCTATTTACTAGACCAGAGACAACACTACAACACTACACAAACACAGGCCACTTTTTCTTTTTGGCCTCTCCCCACCGCCCCTTGCAGACTCACAGCTAAATGGCAACTGTTAATTTTATTGAAAACATTACTTTTTTTTTTTTTTTTTTGTAAACTAGCCTTATTAGATCCCAGAAACCAAATCCCTGTTACTATATTGACACAGGGAATGTACATTTCTCACAAACAATTACAGTTTTGTAACTTATAATCCATCTCCTTACGCTTGGCTAAGGTGATTTACATAATAGGTTTGCATAAGAAGCTTTTTTTTTTTTTTTTTTTAAAGCAGTCTCATTAAATTCTTGCCTGCTGTTACCAAGGACAGATTCACACCCAATCCCCAATGCCCGATAACCGTACTGAACCAGGACTTTCACGAACACATACAAGCAGCAGTGACTGATGGAACTCACTGCCCCGTGGTACTGTTCGAGATCAGGAGTATTCAAGTTGGATCATGATCAACACAAGAAGTATAGTAAAAATGGTTACTGGGAGAAAGCGTAATGATTCTTACACACATATAAAGTTGCTCATCCCACTCTTCTTATACACCAGTTAGTCTTTCTTAAAGAGAAGGCAAAAGAGCCCTAGTGATGGACTACTCCTTAGGAAATACCGACAAAGATGTATTTCATTTGAAGTTACCTCCTTACCTCCTGTATTATAAGAAAAAAAAAAGTACTCAGAGAACAAAAGCAACTCCTTATTTTCTGGGGCCACCATCCTCTTTGCCCACAGGCCCAGGGACTAGCACACTGCTAGCTCCAGCCCAAGCACTTTCTCCTTAAGTTTGCCACCAGCCCCCTGGCAAATTCCAGAGACAGTAAGTGAACTCCCCTTCCCTCCCTGTTCTTACTCTATTCCTAATTTCATAAACTTAAATATTATGTCAAATAGATGGAACTACCCGACTCATGAAAGCTGACATGCTCTGCCTGAGAACCTTATTAAAGCAAAATTTTCAGTTATCAGCAAAATTCATGCAGTTGCCAATGATGGCAGTCACGACTTAAATGTCAAAGAAGTACTTACCAGCTCTCAGCATAAAAGCCACTGTCTATACAAGTTGAAAGAACAATTGCTCCTGTTCATTCAAAATAAAAGATTCCAAGATTCTTTTTTGCTAGGATTCACACAGTTTTACTGCGCACAGTACTGAGAAAGAATGCCATAGTTTTCAATTTATTCTGCAGTTTAATTAAAATGTCTTATTGAGACCCTCACATGCTCAAAAAAATATAGGAAACACATGGACCAATTTTAATAAAAACATACAGGAACAACAGAATGTCTCTTTTTTTTTTTTTTTTTTTTTTTCCTATAGCTTATCACCACATCCTGCTTTATTATTACCCAAGAATTAGTTACCAGAAGTCTGTGCTTTTTATTTCCAAAGGAGATCTCTTCTCTGTGAACTATGTTTTTTCATCAGAGATTCTGTTCACAGGATGTACTAGTAGGACCCCACTTCACAGATGTTGATTTTAATTCAGGGCAACATTTACATGTCTGCTTACCTGAAAGCAAGTGCACATGTCCCATAGGAGTCAATGAGAATTATGTGCTACCTGAAACAAAATTGCTCTTAAGCTTATATTCGTACTCTCTATTTACAGGGCCTTGAAAGGGAAGCATGGCCCGTGTATAAGGGCATGAAATGATAGCAGAGGTTTGATCTCAGTCTTTCTACAGATCCCACACTAACTGAATAGACAATTTTTACAGGAACCTCTGGGATTCCAGAAACTCTAAAAATTAACAAACAAACCCAACCATCTCTCCAAGTTCTTAACTTTGCATGTTCGTTTACATCCATCTAGTATCCCTGGTATGGCCAACAGGAGATGCCTGCTGGCACAGAAGGCGGCCAAACACCATGTCTTGCCCTTCAGATTTAATAGCCTGTCTACCCACAAAATAAATGAAAATGCCCCCCTTAATGCTAAAATTAAACTTATTCAGAAAGAAGTAGGAAATACTGTCTCAACAGTTAGTGTATCTATATCAACAGTCTCGACAGTTAGTATATCTATATGGCAACTCCTACCTTTTCTGCTGTGGATTTCCCTGTCTTCTGCACTAGGCATGCCATGGAATTAATTTCACCTGTTCTCCACTAGAACAGAGGTTTGGTCTCAGTCTTTCTACAGACTGCAGCAGCTGCAGTCCAAATACAAGTTATGACTTTCCTCTTCTTAAACCTTCAACCAACACACACACAACTGCAGTTTCTCCTTTCTGATGTCCTCATCTTCTCCAAGCAAGAGAGCAGGCAATACTCTCTTGAGGAAACTGTAATTTAATTTAACAAGGCCAGTGCCTGTAAAACCTCAGCCAGCCCATTCCAAAGAGCCAGGAACAGCCAAGCGTGGCAGGACACCCTGCCTCATTTTGACCTGGCTGCTAAACTGTCCCCAACGCCTTCCTCCCTAAATCTGCAGCCCAGACAAATTTAAAGCATGGGCATCAACATGACTGCTGAGAGAATATGAAATCATTCCCAAACAGCCTCATACATGAAACAGTAATTCTGATATCACTGTTATTTAGTGTAGCAATAAAAAAAAAAAAAAAAAAAAAAAGATGTGTACGCTAATGAGAAAGAAAAGCAGCAAACTCCATTCCTTGTTTTTATTAAGGGCCATAACAAGAAGGTGAGGGCAGTAATAACAGCACGAATAATCATCTTCCATTTCTTCTGTACCTCTGGCCAAATGGATTATTGAGTGATTATCCCCTTAAGTTGCTTGGGGCCAACACTGATTGTGTGAGATTTTCAATGTGTTTTTCATTGGCTTAATTCTGTTCCTACTGTGAGGAACCAAACTAACCCAGTGCCAGAAATACCACTTCATAAGCTTGCCCTTGCATCACAGCACAGCAAAATCAATATACCAAAACAAATCAAACCAGAAATCCCCCATCTCTAAGCGCATCCTTCCTCACATTTTGCCCCGGGTTCACCCCAGACATTGCCAGACACTGCGGGTGTACCACTCGTACCGCTGCCTCACACAACAGCTGGGCTAGAAGTAGTCAGGCCCAGGCCTCGCAGTGCTGCTCGCCGGGACCCCAGCGGCTTCCCCCGTGGCACAGTGCCATCGTGCCCCATGCCACCACGGCCTTCCCAATGGAAACTTGTCCCATCTGCCCTCCCAAGGAGGAGAACACCACACACAGCCCCCCGACTGCTCTGCTTGGCAGGTTTGGCCCACGGCCTAGCGCTCCTTCTGCCCCGAAGTCGTAGCCAGGGCAGGCGGCCTCAGCCCCTTTCCAGCCGCTCTCCTCCACCTGCTGCACGTTGCTGTCCCACTCCATCAGGTACAGTGCTATCATACACTGAGACGCAGGCTCCCATTTCGGAGTGCAGGTGCCGTAATTAAAACCGAGCACATTATTTTTCTGGTAGGATGCCCACCATCAGCTCAGACAGCAATCAAAATAGTTATTGCAGCTGGCAATCCAACAGCCTTTAAAGCATAAATGCTGGAGAAGTGTCTCAGAACATCTAATGAAAACGCATTGGATTGCATCGTTTAACCCAGCATTAAATTACACTATACCATACTTCAGTGACTTTTTCCTGCATGTAATTTAAAGGCACCTATCAGCGAAAATTTCCCAAACAAACCACTCTTTTCACCACATGCAGTCAAAAAGACCTGGTTCCATAAGGGCTGCTCTGACAGCCCTTACTATCCCAGGACAATTTGCAAGCAAAGTCAGGTGTGAGAGTGTTAAGGAAATACCACCTCAGAGTGCGAGCTGCTCTTTGGGAGACAAAGCCTGGAATCACCAGCCAAGTCCTCTCACGCTATAATCCCTGCTAGCAAGGCAGCAAACCGAAGCAGTCATTTGAAAGGTGTGTTCATGAAGTGTTAGACCAATCCACTACCAGCTGGAGCCAACAGAAAGAGCCCAAGAGCTTACAATCAACTTTGAATCAAATTTGTGTCTTACTCAGCTAGACAGTTGGCTGACATGCACACAGGAATAAGAGAGAGACTATCCATATGTTCAATCTCTCCTCTGAAAAAATGGGTATAAGATGAGCAGTATTTAATTAATATTTGCAATTATCTCAATCTTGATGAAAAGAATGTGCCAGCATTGTAATCCAGTTGCTACGAGAACACCTTCAGAATTGTATGCTTGAAAATTAAAATCTTAAGGGAAGTACAGTCAGTGGTCATTAACAGATGCCCTCCCCAAGGCTGCTTCATGGGCTATATATCAAGAAGACAGAAGAACAGATGCAAGGGATCAGGGAATTTATCCACTACAACCCTTCCCATCTCAGACCTCAATTCTAAGTAGATTTTTTTCTTTAGAAACAGTTGCGGTGGCTGTGGGGGTGAAGTAGTTGGGGTGAGGTGGGGGAATAAACAGCATCTTGTCATCTCTACTAATACCTGATTTTTACAAACCACCTTTCATCCCTTAATTAATTTCCCCAGTATTTGTTGTCAATTTTTCTCCCTTCCTCTTCGTATTTCTTTATTAAATAAAGCAGCGATTACATTAGGATGTTATTGTTTTAAATAACGCATGGACAGAATAACTGGTACCATGAATGTTTTAATTAATCAACAAGAAAACAAGCAGAGCATAATCCAAGCATACTTTCAGCTCCTGCATGCCGCAGACACATTCAAGACCCATCTCCAAGGCAGAACTCACTGGCATTCCTTGGACTGTTCTCAGCTCTGAAATGATGCAGTGAACATCTTGGTTTAAAGTGATACCGTAATAACATAAACCAGTTTCAGTTCACACTTGCACTTACTCAAATTGTAAGAATGATTTATGCATAAAACCAAGCTGCTCTTCTTTTGGAGTCAAGCTCTGAAGAGGTCCTGAGCAAGTATCTCCAGAGGCATGCTGTGACCAGCAGTACCAGGAACTCTGCGTAAATTCTCTGTTCACATTTCACAAAACAACTCCAACGTACTTTGCTGCCAACCGACACATGTCCCATTTTATTCCATGCTCTTTTTCCAAACATCCTCTCTGCCCAGCTGGTTGATAATTGAGTTGCTTTTAAAATACTATCATCAGCTCACTCCGTCTGATACATTACTGCGTATTTTTCTTACCAAGCCAGTAACAAGCACATCCCCTAAACTCATCCAGTGACACATGTTATGCCTGGATTTTTTCAGAAAGTTTATTTACCCTTTGTTAACAGTCCTCAATCTAACATCATCCAATCAAGCCCACGTGCCAGTGTGACTTAAGAATGAAAGGCATTTTCTTCCCTCCTCCAAGCCAAGTATAATTCATCAAGCCACAAGAGTCCTTTGCTTACCTCTCTGACACTGACAAAGGCTTCATTAACTAACACAGTCTCTAGGGACAGTCACAGGGCTCATAAATTCCAGCCTAGATGGATTTCTTTGCTCATTTAAAATGGGTTTTGGGTCAATTCCCACTAGAAAAGTGTTATTTATAGGGCCTAAAGCCTCCACAGCCATCTCAAATATATGAGGCCTTCATGGCTCTCAAGCTGTGAACAGAAACTAAGCATCACATTTCAGTAAATTTCGTTTTTCCATACAATGGGACAGAGTAGGAAAAGCACAGACTTGGAATTTTCATCACATTCTTTCTGTGCTTATTTTGCCTGTACTTTCTCAGATAATAGCGAAATGTAAGCAGATCTCTGACAAACTTTGGCAGCTATATTTCTGGTTTTGCTATTACGAACCCAGAAGAAAAATTCTCAGAGTGGTTCACCAAATTTCAGCAACCTCTTGGCAAATCTGAGCTGATACTCTGAGTAAACAAAGAGAAGACTGGATATAAACCAAGTAAAGCTCAGCAGTATCAATTCAAATCTTGGCAGTTTTAGATTATTTCTGACTTTCTTCAAAAAAAAAAAAAAAAGTTCTTGGGGGTGTGAAATCCGGTAAATGGGGGAAAAAAACCTTGTACAGAGGCTACAGATGCTCTCGGAGCTTTCACAAGCTCCAGGAAGCAATTTGGGGACCTATTGTCTGCCTGACCGGACATCACAAAGTGATCCAGCAAAGGGAGCAAAGCGCCAAAATTTCACTGAAGTCTCGATAATTGCAGCCACGAAACGCCAGTTCAATGGGACAGGATTTGTGTTTCAGAAAAAAAGCCACATTCCTCCTCCTCCAGACATGGTAAATCCGACAGACATTCCACCGATAAGCAGCAAAACTGAGAGGCGTATGCTTATTGCGTACCTGAGCTCAGCGGAGAGCACGCACACAGGCCATTAACCGCAGAGGCACAATTGCGACCCCAGCTATATAACAGCGATAAACAGAAGCCGGTAACAAATACTTAGAGGCAGCACAAATCTGCACAACAAACAAGGATTTCACCTGCTATTACAGGCTCTCTCCACAAATATTTGACTCGTGTGGGAGTAGCTCCATTTTCAAAGGATTCCCTTCTACCAGCAAATGTGTTTGCGTACAAGAAAGAGGAACACGATGAGGACACTGCAAATATCAGCCTGATAATGAAGCAGCACACCGTTGGCTGATGCCCGAGGAATATATACACCTTCTTGAGGAGCTTCACATTCCTCCTCCCCCAGTAAACGCAGGATTTCTCCCCAAGCAATCCTCAATTATCACTTCTAACCTCACAGTTTAATGGAGCCTGTGGGCTTTTTATCATAAATCCTCAATAGGCAGAGGCAGGTTTTTTCCTGCTCAGTACCGACAGCTATCAAGGCTAACAAATTCTGAAAGAACTTGAAGTTTCCTATAAGCGGTAGTAGAACATACCTTAAGGCTAATCATTGTTCAGCCACAATCCCAGAACACGCTGGGCATTCGAGATGGTGAACGTATGGACACATAATCAAGCAAAAACGTTAATTATGTCTCTGTTAGTATAGGTACTTACTCCACATGCATCCCTGTTCCTCCTGCTTTCTCCATTTGAATGTCAAGAAGCTGAAGCTACACAACTGTAAAGAGCCAAAGCTGACATGCAGAGTGACTCCAGGTCTCATCTGCCAAGGCTGCACATCCCTTTTACTCTTTACGCATGCAAAATCAGGATTTGAACTAGACTTCAGACATCAGTCTCGAGGGAGAATCTTTACTTCCCCCAAGTGAATATTAAGAGGCAGCATAAGGCAAGCACTGTTCTGCCTAGGTGGTCCCGGGACAGGCAGCTCAGCTAGCTGGCTGTCATCTGTCTGGGGGATTTCCACATCAACTGCACTCCCACTGCTGACCAGAGCACAGCTATGCCTATGCTAATTCCTTGCATTTTCAGTTGTACATAACAACATAAAATTTAATAGCAATATACAAGAAGGAAATGGAAATTCACTTTCTATAAACCTAGAGGTTAAAAAGAAGCATCCAAATGGCACAAACACAAGTTGTTCTTCATAACCAATGCAGGTTAATAATAAATCTGATTTTTAGATGTGTTATATGATAAAAATAGCCTGAAACAAAAACCATCGCTCCTGCAGATGAAGATTTATCCAAAGACTGTAATATTGATTCATGTTGTACCTAATTCTCTGTTCCCTTGCACCTTGTGCAAGTGGTATCAAGCAGAGCTGGAATGAGAAATGCAGGTAACAGCAGACGTTTAGCAGGAGATCCCAGTAATGCACACTGTGATAGAGGTGAAAAGCCTCAAGATCAAATCCAGCAGCACCACAGCTACTCCTCAACCTTGCGTTAGTCACTTCTTGCTTCCATACTCCCCTCTGCCTCAAACACAGGAGCTGTGAATAACTTCAGGGAGAGGCTGTCTTGCCATACGCCTGGTTAGCTAAAAGTCCTGATTTCAATAGTAAAACTTCTGCATAAATTCTTGAACAACAGCATTTCACACGTCAATTTACACATGGATCAGTGACAACATAAGCTACCAAACAATTCAAATGAAAATATTTGTCTCCTTCCTAAACCTTTTATTCCACTACAGCAGCACTAATCGGCTGTAGCCCTAAGTATTACAAAAAAACAATTATATTCTTTAAGAAAAAGGACCAGATGTCAGCAGCTGCGCTTGCACCACACCAAAATCCAATTCCGAGTAGTCTAAAAGGAGCCAGGCCACCCTCTGCCGCCCAACAGGAGCATAATGAATTAGAGTCAATGGGCACTGAAGATTTGTCAATTTTCTATTTCAGACTGCAAGTAATAGCACTCCACAATTTCATTGTATCTTCAATGATCTAGTGAGATTGTATCATCTCCTGTAGTCTTTCATTAATTTTGATAAAAGGGAAATACACACTGTCTAAAGAGGTGCTTTGCTTGAGAAACTCTCAAGGTCAGACGTTACAGTGAGATGAACAAATTCCATGACCTTGAGATTCACTGCATTCAAAAGACAATACGAAAACCCATGTGCTTTTCCTTCCTTCAGGAAGGAAGCATTGAAGGTATGGCTGTAAATTTTACACGTTATACTTTGATTTTTTCTTTACCCTAGCAACAGGCCCTCCAAGCGGGGGCTTTTAAGCCTTCTACAACTTTAACTTACAAAAATAAAAAATGATATCATTTTACAGATGGGAAAGGGGAGATTAGTAATTTGCCTAATGTCACAGAGCAGAGCAGCTGCTGGGCTCAGAATAGGACTAAGACATACGTCTGACTTCCCTGCTACACATAAAAAGATGATAAACTTTCTCTGTATAGGACATTTAGTAGTAAAACAGCAGCAGCTATTGTCTTTATCACTAGCCATCTTCGATAAGGAAGAGGAGCAATCCCATGAAAGCTATTAGAGCTCTCACCTTGCAGATGTATTTTACGTGGAACACTAGACTTGGGCACTGCAGGGTCTACAGTGATCATAAATCAGACCACATTCAGACTTCACGATGCTCTACTTCTGTTGTCTAAAAGGCTTGTAATCATTGGACTAAAATGCAGCCTGAAGTAAAACCAAACATCAGTCAGAGGGATCTAGAGAATACTACGCGGTCCTGGCCTTCAGCAATTACTTCACATCGTCAACAAAACCCTGTATCGTCAGACTACAGGGATAAACTGCAAAAGGAAAGCTTGAAGAGGGAAGGGTAATGCATTATGCAACACAAGGTTAACGGTAGGCCAGAAAAAGAAAACCCTCCAGACCTGCCCTCTCCTTGCGCGTTGGACTTCACTGGCGAAACACATCAGCGATGTCCTGCAGCAGGGCACTGTGTGGGCATCCCCCTTTCCTCCCTCCCACCGCTCAGCATCTGAGGGATAGGAGGCTTCATAACTTGTGCCAGCTTGGGCCCGGGGAGCTATCAGGACACCACAATCCTCCCCGGCATTTCTGCATGCTTTAAAACCCACCTCAATTACTAATGGCATTCAGTACTCCCAGATCTATCAGAAGCAGAATGCTCCAGCGCAGTCTTAATTACATCTATTAGATGTTGTCTAATTATAGAAAATCTTTCTACACTCAGCATACCTTAATATGAAGCAAGATGCATTGTCAACGTTTTCTAGTAGGTTTTACCCATTTCCACGGTTAATCAACAGTTTAGGGGGGAAAACAGAAGACAGAAAACAAAAACCAATCTTGAAAACAAAATACTGTTCGAGTTAACAACAATGCCTTAAGGCCCAGTGACACACAGCCCCTGTACTAAACACACAGCAGGGAATAGCTGGTCCGACAGACAAAATGCGGAACAGCCATCAGCCAGGAAACTACCTCCCCAGTCAGTATTTTATTCAGTGGCTATGAATAAAAGGCTCACATTTTCAACGAGATCCTATTTTTACCAGCCATGGTACAGGCCACAACCCAACAGGAAGACCTGAAAGGGCAGATCCTTTAACCCTTAAAACAGGACCAAGGATCCAGTATTGTGGCTGGAGAAAAAAACAAACACACAACATCCCACTCGGATATCATGAGCAGCTTTTATCACTCATCACAACAAACACTGTCCTCGCAAAAACAGAAAATTTGAATACAGCCTCAGAATTGAACAGCCCTAAGCGCAGTTGCATTCACTCCATTAGCTTTCCAGGACTTAGTTCCATCAAATATCTCAAAATCTGAACGTTCAAATATTCAGCACTTCTTCAGAACAATACAATGGGGCTGCCAGCAAAAGGCCCTTGTGCTGCTGGAGCAGTTCAAACAAGCATCAGGAAAAAACTGCGTGCATGTTATTCTGCGGAGAACTTTAAGTGTCTGGGTTGGTTTTTTTCCTCCCCAGGGACTCAATATGAAGTGACAAAAAGACTCTGCTAAAGGGAAAATGGAGATACTATTCTGAAGTCGAGTAAGGATGACAGAAGGATTTATCTGGCCCTCTTTATTCTCGTTATCTTTACCCTTCGTAAAAAGAACTATGATCCCCTCGGAGACATGAGCTAACTACAAAGGACTATGTCACAGGACCAACGGTGACTCAACAAAATCCTAGCACAAGTTTGTGTATTACCAAACAGCAAATGCTATTTTCCAGAAAATTCTTTAACAGTCCTGAACTCAGCAAGTCCAACACCTGAAGGCAGAACCCCAGACCCTGCTGCAAGCAGGAGCACGCAGCTCGTGGGGGGGAATTCTCTCCTGTACTGCTCCCTTTATCTCTTCTCCTCCTCCCTTTTCATCGTTTTTAAGATCAAAAGCTTTGTTCTCTTGATTTGTAATTAAGTACAAGACACCCAGTTCAATTTTTCAAAGAGTATTTAAAAGGTTATCAATGAGAAACAGGCAAGATACAGGTATTCCTGTTGTATCTGTAAAATAGGTCACGCTAGTGGATAATTCACCTCTTATCACTAGCATCAAGTAATTTTAAGATCAAACAAAATACTTCATCGTTCAGTCGATTAAATATGGCCAAAGAGATGGTTTCTAACTGCATACACAGCACGTTGATAGCAATCCTCCTCTCAACTCTTCAGTTATCTGCCAGGGAAGAAGCACGAGCATCTCCCTGGAATAAGTTACAGCTCAACTGAGCTGAAGGCAGTAAAGATCTCTTTGGTTTATGTAAGAAGATAATGTTTGTAAATTCCTACCTCATTTTCCCTAACACTGCACTCCAGAGGCATCAGAATGGGACAGCTCCTCCTGCTGTGTGAACTCGTACCTCGTACCTCCCGGTACGTCTGCAGAAACACCAACTGCAGCACCACTGTTCTGGCTGGAGCAAAGACCCACTTTTTTTTTTTTTGAAGCATTGGCTCAAACACTTCCCTAGCCAAATTCAGTGTTACTCAAACATTCCCCGTTAGACCAGAAGACAATACAGTCACCTCCCCGTGTCAGATGGGAAGCAAAGCCCACAGGTTGTGAGGTCCTAGAAGCCTCCATTTGGTGGTACCCCTAACATGGTTCAGCATGTGTGCAACTGAACAGTCCTTCCTGGTACAAAAAGATTGCCCCTACTAACCTTTTGCCTTTCCAGAGTAATTTTTAAAAGTTTTTAGGAAAAATGTCCGATTTCCTAAACTGACCAGTCCTATTTTGAGTTAAATTCAGTAGCTTCCTTCAGGTGAACATGGTTTTGCCTGTGAAATGACTTACTTTCCAAATACATTGTAAATATGCTTTCTCTGGGTCTTAATGCAGGCCTGAAACTTCAAAAAAGTAAATTAGCAACTAATTTAAGATTCCTACACTAAAAGCATCCTGCAAATTATCAGTATCAGATGAAGCTACTTGATAGCATGTGGCTTTCCTTAGCCACGTTTTTCTTTTTGTCAGCTGCTGTCTGGTTATGTCATGTAACAACATTCAGCTATGAAAAGGTGCAAAGCATCTCCCAAATCCCACAGCAATCTTGGATCCATAAATAACTCCAAATATTCAAATTTCAGTCAGGTCTCTGCTGAGCTGCTAAGCCCAGCACGGTGGGAAACCAATCAGGAAACCAACCTGATTGGAGCATCCTCTTAACAATGACACAATCAGCAAAGCACAATGGGAATTTGCAAAAAGTATTCTTGAGGAACTGCACTTCTCAGATCTCCACACGCGCCCCTCTGATCCCACTGGCAGCTCAGAATATTCAGGGACTTGAAGGATGGGCATTTAGGATAGCTCGGTCTGGCTTAATGAGCGCAAACACTGCTCAGAAGGAAAGCCACATGCAGGCACCAAAGTTCCAAGTCTCTGAACTGTTGAATACACATAGCTCCCCGACTCGGGTCAAGGAGAAAAAAATCTGCAGCCGTTGCTGTTCTCAGGATCCGAAGAAGATTCTGCTACAACGGTCCCTGCTCGGGGTGGTTTCACTGGCTGAAAGCCAGCGTACGGCGCTGCGAAAAAGCAGAATTATCTGAGAGGCTGAAGAAGCAAGGACTCCGATTTTTATCACGAGAAACAAGCTCCGATTTTTATCAGACAAGGCAAAGTCACAGCGAAAGATTGCAACATCGCTGGATATCTAAATTAAGACAGTGAAACGCATTTAATATTCACACACTCATCACAAACACACAAGGCAAATTCCCTAATATACAGTAAAGCAGTTTATTAGCAAATGTCTCATTGGATTAAGTCTGCTCTTATTCTATTAGGGAACTTTCACACCACATTAAATTGCAAGACAACGGGGTGTTTGCCAGCACAGGATGAACACAATTAGTAACCCTTTCCCAGAAAGGGACACAGGCACGACACAGACACCAGGCTGGGGGGGCTCTCAGCAATATATGGCTTACACAGAATACCAGGGTTTTGAGAAAACTAACCAGTCTCCATCCCTCCGTGCAACAAAATATTAACAGGTAAGCCTGACATTTGTACTGAGATCGTTCTGTTCTCCCAGTCAAGCAGGCAAGACCTACTGAAATAAGTCCGTGACGTCCAACAACATAAAATTGTCCGGGAGAAGCAGAGAGGTACGGTTCCTGTCTTCATTAACTGTTTTGCTGGTAGGCCTTGCAGCACTCAACAAAACAGTTACCTTCTCTACACAAACAGGTTTTCATTTTACACTTGCTTACAGCTTATTTTGGCCCGCCTCCTGGTAGTATGATGAATGACGCGTGGTCATCCATCTTCAAATGCTGCACTTCGATGATGAATGGAGTACATTTGGAAAGCAGTCAGAAAAAACAAAATTGATAGCCAAAGGAAAAGAAATGGAGAAAGAAGAAAAAGGCCAACGTTGGGCAACAGCTACAGAGTTTAATGAGGTAAGATTGATGTACAAAAAAAATATTAGCTGAACAAAGAGGTTAGACAGCAAATAGCACAGGTTTTGAAATCACTAACCTAGAAGTGTCCAGAAGAACGCTAGTGCCCATCACGCACAAATGCATGTCTCATTTACTTCTGGAAGTCCTCTCAGACCTCCAGAAAGCTTTCCCAATACCTTTTTCTTTCCATTTATCTTATTTTCCCCCACTGCACTGAATACAAACCCCTACCCAAGCACCTTATCTACAACTCACACCCAAGTCGTACAACACATTCACCAGTGATGCAGGGGGAGGACACTATTTGCCTCCCTGACCTTCCCCCAAAATAAGACTGCAAGATAGGAGCGCAGTAGCCAAGCTGCATCTGCGAAGTTTGTTGTACCGATGGACTGCATTAAGATGCCCTTGCTGGTACTTGTATCTGTAATCATATCATGATTATGAGAAGCTCAGAGCAATACCTGGATGCAATTCATCCACAGCGCCTTACCGATTTACTCCACCATGACCCTACTTCTGAACTAATCTCATTCATGGATTTTGCTTCTTCAGCAGAACCTTCCACTGACATCTAGAGGGCAAAAGGAAACGGCTGGCACTGCTGATGAGCAGAGCAATTTGCTGGGGGCTTCTCAGGGCAAAAGCTGCATCGACTACTCACCATACAAAATCTCCTGAGCAGAATTCTGTATAAGACGTAGGCATCCTTTACATAATACCCAAAGCAAAGCACTACACTACCTTCTGATTAAATGATGAGGCCCCGTAATTAGGATGATTCTCAAGCACAGTTGCAAGATGAAGATATGATTTATTTACATAACTGAAATCATCTACATAAAGAGCTGATTTTCACCAGTGTTCTTAACTCAGATTTTACAGTTGTGTTAGACAAGACACTGAGGTCAAATGACCCATTCGAGAATGGTTTGAAGTAAAATTAATTTCCAGAACTTTCCATGATTACAGCATCCCAACTGGAGATTTTAACGCTGGATGCTGCCATTGCTTCTTTTTGCCTTTATCACTATCAGACATCAGCTACAGTTAGACACATCAGCAAACAGCAGTCACATCACACATCACCAAGCAGATTTCATCTATGCTGCAGATCTAGGGGCCATTATTCCTTCAAACGCAGAAGTCTGGCATGTCGCTTAACAGTTGCTATCACAGCAATAAATTATTTTCATAATCAGCCTCTCCTTTAACTTTATATTAATACCAAGGCTGTACCTGAAAGTCTTAGAGATCAGACTCCATGGAGAGTCTTCACACTAAACTATCATACTTGGTAACTCCCTACCCCTGAAGGTCCAATAGTTTAGTCAGAGGTGAAGAGAAAATACCAGCCCAGCCCAGCTAGTGAGAAAACTACAAGTCAGGGAATTACCCAAGTTGACCCACAAAGCATTTGGCAGAAATATAACCTGAAATCCATTATCCATCCTCCCACTCAGAATCTCTTTTGGATTGAAGGAAGCTCCTCTGCACATTGGCTTTGCTTTCCATTTACTCCATTTTCTAATTAACTTCTCTGGATGTCTAGAATGACTTTTGATAAATCATTACTGTCAGGCATTCAGAGAAACATTTCAAACTTTATCAGAGATAAAAAGCAAAACAGCTGTAAGAACTGCTCATGAAGAACTCCCAGTTCATTGCAGCATCAACCCGCAACCTAGATGCCTTATTCTGAGTGGAAGAAATGGGAGCGCGTTTATAAACATCGCTGTTTGTTACAGACAATATACCTTGTTCTCAGGTTCCCCTGCTGAGGCAGTCCATCGTAGATAGATAATACATCAAAATCTTCCTCTAATGCAAAAGACTGGAAAACAAGCTGTATCCGGTTCTGCTCCTCGGCAGTGATTGTCCACGTGCAGTTTGCATAATTTGGATATCCATACGGGAAGCCTGGACTCTGTATTGTCCCATTTGGGCCATGCAAAATGTGGCTGCAGTTCTGGGCTGGCAAAAGAGAAGACAAAAGTACAAATCAAACAGTGCAGAATACCAATTTAACAATCTCCATCAACACAGATCACACGGGATTCTTTTTAATGAATTTGTTCTTCCCCAGGAATTCCTGGTCCTGGGGAACAGATAAAGGCAGTCTCTGCAGGTGCATTTTTGTGCTCTCCGCAGGAAGTCAGACCCCAGGTCCCCATCTCCTGCGCAACACTCCCTCTAGCTTTAAATATAACAGGCTAATAACAGCTGGATTTCAGCAGCCGCCAACTATAACTGGAAAACAGATGCTTTCCCAAAGGTCCTTTCACAGCCCATGCCCAAATCCGATACACTCTTCATTGTACGCTACGTGTTTTTGGATTTGCCCCATTTCAGGAGACTCTAGCCAAGCTTGGTGCCTCAAGCATGAAGGGTACAGAGGCCACAAAGCAGCAGAATGACAGTGACAAAGCTGACCATTCCTTTTACTCTTAATTGCACTGGAATAAAAGAAGATTGAGCTAAGATCAGGGCTCAGCGGTGCGTGCAGAGACTTCCACCACTTCCACCTTGAAAAGCCAAGAACTGCAATGGACACAATCAGTGAGTATACAGAGGAACTGAGTCACCAAAGGAACGGTCTGCACAAGATTGCATGAAAACGATGACCAAAATCAGAAATTAAAGGTGTCCTGCATCCAGAAAGAGCAGGACTCAGTTCAAAGGCTCAACAAACCATTCTCAAACAGCTACTTGGAACTATTAAAAGAACCTACAAGAAAACCCAAATCTTTGCAAGTTCTAAGACCAGCAGTTTGTTTTCCCCCATCAGCCTTCTTTCAGGTAAATATTGTTCGCTAGCCCTGAAACTATCTCCCAGGAGAGGAAAGAGCCAGCTTTTATTACAAAGGATCTTTTTTTCCACGCAGACAGCCTTAAAAGACAGGTATGTCCCACTTGGTCTCCAGTTTGCATGCTCCAATCTGGCAACTGGGCCATCGCAATGCGAAGCGGGCTGTGGCCCTGAGCTGCCATCACCAGTCACATCACATACCTGTTAGACCTTATGAGGCCACAAAGGAAAGAAACCGGTGGCTCGAGGCAGCCTTCCCAGCCTGCTCTGTTGTCTCTCACCAAGTTGTGAACCATTTCAGCCCCTCTCGAAGGCCAAACACAAAGCAAATGTCTGCCCATCGGTATTCCTAGGGAGCTGCCCTGACTCCGTAGCTACATCTTCGGAGACAGAAGCCGAGTCCCGCACCCACCAGCCAAATATCTAACATCTCCCTCAAATCAATTTTTCCTTCCCCAAAGCACTGCCTGTGAACACTCCATCCCAAAGATGAAGATCAACTGCCACGACGTATAATTTCTGGATATATGAGGGTTTTCTCCTCTCTGGGGAAGCCAGGATATGTGCTGGGAACAGCCTAAAGGACAAATTCTCCTTAGTGCTTTCCTCTCGTCACTGCTACTTTACTGCAGTGTCTTTTGAGGCACGAAGACAAATTCACCCAAATAAACTTGTGTAACTCTTTGCTGCTTTCATGGAATAACTCCCACACACACCAAAACGAAATTCCAGTTTCAAGGCAAGCGCTGTGAAAGCCAAAGCGGGATTCCACCTTTACCCTACGGCCAGCAGACTTCTGATCACTACTGCTCGCATTTGGGCTGGCTCTTCTTGATGCCGGATTGTTTACTCCTGCTTACGCAGATAACCGAGTCTTTCAAGTTGAAATGAATCCAACTAGAAATTACTCCTTTGATTTCTCAATGCTTTTTTCAAAGGCAGCAATGGCATTTGCACTTCTGAGTGCCAACCAGCTACAGGTAAAGAACTGCAGAGTGGGGCTCATTAAAGCCAATTATAATTAGATTGACCTACTTTGGTGCAAAAACGCTTAGTGAAACTTGTCTCCGCAAGATGAAGCTCATACCTTCATGAATCCAAAGTGGTCAATCATACTTAGCACCCAGGGACTCTTTGTATCATGTTTACTACATCAGCGAGTGTTAGGACAGCCCTGCCGTCCCCGGGGGGCTGGAGCTGAGCCGGGCACGGAACTCGTTAACAAGCCTCGAGTACTTTGCGTTTCTGCAGCACCTGGCATCTGCCTCTCTCCGTGCACTTCGTCAATACACCATAAACATGAGTGAAACCCACCTCCCTCCTCTGCCTCGGCCCCGCTCATTCGCAGAGCTCCCAGAAAGGATGCATTAGCCCGGTGCCAGCAAGCTGCACGGGACTGGGAACGTTACTGTTATCGCGGAGGGGTAAAATTAGGCCTGGTTTGGTTTAATAACTTGAAGACTGCCAAAGATCCATAAGCTTCAGTTCTCTAAAATTCAATCACATCCTCTTTTCTTCATCCAGCCTGGCACTCAATAGGCAATGTGGGGATATTGAATCTGTCTCTGCTGCACATTTTTTATTTTAATCATAAGTAAATGTCATCAGAACAATTTAAGGAAGATAGGGAAATTAAAGAGGCTCTATCCTTCTATTTCCTGATGGTATAAAAGCTACCGATGCTGCATGAGGTTCAAAAAATAAATTCAAGGTCAGAGATGCTGTGTTTCAAATACTCCCAAGGTCGTATGAAAAACAAGATTTAAAATCAATGTAAGGTGATGCTGTCCTTGCATAATTAGTGACTAAAGCAGATGATAAAGGCCAGGAAAGTAAACCTAGCTGAATAAAAACAAATACATAATAGAAAATAGGGCACAGTTCTACGACATATCAAATCAATCTACTGAAATAATTGCATGTTCATGATTCTGACCAAGATGTGCTTTGAACACAGCTAACAGAAAATTGCTTATTGCAAACAAAAATTAGTTTTTCAAAAGCTGACAATCTGGAAAGCAATATATTGTTCATCAACTGTAATAGTAGGGAGCTTCATTTATGTTCAACACTGCTGGAAAAAGTCAGCAGGCATGGGAAAGACATCCAGGAAGCCCCAGAGAATGTATGCATACTCTGTAATTTGTTTTCAGGTATGAGTTAGCTCAGACTTGACTGACAAAACCTTATCTAGAGTCTGAAGCACATGACAAGGAAACACAACGTTTCTCCTCTGAAGACTTGCAAAAACAATTCTCTTTATCCCTTTGGCTCAGAAGCATGGACAGGTAGGTATAAAGGACAATGACAGTCAGGGCTATGAAGTTCAGATGAATTCGTATTTGATAGAGGACAGTACCCCTCCTGAGTCTCTGGAGCACTCTCTCCAGCGCAGGAGGCTGACACGAGGCACCTCCACAGCAGGAGCTGCTGTCCTGGGTGACAGCAAAAACCCACACCTCGTCCTTCAGCTCATCGTGGCCAGGCTGCCAACAAGCCAAAGCATCAGCGATAGCACAAGCTCTAACCTGCAGCCACCTTTTTACACCCACTGCAGGTCAGCGTCAGCCCTGCCAGCGGAGGATTTCCAAGCCTCCCAGAAGGGTCGTGTTTACCCCTCTCGCTTTGCCGCTCCTTATTCAAAAGCCCCAACAGTGAAAGAGAAAGGTGAACACACAGGGCTGGCACATCTGATGTCATCTGCCATGGCAGATGTAGATATTTATGTAGATATTCCACCTTTTAATGCTATTATTCAGGGACTTTTACTTTCTGAAGTTGTAACACCAACAAGAAACTCATCAGTGGATATGCGTTTGTGGGCAAGTGTCCTATTTTGTGACAGAGATGAGTAGGCTGAGAATGGAGCTAATTCAAACTTGTACTCTGCCAATGCAACCTGTCATTTTCAATTCTGGAAAGTGGTTTATTATGAGAGTATATCTTTTTAATGAATGCATCAATGTAATTTTATTGCAGTAGCACTTAGTTTCCAGACAAGGACGAAGGCATTATCACGCTTGGCACTGTTCAGTGGACAGAGCTTTCCTCCAACAAGATCACATCTAGCAGGGAGGAAAAAACACAACCCAACAAACACATTAATAGAGGGCTTGGTGCTTAGCAGAAAAAACACATCTTTATCCAGGGGCACAACAACCACTTCCTCAATGACAGAGCGTAAAAGTCAGCTTTACCTGTCTGAACTCACACCACTGGTTTTGCAAGACACGCCGCCTGAACAACGTACGCAGACAAACCGGCTTCACTCCTGGACCATATGCACAAGGAAAATGAAATATTTACTTTGCAGTATGCTCACAAAAGAAGCACATTTCTAACAAAAATACAGGCTGTCAGTGGCATTTTATAACACGCAGTTAATCCACACGCCACAGTTTCACAGGACTGGACACTTAAATACGACCAAACGGAGCTCTGTCTCCTCGTTGAAGGGGGAAAGCTGCACACCCCTCAATTCCGGGTATCGATCAGCCTCGTGCCGCGCGGAGGGCAGGAAGAATGCCCTTGTACACGCCAGCTGAGGCTTCTTCTGACAATAGAAACTAAATTACTGGAGACAGAAGCTGGGGGGAGGTTTACTTGTGCTATCAGTCTGAAGCTGTTCAGACACATGAGCGAGGGACCGTTCTCGTATTACTCTCTCCTGCCCAAGAGTGGCCTCCAGTGCAATATTGCAGCTTGAGGTCTGGAGCAGCACAGTCCACGGGCCGATGACTGCAGTGAGGGTAGCACAGGCCTGGCTCTCACATCCTCCGTGTCTCGTGGCTGGCAGTCACGACGGCCACTGTACATTGACCAAAAGTCAGCCGACATGTATGAGAGAGGAGACTCAACCATTAAAGCCCATTCATAGTAACAGAACTTGGTTATTCCCTTCAGATAAACAACGCCTGCATACAGGAGCGATCTGCCTTGGCTGCTGTACCCTTCAAGTCCCTTCATTACAGTTTCAGCCGCTCTCCAGGACCCAGATAAACTTGTGCTTTCACATACCGTTACTACAAATGCTCTTTGAAGGCGCTATTACAAAGGTGTTGTTGGTTAGTACTAGGGTAAAGGAAATAGGTACAAAATACAAAAATCCAAGATTGGTTAACATCATTTTCCACCTAGTTCCAATTCTTTAAGCTTACCAGGCCAGATCCATGATGGTGTAAATCTAGGAAGCATTTTAACTATTCTGATTCACACCGTATTAATCTCTAGGATACAGTACTTTGGAGAAAGGAAAACTGAATTTACTTCTGAAGTGCTTCCTAAATTCTAACGGTGCCCTTCATTTCTCAGCAGAAAAAACTAATTTAGCGAACACTGATGTATGGTCATTGCACAATTCACAAGGAACAAATATCAAATCATATATACTGACTTGCTCTCAGCAGTATCGTCTGTTAGTGATACATGGCTGTCTTCTCCTTAATGCAGTAGCGTTTGGTATTGTCATTTTCTTTAGTTATTGTTACTTAGGTACAAGTGTTTCTATTTTGTATTGTTCTAGCCTATTCAATGAAATAGAGGAACATAAAAAACACTTTCCCCAGTAAAACTGAAATCCATATCCTGCAGACACAATGCAAGCACATTCTATCCTGACCTGAAATACCAGGGCCAGATTCTGCTACTTCATCAGCAACGTGTCAATTTTTTCTATGTGCATTACCGCCCCGAATCATTCACGTTCGCTGCACGAAGATCTTCGAACCAAGGCACTAGACCCCATCTCAGAACCAGAATGCAAAGGCTCTTTAGGTTTTCAGCATTTTTGGCACATGTTTGGATGCTCTGAGTAGTGCCCAAGGATGCAGACAGAGAAAAGACAGCCAAACTCATAAGACAGCCGGTTTTCTTTGTGGGAGGGAGCATGTGAAACCGCACAGGACTCGTACAGCTCCTCGCAAGGCTGGGAGGACGCCACAGCACAGGACCAGCATCTGAGGTCCCCCTCCACGT
Source organism: Nettapus auritus (assembly GCA_011076525.1). NCBI lineage: Eukaryota > Metazoa > Chordata > Aves > Anseriformes > Anatidae > Nettapus > Nettapus auritus. The sequence continues at coordinate 4,978,565 of CM021787.1, read as the reverse complement.
GAAGGCACAGGCAAGCCCTCTTCTAAAGGGGCCTCAAAAGACTACAGTCACAAGCGGGTTGGGAAATGTCTGCAGCCAGCTCCTTCACACAGGTCTTCTCACAACCTTACCCCCAAAAAGAACACATGAAAAACTCACCCCCTGTATTAAACAGTCATTAAGAACTCCAATTTTTGTAAAAAACATTATTTGATCTGCCATCTAAACTGAGAAAGTTTTTTTTCCCCAAATTTTTACTGTTTTGAATCATTTATCAGCAACTAACCATGTTTTCTTACACAGCGGACCTAGATCTTCTCAATCGCAATTCAGAACTAGTTTACCCACAGTCCAGCTTTGATTCCCCTGTTCATACAATTTAAGTGAACACACAGTGAAAGTACCTTCACACTTCATAAATCTAAGCCTTGTTTCCCTAAGTATTCACCTTTTCATAGTTTCAACTTAACCTACAGTCTTCTATCAAAGCCTTCGGGGTAATAAATAATGCAGAGACATTCCATTAACTATAACTTTTAATCAAAAGCCACTGGATTGAAGAACATCATCAAGGGGATGATTTACACCTCAGATAGCCAGGGCCTTTTTCCTCTCCGAACGCATGGAATGAAGAATACAAGGGCAAAGAACAAGCATTTTATCTGCATCCAGCTCATGCCCCTACTGCCAAGCCCAGGAAGAATTACAGCACCCACCTCAAATCAAGAGCACTACGTGAGCTTTAACCCTCAGCCGGTTTGCACAGCACCGCGGGGTGCTGCGAATCGAACACACCCTTCTTGAAACCGACTTAGTCACTCCTCCAGTCCTGAGACGTTACTTCCCTTCCATCCCAGCAGTCCTGCCATCACCTCAGGTGCCATTTAGTGCTGCCCATACCTGGGGAAGCGAGCCCAGGTTTCTAGACAGCTATCGAAGAGATCCATTACCTTTGGGTGTCATTCTAACCTCAGCAGAGCAGTTCCATTTTAAGGGATTCCCAAGCAGAGAAAGAAAGGGAAGAGATGATGGTGGAGTTAGGATGCTATATTTGCACACATTGCTGGGGAGCTGCAAGGATAGCAAAGCTCCAACCAAGGCACCTTCCAGGTGGAAACTGCAAACACTTCCACAGCCCAGGAAAGGCAAGTCCGGAACCTCCAAGGGGCACCGCACTGCCACGCTGCTGTGCAACGATACGACATTTCTAACATGTCCTGGAAGCGACACAGACACATACAGCCTGCAGTTCCCTTGCCTGCAGGCACCTGTGAAAGGAAAAGAAACGTTTGCCTGTTCTTGTAAGTTCTCTAGAAACAGAACAGGCACCTACATATTGCGATAATTAATTCACCAATTTATTTTTGCTTAACAGAAGTACCTAAGCTGGAAATGCTGAGGTCAACAGATCCAACGTGCTGGGAAGCTGCTTCCTTGTTCAAGCGTGCTTCCGAACCGCTGGCCAGGTTCTGGCCTCCTCACAGCTGCTCCACACCTGTCTGCGGCATAAAGTCAAAGACTGGCCAAATTGCTGCAGCTCTGCAAAGCCTGGGTGGCACACTGCCCCATTCACACGGCTGAGATGCTGGTTGCACACTTCTTCCTCAACACCAAAAGCTAACCTTCTCCTTTGGGGAAAAAAAAAAGCCTCTTGAGCTTTATTATGCTTTGTTTTTATATTTCATGTGTGCACCTCGAAAGGGCATACGCTTACAGTAGCAAGGTCAAAGAAGTTCTGGTGTGCTGTAGAGAAAAAACGAAAATGCCCAGTTTTAGGTACCATCAAAAGCCATTGCAGGGCAGAAGTCAGACCACAGGAACACGACACCGCACATATGTCTGTCGCACCGCTGCACGGCTGCCCCCTGACATGTTGAGAGGCCAGTGACTGCAACTGCTGGAAAGTAATGCCTTGTTTGGTTAAGACAGAAATCATTTAAGCGCGTACACTGGTCCTAACAGCAGCTGCCAGATCTCCCCTGGAGGCTAAAAGCTCTCTGCTCTTAGCGGAGGGACAGAGGGCAGTGTGGCACGCTGACCTGGCACGGGCTGTCTTCTGCAAGCTTGCCTCATCCCGGCACCAGAACGACCTGGGAACAGAAGGGACCTGGTCTTCGAGACCCTTATCAGATTTTATTTATTTTAAAAACAGATCTCTGTCAAAGGGCGACCCAAAAATCACACTGCCGTGGTGTAGCTGGTAAGGAGCTGTTCGGTGAGTACCACAACACGCACTCCTGGGGATGTCGAAGAGACCTGCCGGTGTCATGCTGGCTTTCCCCAGGTGCACGCTGTACCTTTCTCAGCTACTTTCACAGTGCTTACCCCTGCAGATTTACGTACCACTTACCATCTGAAATGCTTACAGCCTGAACAGAAGCAAAGCAAGCTAGATAACAGCATGGGCGTTTAGCAGCGAAGACTTGCTAAGCGAGGAGGGAAACGGGGTGGATTCCTTCTGCTTTGTTGGTAGAAGTGAGAGAATAGCAATAGAGAATAATAAAGATTACTCCAGCGTTATCACCAGAACAGTTTAAAGAAAGCTATATTTTCAGTTAAATATTTCAACTTAAACACGTATTTTGTTTCGCTTTTTTCCTCTTCGCTATTCCCTCCCCCATCCCTTCCACTGCAAAAGTTGGGAGAGGGAAGAGAAAATAAGCCAAAAAAAAAAAAAAAAAAAGGGAGCTCAGATCTCTCCAACGTTTTGCAAGAACATTTAGCTGGAACAGTTTTAAATGATTCATATCTGAAGTCCTGCACAATCACCAGGCTAAGGCACTCCTGTGGCAGAAAATCCTCTCTCGGCAGACGAGGTCCTAACCGTATTTTGCGGTGCCCTTGTGGGACTCGGTTCTGTGTAGGGCTGGAACAATCGCCTGGAGCCGAGTTTCTCACACTTTGTATTGTCCTTCTGCTGTAAGCCTCTCAACAGAGATTAACAACTTCAAGATTTTATACTCGATTTTCTTCAGCTTTAAGCACGCTGCACAGCCCTCTCCGGACCCTTTTACAACTCCCACCGAGTGCTTTGTACGGGCTCAGGCAGGGAGAAGTCACCACCCCCTCCAATCCTTCCTGCTTTATAAGGATGGAATAATGCTGCGCTCCTCGCCCTCCTCTGAGCGTCTATGCAAGGGTGTGTAAAGAAGACAAAACATAAGAAGGCTTTAACGCTCCCTTCAGCATGCAGATGAGATGATTTGAAGAGCGGTGGGGAACTCTGACCCGCGTGGTGTAAATGGATCCTTGGGGCAAGAGCAGCGTGGGATGCCCCAGGCCCACTGCCGGGACACCGCACCGTGCTGCTGAGGCACTGGCAGCCCTTCCGCCCCGTCCCCAGTGGGGAAGCTGTGACCCATGGGCTCTGTGCCCCTTCCCGGCGACAGATTTCAGCCAGGTTAGAAGACAAAGGCTCTTACTCTGAACACAACTTGCAGGAAAATCTGGACAGGTTTGAACACGTGGCATGAACAGATCTATGTCAAAACCACTTGTATTTCTTATTTGCCAAATCCTTACCAAAATCAAGTCTGCTGGCAGCTTTTTAGGCCTTTTAGGCTGTCATTTTGTTATGACAGAGACAGTCGTATGGAGAAAATGGAGCAGGCAAAGTCTGAGATGAGGGAAGAGGAGAGGAAAAGCTCCTGCTGCTGGACTTGCAAGCATGCAGGATTCCATGGGAAAACAGGATTCCTTGGGAAAGGTACCAAGGGAGCAGATGGGAGAGGAGAAAGGATGCCAACAAGTGTGCCTGACCTTGGACTTGGGATTTCAAGGTCCAGAGTGAACACAGCCAGTGAACACACTGCAGGCTACACGTAACAGGTGGTTGGTACGCGCAGCAAGCTTTAATACACAACCAGCAAAGCCACGTCTTGTTTTAAGGAGCTATTACATCAATGAATCAGTGTAAGTAGATGGACAAGATGATGTAAACATGCACTGTTAAACACAGCAGGAACGCGTCCGACTTCAACAAGCATCGAAGAAAATCCCTGCTAATGTATGCTAGATAATCTAAGCAGTATCAAAGTAATCATTAAAGAAGTCTGTGTTCATCAAGATACATAAATGAATATATTTTGTGCTTAATATTTTGTATCAGCAGTCTTGAGAATATTGCATTCTGTTTGTGCTAGCTCGAGGTAGCAGCGGGAGGCACGGCACGAACGCCCTCTCGCACACCCCTCGATCCAGCGGCCAGGGGACAGCAATGGACACAGCGTTAGAAAACATTTCTAACGTCAGTAACAAACAAAACTTTGCTTGGCCAATACTGATGAGGAATTTAAACAAATTACTCCACAACACAGAACGCCTCAGCACCCGTTAACCAAATTTCGGTTGTCACCATCTTCCACGAAAACCTGGTGACAAAGCCCACCCCGCTTCACCTGCAGAGCTCCTGAAATAGCACAGAACAAAGAGACGGGCTCTGCCTCTTCTGACTCGATCACAAATGAAGAGATTGTTTCCACGCTCTGCTGACCTACAGAGGTGGTGTTTAGCCAGGCAAGCAGAGTTTGACAATGCAAGGAGCGTACACACCAAGAAAGAAAACCCTGAACCTTTTAGCAATGAACAAGGAGTAAGAATTTTGTCAGCAAGGCCAAAAATACTACAGCTCACCCTGCTTTAAGCAGGCTCCAGCTTCAGCACAGCACTAGACAAGATGTGCCGTGCTGGTATCTCTTTGTACTGGCTTGAAGCCAGAGTCGGGGACTCACGATTAGGATTCCTCGTGTAAACTGCAGCTCTGTGTTTCTTCTGACTCTACCCCATACAATAAACGTCACGTGGATCCAAACGCAGTGGTACGGCGACATGAAGCATTTGCAGTTAGTACGGAATTGAAACACTACCGGGATCACCTCACTCACCCCGGGTTGTGCTTTCTCTGCAAACGGATGATACTCACTGCCAAGCCCAAAGACCTGCGTGTTTTTCACTGCCTCAAATCCAAAAGAGAAGCACTTGGAAGAGGAGCTGCGATTATCTGGTGAAACACGTGAAGTTCAGTTGCGTTATCTGAGCTCCGCTCAGCCACTGATGTTGAGCACGGGAGGACGTGGAGTGGACTGGAGAGCCGAGCCTGTAACTCGTGCTGGGCTACTGCAACCAACGTGCCATGCAGCCCCTCAGCAGATGGTATAACGACAAAACACAACCCTGAGATGCCACCGAGCCTGCGGGGGGGTGATCTGCTGGCAGGAGGGAAGCCAGGCAGAAGCTGTCCCTGCCTGCAGCCCACCCAGCCAAGGGTAGGAAGGAGTAGGGGGCTTCCGACAGGTCCCATGTTGTTGGGTCACTGTTCAAGGTGGTTACAGAGACATCTCACACAGATCCCACAGATCACAGACTGATCCCACGCCAAGCACCAGGCAATGGGACTCAGCTGAATGACTGAGGGACGAGGTATCACAGCCCCACATACCAAAGGTTTAACTACCAGGCGACTCTCAGCCGGTCTGAATTTTACAGGGCAGCGGCAGAAAGCTGCCTGGAGGTATTCGAGGCAGCCTGAAGGTCGAGAAATTAAGAGCAAGGCTTTGCAAGCCTCCTGGAGAGCGGCAGCGGCATCTCTCACCCCAAATTACCATTCTGCCCAGCTCCTGGCAGCCGGCGGCTCCGTCCCGGCGCGGGGCTCGCGGCGATGCCGTGACGTTGGCAGGCAGTTGCTAGGCAGAGGCACACATCCAGCAGCCTAACCGCGGGTCTGCTACAGGCTGCCTTTCAGAAAGGAGAAACGGGGGGAAAAAGCCTCAATTTTACATGGAATATTCATAGAAATTTCTCTGAATGCTAAGCAACTAGCTGACAGAGTTTGGCAACTGCATGCTGAAACTAGGTTCAGCTGTCTGCGTGGCTTCACGAGGAGTTGCAAAAAGCCTCTCTTCCTCCCTTTCCTACACAGGATTCGTGCCTGCAGTATTCAGCAACACCCAGATGCTTTTGCTGAACACTGGGCACTGCAGGAAGCCAAGCGGTCTGGTCTGGGGGAAAGGTGCCATCCCCACACCAAAGCAAGCAGGTGGGATCGTTCTTAGCAGTGAGCTTTACATGCGCAACTTGGACCTGAATTTGGGTCTAAAGCCTCTAGACTAGGGCTTTGGATACGACGAGCCCAACAGTAGTGTTTTAAGCAAAGCCAGCAGCTCCAGATGTTTCCATGTACCTCAGACCTCTTGACCTGTGGCCTCTTCTCTCTTGCACTAGACACAGAACAGAGAAGCTCTCACCCACCTGCCTGGAGCCAAGCATTTGATCCAGGTGACTCACCTCTAGCCAGCTCCAGGACTAGAGGTATGGGATGCTTCGTAAACAGCAGTATTTAAGCTCAGAATAAAGGTTAGAGCCTTGTCAGGAGCAGACACTGCTTCTATCACCCAGCACAGGGACATGACCGGGTACACGCAGCAGCTCTGCCCCCTTCTCCCCAGCCACCCTGTGCTGCCCGGTGAACAGACGCGAGGCAGCTTTCCCGGCTGCTGTGCTCCTGGACCACTTAGAGCAGTGCAAAAGCAATCAAACAAGTGGCCCATCAACAGTTTCACATTCACTTGGCTTGCAACAAGTCACCCTGAAGCCTGTTCTGCTATCCAGTCACTGAGTGGATGCAGCCTCCTGGAAACAGCCTGCTATCCGTGCACACAAGACCCCCATTCATTCCTCACAAATTTCTGGGTTAAACGTAGAAGTCACTGCATGTATTTCCATTTGGTATGCTAAACTCACACTTCTGTCTTATAAAATCACATCAACTCTCATCACTACTGAAGTCAGCTCCAGTGGGGTTTTCATTTATGAAGCTGTTTAGATTCATAAGCCAGGAACTCAGGGATTTTGTTTGCTCTCAGTGGAACTTAGATTCAAGAGGCAGGTTTCAGCCTGAGGCACCGAGTGACCTTCCCACCCAAAACAAGCCCAAACTGGGTTTCCTGATGGCTGCAACAGGTCTATCCCTCACAAGCAGCCATCCATTAGCAAGCTGATAACAGTAATTATCTGCAGAATTTCACAGCTGCACAATTCCTGATGCAAGTGGGCAACTTGTGTGGACCATCCATTACTTGAAATCGTTCGCTCAGCTCTGCGAGGTAACACGGTTAGCCCTGTGTTCAGCCAGAATGGCCTCTTCTCAAGGGATGTAATTTTCTCCCTTCAAAACTTTCTCTTTCAAAATAGTCTCTTAATCAATTTTGACTGTTCCCTTAGCACCACGACTCTTCGACACAGCCATTGTCAGCATAATAATAATACCAAGCACTTATATAGCCATTTCCATCTTCAAAGCACTTCACGAGCATTAACCAATTAATGCATATTCTTCCCGTGCTGTCTACTGTGACGAAGAGCCTCACCGGGTATTGCTGTGACTGCCCTTCATGGCTTTCCAGTGGACCAGACAGCCTTGAACTGCTCTGCAGTGGTTCTGCATCATCTTTTGACGGGGCCAGAGATGCTCTGCGTCCTGCTCTGGTAACGGGAAAATGGCTTTGCAGTCCACTGTAAGAGCTTGGACACACTTTTTATCCAAAACCAAGAGTTAGCCTAAGAAGACAGCATTTAACAGACGGTTAGGGCACTAAACTGGAACACAGGAGGCCCGAGGATGACCCTTGAGTAATTAAAAACCTCCAACGTGAGATCAGGTGACTACTTTGTGCGAGATTTCACAAGACCAAAGAGGAATTCAGCTAAGGACCACAGGTCCCCTTTCAAATGGAAATTCAGTGTTCAGGACTAGATGTACAAACACGTACAGAAACTAAGCACTGCAGCCAGCCATCCTGTAGAGTTTTGCAGCTAACGTATCTCTCACAAGCCAAGTGCATACTTATTTAGGCATCTAAACATCCTTGGAAAGATTGCCCCAAGAGTCCAAGACTCAATGCAAGTGTTCACGAAAACTTGACAAGTCTCTTAAAATTTTATTCTTATTTTCTCTCTGCATCTGTAAAATGAGCACAGTGAAGATTTTTACTTTTCCCCACTTTCAGTCCTTATGTCTCTATAAATGACGTATTTTACAGAACAGGCATACTTTTCTCCCACGTTTGTGACTGGTGGCTTAAAGTCTCATTCCTAAGGCTCGTATCAGCCTCCCATAAATTTGGTGTCCCACCTGGCAGTTCATCTCCACTCACCATGGACAGCAGAGTTCAAACAAGGGAAGCTCACCCGACAAAAACACTCGCACAAACCCCAGACAGACTCCACTAATTGGCAGAATTTTTACTGTCTTATTTACAAGGTACTGGTTATCTCCAAAATTTTTCAATTTCTTTTTAACTTATTTTCCAGTAAAAGAATGTGTTTCAATGGCTCCAATTCACTTGTTAGACTTGTCTATCTCAACAACAACAAAAAAAAAAGGCAGAAGATTTCTCTAGAACACAACGATACAGAAGAACTGACGCCATACACTCAGCTCATGCCACAACCAGCAAATTAGCTGTCAGTAATGACCGAAATCTCTTACCTGCAGATAAAAACGTTAAAAAAAACCTCATCCTGAGTAAGCACATACTCCACTTATTAAAAAACTCTTCACTATGGCAATTCTCATCTCCCCACGCTCAAAGAAATGCAGTGTACGTTGCAATGCTTTGAGATCTTCCAACAAAACACACTCTGCCAGGCATTTGTATTACAACAGCTCGCTCTTCTATTATTATATTTGAATTACAAAAAGAGGCAAACAGAAGGCAATTTCTCATGGGAATTTTTGTTGGGATATAAATCCATTTTTTCTTTGATTCTGTTAACAGCACTTTCACATTCACTCCCTTTAAGTATTGCTGCACTTTATTGCTAAATGCCTGCTTGTCGCCTTGAGCGAAGGAAGTCCCCTCAAGTCCCTGTTGCGCAGCAAAGTTAACCAATTGACTTTGCCCAACGAGACAAAAAGACAGTGACATGGCCCACCCAATAAAGGGCCACAAAAGGTTTCTAATGAATTCTACGCAGAAAAAGGCAAAAGGAAAAACGGAAACCTTTCAATTATAACAAAACCTTCAGTCCATTCACGTGTGTATTTCACATAAACGACAGTTTTCGGTGTCCAAACGTAATACCATCAACCAGTGCATGCTCTGAAGCCAGGAAACTGAACTCATTTTTATCCTGTTCTGATCTCATTTAGAAAAATTCTCATGCTAGGTACCAATCTGCTGAGACTCGCACGCAATTTTCCTACAAATTGAATCACAATCCACTCATATGCAAATCTAAAGCATGCAGTTTCTGTAGTCTATGGCCTCCAAGTATGCCTAGCTAACGGATTCTCAGAACTTATTCCCAGTATATCGCACGATTTTATTTTTCTTTCAGCTTGTCCATTCATTTAAAAACTCATTTTCGCCCTCAGACTTTCTATTTAATCTTAGTTTTCAATCCTAAAAGTAGATCAATACCTTTCTTCTCCAATCTACATAGCTCTCAATCAAAGAGTTAACAAGGGGTGAATTGAATCGACTTGTAGGTTCAAATTGGGTATTTTTTGTAAGAAGTCTCATTTGCTAACTGCACTCATGGAAAAGGAAAAAAACCTCCCCATAACAGAATAGCCCTCAGTGTTAGATTCCCAGGCAAAAAAAAAAAGGTTGTAATTTGTTCTCTAGCTTAAGACTGTCGCAGCACTTAGCAGGAACAAATGACAGACCCTCCCATAAAACATTATTTTCTGGAGCATTTTAAATCTGGTGGAATTAACTTGCTGTTCCTAAGATAATTTCCTTCAGTTAGAACTGATTCAGCTATTTATGAAGACATAACGACAGCGTGGGCCTTGCAGGATGGTTTCTCGTAACCTAAATCTTGCCAAGGTGAAGAAAGCAGCGCTGTATCTGGTCCAGAAGAAGATACCTCTGTCTGAGACTCCTGGGCTGGAGTATCTCTGGGCTGGGTACTGGATCATCTCTCTTCACAACCAAGGCCCAAGAACTTCATTCAATAATAATAATAATGGTTTCATCAGGCTTTGCTCAAGGCCTTAAGCAAAATAATATCTACAGCGTGGGGACCGTTTCACACATTGTTCCCTCAGCATATGAGCACTGACAGTTTATTAAGTGTATTTTCATTAAAACATCCTACTGAAGCAGAGGAGCTCCAACACGGCCGCTTTATCAGCTGCTGAAGAGCAGCAGCATCTGAGCACTGCCACAGCACAGCCCCCACAGACGGAGCCCTCAGGACAGGGATGACCGTGCAGAGGCTCCAGGACACGAGTTACAACACCGTCCTCCCTCCTGCCTCATTCCAGGACTGGGTCTTTGGAGCCTGTGTGTGAAACCCAGCAGCAGGAATAAAATCCCAATACCACCAGGGACAAATTCCCTACTCTTCAAATGCTCATTATTCCAGCGAGTAGACGCTATTTTTCACTATCAGCATACTGAGTCCTTTTCCCAGTGCGCTTAACTTTAATGAAAACATCCCAGGATGGTTGCTGACAGATGTGCAGTGTCCACAGTCAGCGCCTAACCTTTCCATAATGGAGACAAAAAAACAATAGAGGGATATAAACAATATGCTGCATGATGCAGGTAGCATCTTTTAAAATGGCATTGGCTTTGGAAAAGCTCCAGGCTTCATTATCCTTCTGAGGAAATAGATTTCCTTTCTGGAAGGAAATATATTTTTCTTGATGTTATTATTCAGTGTATCAAATGGGAAAGGAACATTGAATTGGGCTTTTGTTACAGAAGAAATGAGCTTCCATTTTCTGTACCTCCAACTTGGCATTAACCGAACTTCAGACCAAGCATCCATCTGACAAAGGACCAGATCCTCCTTTACCCTGCAGCAATCAGAGGAGGGAAGAATCCTGCTGAAGACAATGGAGTTACAGAAATGTGAAGGAGGTATGACGGGGAACAGAACGAGACCCGGTGCATCCTTACATCCTTACATTTCCAAACTGCACGACTGGCTTCAATGCAAGACGCTCAAGATGCCAGCTAAAAATGGTCATTGTGGCTACAAAAGCAGTGACTCCCCTGTACAACTTTAGGTCCTGAGCTTGGGAACGCACCGGTAACAAAAGCAGAGCGAGGGCAGAATGGTAACAATACCCACCCAGGTGATCACACAGCTGTGTATCATTCCCCACTGTGAAGTTTTTGGCAAACTGTGGAAAACCGAAACAACTCGAGCATGAAGGGAGTCCACTCATCCTGCTCTTCCAGGCACAAAGTGCCACCACCAGCTCTCTGACGGGCTCCAAAAGCAATGACAGATGCCATTAAAAAGATCCCATTGAGTCCTGTTTTCACTAGGTTAACTAAAAAGATTTGCTAAATTGCCAATAAGAAGGAGGCACCAAAACTAGGAAACAAACTTCTCTTTCATCTCTGCAGTCCCCAAAACACTCATCTTCCTAATACATTAAGCAGTATTATTATTTATCTCTCCACTCTGTTCAAGAAGCTGAAGCTCAGACAGTTTAAACAAATGCTTCAAAGCCAAGGAATCTACGGTGGGTTAAATCCTGAAGGTCCAGACCACCCCTTCTGTCAACAGCCTGCTCTGCTTCTGACCAGTATTCGATTTCCTGATGCCTTTGGTGAATTCTTTGTCCCCTGCAAGTCTCCCACCTTCCCACCTATGCTGGAGTACGCTCTTCTTTTAAAAGCTGTGCCACAGTCTTTCAATGCATGGCACAAGCGTGGCTCTATACATAGAAGAAACTGTGCAAGTGATATAGCACTAATTACAGACAGAGCTAAGCAACCTGAGTTGGAACAGAAACTGCACGTCATTATATTTCTGACTTTTCGCCACAAGTACTTTGTTTCTTAAAGTTCAGCAGCAGACAGACAACTTTCACCTCGGAATGCCATTCACAATTAATCCTAAATTGTACATGAAATGGTTGAATTCCTCCATGCAATCAAGGGAGAGAACCAAGAGCATAAAACTTGTGTGGCTAATCAACACAGTGCAATTTGTATCTGCTGAAAGCTTATCACAACATACTGGGATCTCTCTGCAGAATAAATCTGTAAATCATTTCAGGGTTTTACAGATTCTACTTATCCCCATTTTACAGATAGGGAAGTGAAGCGAGGACAAAGGCTCCTGCCCTCAAGGACTTCTGAGAGCCAAGTGCCATGGAAAACAGCAAGGATTGGGCTTCGGTGCCTTCTCCAGTTGGGAGGGAGAGCGCAAGTGCACAAGTAACAGGAGAGCACTGAACCATAAAATCCCCACTTGTGGTTAATTCTCCAGCGGTGATTAATTCATCTTCCTTGTCTCTCTGTTTCAGGGCTCTTGCACCTTCTGAAACAACCAGCTCTGGAGACGCTGATGGGGCCAGGATAATCAAGCTAAGTGACTGTGGTTTGGTGCAGTGCCCTGTTGTTCTACATCTCGCTAGAGGAAAGCGGAACGTAGCTGCTGCTCAAGTTAAGGGATACGTAGGTGGCACTAAGGCGAGTGCTGAAACCCAAATAAAGCTATGTCATCAGGACAGAACAGAGTTAGCATTCCAGAGTGCTAGTGCGAGCCAGAAGCCAAAAGAACCAATCTTCTTTGTTTTTAAATGTTCTGGATAAAGACAACTTTATTTGATACTCATTGTTGTTTTATCTGCCTTGAAATGGGAACTGCAGACGTTTTGATAAATGTATTGAGAAATTGTTCTGTTTCAGTTTAACTACTGTAAAATGCCTCCACATCCGCGAGCGCAAACACAGCTCAGACCTCATCTGCCGCGAGAAAGCATCTCAAAAACATCTCCTCTCAGCAGCAGAACGGCACTTCTGTGCCGCAGGCCAGCGTGCAGTGGCAAGGAGTAAGACGACCCAGTCTATCCTCAGTTCTACTTGTAAGCAGTGTGACGTTGGGCCACTCTTTCTGTATCTGGTCCTACCTCGCCCCTGCCCTGCATTTACAGCAAAACGTCTTTGGACAGACGGTTTCTGCCCAGTGCCTTCTCTTACAGGGCTGATAATGGAGCAGGAGCAGCAAGGTCTTCTTACGTGGAAGGTGGAAGGAAAAAAACTTACATCCAGAGGGATGTAGGACGCTGATGATCTCCTTCTGATTACAGATGGAGGAAGACTTGCATGTTGAGGTCAGCAAGAATTACTAAGAAGGAAGCACAAGTGGCAGAGGACATTGAGGTACACCAGGCCTTTGTGAGAGCTTGGCAGCGCTCCTATCAAGCCCAGTCTGGTGTACACACAGGTATAATGCTGTTTTCTGGCGGTGCTGGTTGCCTTTCTCATCTGTTGTCTTCAGACTAACCTGGCTACAGAAGCAGACTTGGCAGTGTGGGCAGAGAACCCCCCTGCATTGTGGCCTCCCCCCAATTTTTGCACCCCTCTAACACCCAAGAATTACACCCAGTACTTGTTGACAGCTAGGACTGTACAACCTTCCAGGCAGGGGCTGCCTCCAACCGTGTGTTTACACAGCACTGGACACAAAAGGGCCTCTGCTCATCCAAAAGGTTGCTGGGTTCACCACGCTACAAAGACATTAACAAAACACGTGGGATGGGTGTTCCTTCAAGTCACATTCCCCTTCTTTCACCCTAAATACCTGCTTCCCCCTGAGCCAAGTCATCAGTCCAATTTCAAGTAGATTTTTCGCAGTCAATAACACAGGGAGAATTTTTTTTTTTTTTAATTACTTCCTTATCACACATCTCCCTGGCAACCAGAGCTGCTCCAGGCCTCACAGTTGCAAAAATCTTTCTGCACTTCGAGTGAAAGTCACCAATCACCAGATCTCCCTGCTTCACGACTATTTGGGCCTCGCAGAAATTATTATTAGCAGCAGGACCGAGTCCCTGCTTCTCCCTCCATCCAGCAGCCCACGGTGTGAGCACGCAAACAGGCAGTTTGTTATTACGGCGGCGATGCCCGCACCTCAGCCAGAAAATTACTGCAACCGTTCCTGCAAGGCACTGCTGTACCTCAGGCTGGGCAGATGGAAAGAACACCGTGCTACGTCCGCTGTGACGTGACAAAAGCAAACTACAAACCAAAAAATGCTCTGTTCTGCTTTCACACAAGGGAGGTATAAGAAAATTGCACACAAGCTCGCTGCAGCACACTAGCTTCATTCTGGCTGTGTCCATGGCAGCAAAGAGACTGAAACAGAGTTAATTTGATTTCTTTAATCAATGGGATTTTCCCAATTACACATTAACCACTATCAGATCAGTCAGCCACTGCCTAGCATGGCAGAAGCATATTTATTCTGCAGATTACTGCACTGCATCATGTTTATTGCAAGCAAAGTACATCGATTTCCATAATTGCACTGTACTTCACTCCTCCGGAAACACTGTGTAAACACAGAAACTATAGGGGCTACCACCCCCATTTTATTTATTTATTTGTTTGTTTAATCTCCATCTTGATTTTTTGAGAACTGGACACTTGCATTGCTTTCAAAGTTGGCACTCGCAGCTCGGGGAGCCTCAAAGGCCGTACGGTTGTGCAGGAAGCACCTCCCAGCAAGGAGCTCCGCTCACCTCCACAGAGAATTAAGGAACGGAAAAGGAAAAGCAATCTTGTGTTTAAGGCTGAGCCTGGCATATGTACAGCTGCACCAAAAGTTCCCTAAGTGACCTTGGGCAAGTCTCTCAGTACAGAGAGCAACTTGTGTCCCATCGATAAGGGATGACCCGGGCTGCCCCGTGGGCACATGTGAGGGCACCGCCACAGGGACCTCCATTCTTACGGTCAGTCTTCCTGGGCGAAGCAAAAGCTTACCTGGTTTTAAAACCCATTAAAGGCTTATCCTGTTGTTAACTGTCCCCTCAGTCATCTACACACCCACAGAGGCTACGCTGGCACGCTGGAGTCAATAGATGTGATTACATTGCCTCTGCCACCTTTGGATCCTGGCTATGTTAGACAGGCAACGTGAAGCCAGACCAAGTCAAGCAGAACAGAACCTTTGTTACTCAACTTCTTCTTTTTATAGCCCTTAAAAGTAAAGTCTCACCTCTCCCCTTCCACTTGAATTTGCTGTTGCATGTATTTCAAATCTAGGCCTACTCGTGGTGTTTTTGAACCTCCCAAAGCCTAGAAATATAAAAGATTACACAGAAGCATTTTAAAACCCACTCGGCCAAATACAGATTTGATATAATTTCACTAAAGCAAATGAAAAATGACTCCAGCACTGTGTCTTGGGACACTTTTGTTAAAAATTAAGTTAGCAAGGCTTTTCTTATAAGACATACAAAGATGCATCTATTGCAGCTTTCTCCTCAAAACCTTCACACCAGCCACACCTACGCTGTAAGCCTCAGCCTATGTGATGCGGTGAAAGTGAAGTCAAATGGTTACCTGAGCAGCCAGAACAGAAAACTCAAGTCCAAATCCTATAATGGACTAGCCAGAATACTGTGCTTCCTTCCCATCTCCAGTGAGGGTCCTGTTATTAGACAGCTAAGGGCTTCGATACACCTGATGGAAGCAGCTCAGAGAGGAGACATCCTTCAGCCAACTCTCCAGAAGCACTGAAGACACACAGCCGATGTTACAAAGGTTAGGCTGCCTGACTTCCCCCCAAACCTTGTCCGACCATTAACATTTTAAGTTTCCTCTGGTCAAGATCCATGCCAAATTTAAGCAGGAATTACTGGGGGAGGAAGGAGGGCCTGCAGCAGGAATAGAAACACAGCTGTGAAATTTGGCATTTCACAAAAAAATGGCCTCTCAGGAAAGAGAGCAAGGCAGCGAGTGGTACACAGTAATTGAGCAGTTGCAAATCCCTGGAGCACAGGTAGAAACAGTTAACAGCAAATGGAGTCAGGGGAAAGAATTATTCTTTGCTTGTCTCTAAAAACAGATTAATGAGGCAGTGAGTCCTGTATAAGAAAATGTATTATCTTCAGCAGGAAAACTACACGTGACATCGACAGCTCAGCTGCACCCTGAACCTAAACCACCTCAACAAAAAGCACATCCACTGGGATCCATTGCAGACTGCCTGGACCACGTTCCCTGTACCCATTTTGACACATGCCTTCTTCTGACAGACGCTCCTAGACAACTGGAAGGCAGCCACCGAGGATCGGCTGAGCAGACATCCACCTCTGCTCCACTGCAGGCTGGCTCAGCTGGGGTCCAGCCACCGGCTGAATACAAAATTTCCCTAGGAGGTGTCTGACACACGAAGGCTGGGCTCCATGGCAAGGTAAGCTTGAGCTTAGATGTTCTTCAGCAGCAGAGAAGCCACGACAGAAGTTAGAGAGACAGGCAATGAACAATTATATGGCAAAGGAAAGCCTCCTGTATCCCGAGTGATGAACTCCATCAAAGACCATGAAGACAGAAGTGAAATTGCTTCCCAAAGGTTACACAGCAAGGCAGAGCCACAGAATTGCGACCTAAACATCCCAGGCTTGATGCAGAGCCCTGGCTACCACCCAGCACTAAGGGTGTTCCTACTAAAGGCTCCTTCCCCTGACCTTAACCCATCAATATGGGCACACACTGGTATGGAGAAAACCACGATGAATTTGGATATTCTTCCCTGAGAGCTCCCAAGTGTGCAAACCAATATGAAGAGGTAAGAAAGTAAGTTCACTACACTCCGGTCAGTCAACCCTGAGTGCAACACAGTTGTCCAGGCCCATGGAGAGGGAAGGATTGCCTTATAGTCCCATCCAGCTGAGGATCACCTGTAAAACCCCACCGTGGAACACAAAAACCTACAGGCCAGCCCACGTTACCTCCCTCCAGTCACCAGGGTGAGCAGGGAGCACAGCAACACGAAGCCTTCTGCCTTTTGCCATCCTCTCTAAGCACTATGAAGTCAGTCTGATCCCAAGCAAAGAAGGCTGCACCCTCTAAATGTTTGCCATAAACGCCTCCCTTCCTGTAACAAAAGACATTAGCAAGACATGAATGAGTAAGTGGGAATCATTCATTCCATTTGCAGTGATATCCACACTGCTTCAGCACTGATAGTAGGACTCGGATCAGAATGATATACTCAGCTATTGTCATAAAATACTGTAGTTTTATCATGTGCCACAATCAAATATAATCAAGCTGGTGACTATTCCCTTCCCTCCTACGTACAAACATCTATCCACCACTCCAGAGTTAGCAGCTCACACCCTTACCCCTTTAAAACACGCACTCAAATCACGGAGCACTTCCCAGTTAAGTCGCTTCCCTGGCAGACTAAGTACCTAAGTATCCCTGATTCACTCTTCGTCCTGTGGAGATTTAAGAAAACGGAACAAAATGGAAAGATGATTTATAATATAGGTATGTACACACACATCAAAATTCATAAACAGCTTCCTGCTCATCCACTCTTCAACGGAAGAATCTGGCAAAAACTATTTTCCATCAAGAAAAAAAGAAAATTGCAAGGGGTTTGAACTGATGAGATCATCTTTCAAGCCAGTGCATCTTCCCATTACCCAGTACCAAACAAGATGTTGACTAGTAAAGCAGCGTGAATAATAGCATCAAGACCTCCTTTATAATAGGCCTTCAAAAGAAATTGCATACGTCCCAAATATACCCGGCCAACAGACATACCGAGTGCGTGTCCAGTGCCAATGCATGGCTAATTACCCAGAAAGGAACAGAAAAACATTACTCTTATTCCTGTTAAGAGTGCCTGTTTTGACAACCAAGGAATAAAATATCACAATCATTAGATGTATGTTTGAGAGGCCACATACGAATCACAGTCAGCTTACAGCCAAATTCTGTGCCCTCCGCGAATCTTAAAGTGCTGTCAAATCACTGAAAAAAAAGGGAAGCTGTGAACCCTTCCTCCCCCCCCGCCACAGCAAACAGCAAACTCCAGCACGTCGCGAAACCCCTTCCCCACAGCTGGGTCACTTTGCCCAAGCAGCAGCTACCTTATCTGGCCTTCAGATGCGGTGGCATCAGAAGGGAGCACACGCGGCAACCGGACGGTTTTTAAAAGGCCATCACTGGGCAACTGGACTGCGGACCGACATCCGATACAACGTGAGGAGGGATTTCTTTATTTTTCAGACGGCCAGAACTACTAGCTGATAGTTTTATACGTGTATATGTTTATATATACACAGCTCTACTGCCACACTATGGGTACTCGGGGTTATTACTACCTACACAAACCCTAGGAAAAGGCGAGATCAGGAGCGAAGCCTCTCAGGAACTTTGTTCCACTGAGGACCAGGATTTGCTCGGCGAAGGTACCAGAAGTCCCTGCCAGACTAAACCTACTTTCTGCAATCAAACCCTAAAACTGCAACGGATTCTGGAAAAGGCAGCTGTGTTCACCTGGTAGATGTGTTCACTGTGTTCTGGGTATCTTGGAGTAAGCCACTGGTTTCAAAATCGATCCCTTGCCTTAGCAAAAAGATCATTACCTGGATTTCTGAATTTGCTGAAAAGGAGTACCTGGGAAAGTACTCGCTGACAAATACCGCTATTCAGATGTAAATAAAAACACCTTACATCTAAAAAACTTCCGCAGATTTACTTGGAGAGATGAAAACACAACAGAGCACCAACCCCGGGGTGAAGGAGCCAGAGCAGCACTCCAAATACAGAGAGAGAAGAGCGAGGGGCCTGGCGAGAAAGGCTGAAACACCGAACAAGCAGTTACAGGAAGAAACCTGGAAAATTTAAGTATGACCAAGCTACAGACAGCCTGAAAGAAGGAAAAAAAGGCAGTAAAACCCTTACATAATAAATCACAGTTAGGTATCTCTGCATCATTCTACTTATATCAGAAAGGCACAACGGAAACTGCTGGAATGGTTCTCTTGTGCATAGGCGAAATGCTCCTGCTGAAGAAAGGAAAAATAATCACCAAAAATAAGTACTCATCCATAATTACAACTTGTGGGTTGCCGGGTGGTTTTACCTCCTTCCCTAATAGATGATTCCAGGTAGCAAAAGTCTTTGGGTCTACTGCAAGCATACTTGGGAGGAGCAGTTAATTATTCTGGATCTCTTCGGAGAAAGTCTGCCTTACATAATAAAAATCAGTGTCGAGGTAACACCAGGTTTTCCAAAAAAACCAAGCAGCTTTCCTACACATGAACACACACAAGCATACATTCCCCTAGCCTAGGATGCAGCAGATAAGACAGACGTTACTCAAACTCTTGGAAATCGGGGCACAGCAGCGTTGAAAGAAGACACTGCCAAACACTCAGCTCTCCCACTCCTCCCCCTCCCACACTCACACATATAAGGACATTCCCTAAATATTTGCTGTTTACACCAGAAATAAACTTCAGTCCTTAGATATGCTTTTGCTACAAGGTCAATTGCAGAAACCAGGGAGGAGATGTAAGCAAATCCCCCCCCAGCCCCCAATTCAAGTCTCTATCGTCCAAGTCAATAAACATTTTTCACAAAAATGAAGATGCTGAGACCGAGGAGCTCGTTTATAGGAACATAGCAACTTGACATGCAGGAAGAATAAGAGGAGAGTGCTTCCATCTTCATGCAAGGAGTCCTAAAGCTATTATATCAGCTACAGCCAAATACCGGGGTAGTGAGATAATGAATTAAGATGCAAGGCAAAGACAGGGGGAACCGCGATGGCATTTTTCAGTCATCTTGCATATTGTATGGCAACTGTGCACACATTATTTGACCCACCAAGAGGAGGAATAAAAACAAATAGAGCCACCTATTATAACCATATCATTTAAAATTGTTGCTCCCAAAGGACCGAGGCAAACTATCTCGTAGAAAGCTCTGAAGAAAATCCACTCCTTATCGAACGCTACGGGGAAGCATGTGCTGACATACAAGTACACACACACACACCCCAGAGTCCCCAGGAAAGCGGATCAGCAGCGGTCCCTGGATCTAAGCAGCAGGAAGACAAATACTCCTAAAGTTGCCAGCTTTCTCCATGACACTTACCGGTCGCCGAGACAGCCAGCAGCCCCACGGAGAGCAGCAGCACCCGGCTCCACGAGCTCACTTCCACCGTCATGAGAGCAAAGATCCCCAATTTCCCCCAGTTCCTTCCAAAGCTGCAGCTGCATCCCAGCTTGTCCCATCCCAAGGAAGGTTGCATGTCAAAGGGTGGCAGGAATGGGGTGTGCTGGGGGTTGCTTGTTGTTGTTGGCTTTTCCCCCTTTTTTCTCCCCCTTTGCGATTGGGATAGTCCTCAGCTCGGCTAGAAGAAGAGGAGAAATGAAAGAGGGGGGGAAAAAAAGCAGGTCAGGCTTGCGATTTCTTTTTATTCTAATTTTTTCAGCCCAGAAAAAAAATCCCACCGCATGGAAGGCTCTGAGCTTCTGCAGCTGGAATGAACCAAGTGTGGCAGCGGCTCGGGGAGAGGAGAGGCGAGGAGAGGAGGGCTGGCTCGTCCCTCCCGGTGGCTGTCTCTGAGCCAGCTCCCCGGCATTAGCAGCACACAGTCCCCGGGGATTTATACTTTTTTATTAGCCAGTTGATTAATCGCTCCCACATCTTTGTTCTCCTCTTTCCCTAAATCCTGGGGAGGGGGCGCGGGCGTTGCGACGAGGGGCTGCCGTGCAGCCACAGACTGCCTCCGGCTCGCCTTCGCTTCCCGGCCCCAGCACACACCTCCCAGCAGCCCCCGCCCCACCAGAACCAACAAACCACAAATTATGCTTTAGCGTTGTATTTATTGTTTTTAATGCACACCATGGGTTTCTTTCATCGTGACGAGCCCCGGAGCCCCCCATTTGCCGGGGAGCCCAGCGCGTGCGGACGCGCATGCAGCAGCTCTGCTATTAAGACATCTGCCAGAGCAATGCAGCCTCCTCCCGGGCCCCCCCAGCCGAGCCTCTGTAAACAACTTGATGATATTGACACAATTTGGGGGACGAAGCTAATTTCCTTACAAACACGGAAGAGACACCCCCCGTCTGCGACCTGTCCCAGCAGCACGGATCCCAGCCATGCGGTGAGCCCCAGCCCCGGGGGGACCCTTGGGGACCGGCGGTGTCCTGGGGGTGCCCCCTGTCCTGGGCCACCAGGCACGCCTGGCTCTGGTGCTGCGGCCCCTCTGCAGGGCTGCTCCAAGTGGTATTTCTCCTCTCACCCCTCCTTTTGCTTTTTTATTTAAACGTCTGTTAGTACATTTGTCCCTGTGGCTGCACTCAAGATGGGGAAAAAAATGCAGTCCCTTAAAGACACATCCAGGAACTTCATTATCTCGGCGGCGATGCTCAGACCCATGGAGAAGGGAAATAACTCCGGCTCACGCGTGATGCTCGAGCTTTAAAAAACGGCAGAACCCTGGAAAATCTCCCCCCTCCCCGGCAAGAACCGAGTCCGGCGTTCACCCATCCCGCTGCCTGCCGCCCCCCGAGCCCCCCAGCCCCAGCCCCTGGCTCCCGGGGGGGCCGCGGCCCCGCCACCCATCCCCCTGCCTCGGCGCTTTGCATTTGCTGCAGTTTCTTGCTGCAAACCCCCCTTCTTCAGCCTTGTTCCGGTTGCCTTGAATGAGCTTATTTGACAGCTAAAAACAAATTATATCGAGGGCTTGAAAATCTGTCCCTCCGCCCTCAAATCAATCCTCTTTCTCACTCACTTTCCCCTGTGTCCCCTCTGCATTTGAATCCTTCCACTGCCTACACTGTGAGCCAATGCCAAGAGCCAAGGCAACCAGGGCTGTTACATGAAAGAGTTGCTTTATGTCTGTTTAAACTGCAGCGTCCTATTCAAATAGACCTTATTGTTCAAAGGCATAGATCCAAATATAAAAGGAGCGGAGAAACAGGGTACCACGCTTGACAGCTCTATACATTGCTTCTCCCTTATCCAGCCATTCACCTCAAAGAGTTCCCCATCCCGACGCTGCATTCAGCCGAAGATGTGACTTGGTTGCTGCACGCCAGCAGAGCATCAGCTGAGCCAAAGTCAGCTAGCCCTGCACCAAGAACAATCCCCAGGCATAATAAAGTCATTGAGGAGGTACAATGCCACTTTCTTCCTGGTAAATAAAACCATACCTACTTCAAATCGAGGATTTCCTCCCAAGGAAGCTTTCTGCTTAAAACCACTAGGTTTAGGGTCTTAATCTCTCAAAGAAAAATAATCTTTAAAAGGCATTTATTTGTTAAATGGGCAGCACCGATAAATACAGCAGAACCCATCGCTGCAGCCACCACCTTTGATCACAGCCCAGTTTGGACAAGGGGACGTTGGCAGGTCCAGGTTAACAGCCCCGCTGTAACCTGCGCCACTCGCTGCACTGCTCACCTTGCAAAATTACCTCTGGTACAAGAGGAATCCTGCCTTCGGTGGAGGCACCCACCAGGAGCCGGGAAATTCTGCTCTGCACTGCCACCCACAGTCAGAGCCGGGGCTAAATGAGCCTCCTGCCTTCAGACTTTGCTGCCTGTCGGTCTTTGCAGGTATTTAGCCAACTTTGGACAATTTCACGTAGCCCAGCGTACCTCACCCTCGCTGCCAGAACAGTATCAACTGTTTTGTGATTCCTCCGAATCAAAGAAGAGCGATTGTAATATTTAATCCACGGAGCTGAGAAGCAATTCACAGCTACGAGCCATGTCCTCACAGGGGCTTCTCACAGGAGAAGCTGAGAGCTTGGTAAGGACAAGGACTTACCAAATGGAACGAGTGTCAAAGCCAGCTTCTCCCGCTGCTTTAACACCAAGCCACATCCCTAGGGCTCCTCCTTCTCCCTTCTTCTCTCTCCTACGTGCATCAAGCTCCAGTGGCCGCAGACACAGCTGGCTCACAAATGCCACCGCTGGGTGATGATGAGATGAGGAACCACAGAAGGCATTCACACTAGGAGCACGATCGTGTGCGCTACAACTAAAAACACCACTACTAGTAATTTCACATGGGAACACAAGCATCTCAATGCCACACGCTGACTCACTCTTAGCTGCGTTACCACTACTGGGAGGAAGACAGCATTTATGGGGGCATAACCGTGAGTAGACAGACAGCTGTCAATAAAATCTCTATTAGCAAGAGGTTGCAGGCACTAAAGTTACGTGACAAATCCAGTTCTGGATTACCTCAATGGAGGTAACTACAGAGCCAAGACCCTGGTGTACAATGTAATGACTTCGGTAACAACTCAGCGTGCAGTTGTTGTATACGAAGGCATGTCTATTATATTTTAAAATACTTCACCTTTTATTTTCATACCGAGATCAATTTTATAGCCCAGCACCTAGCCAACACACAAAATGCCACAGAGGATATTGAAGAGAAAACAAACCCAAGATTTTGTAACCCTGATGCTTAAGAATATGCAGGCTACAAAACTGAGAATGCGTCTTTTTTGCACGGCAGTGGAAGGTTTTACAAGGCATCTAGAGATATTCCCCCTATTTTATTTTATTTTGGTAGAAAAAATATTCAGCTATTGAAAGAGATGAGCCAGAATTAGTCCTTCCTGCTCTCACCTTGTAAGAGTAAGCTTGTACGTGACTTCTTGTGGATGGGGGAAATCCAGAGTGGGCTGCAAAGAGTTTCGGGGGACAAACTACCTGAGCAGGAATGAAACGCGTTCCTAAGATGGGCCTCAACCAGTGATACTGCTCTTCCTCTTTGGGCTGTGGAAAAATAACAGTGATGCTAGAGTAGGAACAGCCCTTTTGTGTGCACTGCTTCCCTCTCACCATCCGGCATCAGTGGATGAGGAGGAGACTGAGGAAGACAAGAGAACAGAAAAGGACCAGAGAGACGGTGCTTGGTGCTCTCCTTGGGGCAAGCAAAGCAGAGCTTTGGGAGAAGAGGGACGGACAGTTAAATAACGAACCCAGGAAGACTAATTACAGCTTTATGCCACAGAGCTCCAAGCTGTGTGAAGGATACCAATGCTGTTTCCATCCCCACTGCAGGCAGCCCAGGGGACGCTTCCAGTTACCCTCCCTGCCCGGCCCTGCAGTTCCGCGGTTGCCACGGCTCCTCGTTCCGTTTGCTGCCTGCACAAACCTCCTCGCGAGGACCGTCTGAATGCAGAGGCTGAAAGATGCTCACTGATGGGTTTCCAGCCCCACCAGCACAATCGGAGGAGCCGTTCCCGCTGGGCCCTTTCCCCAGGCACATCTGGATCCACGACAACACCCCCCAGGACGGCCTGGACGAGGCCTGCCACAACATCTGGAAACGCGTCCAAGGCCTCTCGGAAGAGCTGCAGCTCGCGCTCTGCTCAGAGCTCTCAGAGACCCTGCCAAGGGAGAACGGCAGCTCCCAGCACGAGTGAGTGACCCCAGGGGGACGGGCTGCTAGGCTTCCCTCGACGGGGCTTTCCTAACCTGTGCAAGTGAAGAGCTGGGACACGGGGAGCCTGGATTGCTTTCTGACGGCCTCCCGGTTAGGCGAAGCGTTCCCACTTCTTCCACTATAACCAATTTTCTTTGGAAAAGTGTGCCCCATGAAATCTAACTACTTCAGAATCTGAAGCACCATAAGCAGCTGCTGCATTCGCTTCCCCACAACATTTAAAGAAAAACAACTACACACACATCAAAATATTTACAGAAAGTGAAAGCAGCATTCAAAAGAGCAAAATCGAAAATTAAAGTGTTATAAGGAAGCTACTGTAAACAGCTGATCTTTACAAAGAAAAGCTGAATTTAGCACAGAAAAAATTACGCCAAATCATGTTCCACAGGACAAATGATGATAAGGAAGGGAAATATGCTTTTCAGATTAATAGGAAAGTATTTACTGTATGCTCCTGAAGCAGAATAAAAAGTAAAATTCACAAATCCAGCTAGCAACCAGCAAGTATTAGCACATGTCCAGTCCTTAAAACCTAAACAAAACATAACACAAACCTGGCCCACCCTACCTGACACAGTGGCAACAGTTATTGCAGCTTTCAAAAGCTAACTTTACGGATCGAGGAAGCAGATGATTTCAGATGAAGACACGGAGGCACAGAAGGGGCAGTGCCTACACTAAGTCAGCGACAAACTTAGGAACCCGACCTTTGGATCCCGGCTCCTTTCTTCTTTTCCATATCCTTAAAAAAAAAAATCTTAAACTAAAATAAATGCAGGAAGGTTGAGGCCAAGTCAGTCAAGAATAGCCAGTGGCACCAATGGAGTTGCACTAGCCTACAACGGTTGGTCAAATCGTACAGCTGAGGTGTCCTTGCAATTAGCACACGCTCAGCCACATGTTTTAGCCCAATCAGTCCCTAAGAAGTCATAGGAAGGAGGTATTACACGAACCTGTAAGTTTTAAAAATGTATTTTACAAAAACAAAGTTACCTTTCAAGAAGCGTAGATCTCGTTTTTACAACGAGCCTAGAACAGCAGCAGCCCAACCAGCAGGGCTTCCAGCAACCCGCAAGGCCTGGGGCAGCTCAGCCTGCCGCTGGGGCCGCAGCTCGGCACCGCCGTGGCTTTGCTGCAGTGCCGGGGGATTGCCAAATGCAGGACGAGAGATGAAGGCTGTGGCTGGGACACCCAGCAAGGGCCTGAGACAAATGCAACAGCTGCAAGTCTGATGAAATTAAAAAGATGGAAAAGGCCGGTGGCTACGTACTACCCCGGGGTTCAGAAACATGATCCACTGTTCACCTACTGATGTGGTACCTCTGGCAGCTCATCTGGCCATCCCTCTCCACAACGCTTTCCTGTAATTAGCTAGCAGGCTCCTCAGGAAAGCAGAACCCTCTACATACACCCCTACAGGGCAGTCTGTTCATCATCAGTTGTTCAAACACCCCAGAGTCACCGAAACTCCCCAAGATACCAAAACTGAAGTGCCAAAACCAAATTACTGCACAGACTTCAAGGAGCTTCCTTAAAATGATAGCAATTCTAGGGAGGCAGCCCCAGGTCAGGTTTCTGCCTTTGACCCTTGTGGCAGAAGCTTCCGTAATTGCAGTTTTCACTTCTTTGCTGTGCGGGTGACAGCACTGGCACAGGTTGCCCGGCGGGGCTGTGGGGTCTCCTCTGGAGGTATTCCAAACCCCCCTGGATGCCATCCTAGGCAAGGTGCTTAGCAGGGGTGCTGGACCAGGGGATCTCAGCAGGTCCCTTCCAACCTCGGCCATGCCGTGTTTCCGTGACACCCTACCTTCCATGCCACCCTACCTTCCATGCCCTCGGTACCTCTATTACTGCTGAAAGCCTTATTGTAAGATTTTTCTTCACCTTTCTATGTGCCAGCTGTCAATAAAGGTGTTCCCCAATTCATCAGCTGCAATAACATCAGCGGCCCGAGATTAAACCGCGTGACCTTGCTCGATTTAGCAATCTTTAATTATTTTAAAATATTGACTTATGCAAATTGCTGGTATGCTCATTTTTAAAAGTATCTGGAATCTTTTAAACAAACAAGTTTCACCTTCCTAAACACTACATCAGCCTTCAGTGTTCCCGCAGCGAAGCCAGTCTGTGACCTCAGTGCACTACAAAAGGCCTTTGCCATGAGCTCATTCTGACCCCACAGAAGTTTGAGGGGCCCATATTTCAAATCCAGCGAGCACACCTACCCCAGCACCACCAGGTTTGCTTCCCTTCCACTGACTTTTCCAAGGAAACATTGGAAATTTATCGCTGTGATTCTTGATTTCAATTGAACAGCTGAATTCCCACTCATCTCCAAGCCTCCTGAGATACATAAGCATCTCACTAGCAAATCAAAGTCGTTCTTAGATCACATAGACGTGGTGCTGATGGTACAAGACAAACCTTTTTGCACAGAAAGCATTTGCTGTGAATGCTGCGGTGTCACCCACATCAGAAAACTTGGTGCAATCCCTGCACCAAAGCTGCTCCTGCCTCAAAGCAACTTCTTTAAGTGAAGACACTTCAAAGATTACGACTGACAAAGCCTCAGCTTCTACCTGGAATTCCACACAGCCAGCTACCCACCCTTAAGGCCCAGGGTTACTTTGCCTTTTAGGTAGAAAGCTGGCACCATCTTTCATAATTTTGCTACTTCCTTGATGTTTATTTTTTCCCCTCGAGTTGAGAGAAGAAAAAACAGATTATGGAAAAAAACCTCCACTTGGAGCCAAGATGCAAACTTGTCTCCGCATCCCCAATTAAGGAACTGCTGAACACTTCCCACCTCTCGTACCACACACCTGGGGACCCAGGGGCTGTGGGGTGCCACACACACAACTGGTTCCAATGAAACATGGGGTGAAAAATTGTATGAAATAGGCTTTACTCTGTAACAATGGAAATAACCTATCCATTTTCCATCCACAGGATAAGCTTGCTGAGGTTTTTGTTAAGAGATGTTTCTTTTCCTTTTTTTAAATAGAGGAAAAAGAAGCATCCTACTAATTATAGTGATCACGTGATAATTAGATACGCTTACTATTTCGTTTCCTAATTTTGGGGGTATTTGTATACCATGTACGTACCTGTATGGTGCGTGCACAGAGCATCAGCCTTTCCCTGAGGCTGCGAAGAGTAAATTGATAATACATTAAGTTATTGAACATACTTGGCTGTGAAAGAGCAAACTGGAATTTAAAACAGTATTTTGAGCAGGTAACCGTTACAGGCACTTAGGTGTGCCTCAGAGGAACACAGAATTGTTCAGCCCTGGCAGCAGTCCCATTGTCAGGCCGCTGAGGACTTCAGTGGGTTCCTGTATGAAAGACGGTTAACGAGGTACAAATACTCCTACACCCAGCTCCGTTAAATCCTTACAAACGATAACAAAATTGTAAATGACAGATAAGTCCCAGGAAATTTAGGCCCTCATCCTGCAAAGATTTGACGATGCACTGAGCTTGAAGGTTGAAACCATGCAAGGCTGGACTACTGAGGGCAAACAAGGTTTGTCCTATGAGGGACACCAGGGAAAGGCATGCAATCCCAAAATCCTTTCTTGTGTCCAGAATCACAGACTTAAACTAACATTATTTGCCTGATGAAATAAAAATCATCACAGAGCTTAAGAGTCAAGAAGATTAGCGCAATTTTAAATCAAACTGAACAGAGGCCATACTCTACTTTCTTACAGAGATGGGTTGCTAGGTGAAACCGAGCGACTTGAAAGCATATACAGAGCAGTGATTGGAAACAGAGAAAGGGAGATGAAGTTACGAGCTCTCTGTGACGCTCAGCTTTCTGCTAAATCCACCATCACCAACCTGCTGCGTTCAGAGAAGTCGCACAAGAACTCCAAGGGGCTGGAGGACAGCAGCACGCCAGGCGCTTGCACCACAGGGGGCAGCAAGGTGGAGACACCAGGCCTGCAGAAGAGCACCGACACTGCCAAGGGCCCAGACTATCAGGCAACGGCTGAAGAACCCAAGGCAGAGAGCGACTTCCTGCAGAGCAGCACGTTCAGCTCTGTGAAGGACAGCACACCCACGTCAGCTCCACCACCAGCAGCAGAAGGTCCAGCTGCAGCACAGAGGCAGCTGCTCCCAGCATTTGCCAAGACCTGCTCCAAAACCAATTCTGGTGCGGTCCCAAAGGCACTGCAGAATCCAGGTATGGATCCGGCCTTGGTGCTTGAACAGCACCTGGGAGCCTTGGGAAAACTAAGACTAACTAGAAGGTGTTGAAAAGCAGATGGCTTTTCCATTCACCAAGTCTCAATTCCTACTAGACGCTCGTATTGCTCTCCCACCTCACCAGCATCTCTCCAATGTCCTTCTCCCATCAGTAAATGAGAAATACAGGGTGGTCAAGACCACAGAGATTTATATATTTGCTCAATGTTTTCTATAAACTGTTTTTTTTTTTTTTTTTCCCAGATGGGGGGGAGGGAGTGCAGTTGGGTATTTTGTTGTTGTTTGTTTTTAAGTGTCGTGATTTCTTGGGTTCCCAGAGAGGTATTTAAGAGATCCAGAGTAACTTAAGAACAAACAGAAATAATGCTGCACGCCCAAATCTACTGTTTACATTCCTGGCCTGGATTGATCACAGTCTGGAGGCCTCAAACAATCCACTTCTTCTGGGGTAACTTCCTATTCTGAGAGTTTTGAATGCTGTAAGAACAGAGTAAAAACCTTTTGCCCCGTTTCCTTCATACTTATGGCAAAGGCAATTAAGTTTACTCTGGATCCTGCGGGTCAGGGTTTAAAGAGCCCTACAAGTGAATTTGAACTGCTAATTGCTAAGTTTGGGTCTCCGTGCTCCAGAAATACAGCCTGCAAAAGCAACTGGTACCATGGTATTTTGCTTACAGGTAAAGCATGTCCCTTTACGTGCAAGTGTTCCGCACATTGGTGTTAAGAGAACGCTGACTTATCTTTAACCTTGTTTTGTTTTACAGTAACTACTGCAACACTGGATAAAAGAAATATTAAATACAGTACAAGCACTTTTACTGCACGCTTTTCTACTACTACCACCACCACGGTAATAAATCAGCTGGTGTGGCCAAGTCTGAGCTTCCCTCCGCTCCCCGTCTTTCCAAACCCCTCGAGCTTTCCACAGTTCCAGGTAAAATAAACTAAATCCGGACTGAGATGACATCCCCAGGTCCATACTGACAAGCTCAGGGCACTGGCTACCATTGTTCTGAAAAATGCTTTCTGATTTGTAGGGTAGAGTCTGAAAGAAACCAGACTCCTATCCCACAATGAGTAATTACACCGGAGTGGCACTAGGTCACACAGAAAGCATTATCAGAGTATGCACTGCGGTCCTCTGGGAAATTTGTGATCGATGGATGATGCTTTATTGACACATACACTGAATGTTGGCCTCTTAGCATTCATTACTTTCTATTTTTAGCTTGCATTTACAAATAGTTATCGTGTAATTACAAATATTTGGACCTAACAATTCATTGGGGATATGTAGTGTGGTTATTCTGTTTACAGACTTGGATACCGGTTTCGTAGCCTAGTGAAACAGGACCTCACATCCAAGTAAAAAAGCCAACTGAGGTTATTAAATGGGCAAATGCTTAAGTCAAAAGAAATAAAATACTCAGAATTCCATGCATCCATGCCTTTCTATGGGCTGTTCTCTCCCTTTGGTGTCCTTTTGAGTCCACTGGGGAAAAAAAAAGAAAGAAAAAAAAGACAAAGCTACATTCACTAACAGAACCCAGATCATCGTAGATGTTGTCAGAAGTTTCCACCAGCCCTTTAGAAAGGAGAGAGCGCAGGAGACCACTATGGGCACACCTGCTGGGCCACGCCAAGCTCCCTTGAAGGTTTACAGTTCAAGAATTTTCATTTTTCATTAAGTCAGTGATTACTTAGCGGAAAGCTACTTAGCATAGGACAAGCACATCGTCCTTCCTCCTCCCAGCAGTCAAGAGGGAAGCGAGCTCTTCCCCAGGCAGAACAGAAGGCACGGGGCAGAAGGCAGACGTCTATACCGGAGGTTTCAGGGAGACAAAGAGAAGACTTTTCCTGAAAGCTAAGAAATGCTAAAATACAAAATCTTATACAAAAATAATTAATAATTAATTGATCAACTCAGACCGTTTTTAAAAGTCGTGTCTTACATGTACTTAACAGGGTCCATATCAGCAACCACGGTTCCCGTATCAGCAAGCTCTGCACCCTTCCTTTGGATGTTATTCGAGACAGGTGCGTTGACCTGGTCACAAACACCCCTCAATTCACCGAATGCAGATGCTAAGCACGATAGATTAGTCAGAACCGTTTGTCATATGCCAGGATTGACACTGGTGTTGTCACAAGAACAGATTTGGGGGAAAAAGATGCCAAGCTGGGGGTGGGTTCGTTTGGAGCAGTGTTTGCTCCAAATAGCTCAAGAGGTGGCTCTGAACCTCTAAAAACATCTACTGCGTATACTCTAGTTTCGTATGAAATCATCTGTCTCCCGTATTTAGACTGCATTTATTTGTTTATTAAAGCCTGTATTAATATAAAAATGAACACTGCCTTTTCCTAGTATCAGAAAGGCTGGGAGAATTTACAGGGTCAAATTCCTCTGGCTGTACCTACCGCATAGCCACCCCAGCTTTTACTCCAGAGGCTTCCCTGAAAGACACCTCCTAAAGAGAAGCAAACGGAGCCCAAACTGAATGGCAACAGAAGTCTCTGCACTGAAATGAACAGCAGGTTAAAGGAGATAACAGAAATGGGGAAAAAAAGGTTCTTAAACCTCTAGATGTAGAGCTTAGGGATATGGTTTAGGGGATGATTTGTTAGTGTTAGGTCAGAGGTTGGACTCGGTGATCTTGGAAGTCTCTTCCAACCTAGACTTGCTGTGATTCTGTGATTAAAAACAACCAAAATATTTTGGTCAACTCCAGCTTATATTTTGAGTGTCACTGCCTGTCATCATCACTGTCCCACTTACTCTTGTGCTCTTTCTTTCTCCTCCCCAGGTGGCTCCATACAACCCACAGCACATTTTCCGGCCACCTTACCCTCCTCTGCTGAGCTACATCCCCCTCGTTCAGCTGGATTTCCCATACCAGCAGAGGACCCTGCCTAAACCACCCACCAACATCCAGGATCCACCAACAGCAGGCGATGGGACCCAGCATCCATTTTCTCCTTCCTACGGGTAACGGCCGTGCAGATTCGCATTCTAGTCTTGCATCGCTTTGTCAGCTGCTGCAAACCTTCACAGAGCCCACAGTGTATTCAGCAATTGGGTTTCCCAGTTCCATTCTCACCACATTCCACATCAGAACAAAAGATAGAAGTTATTACAGGGCATAAATTCCAAGAAAATTCTGATCCAAGAACAAAGTAATTGATTTTAGGTGAATGAGGGCAAAACACTACACTGTAAGTTCCCACCTAGAGCTTGTAATCAACATCGTGGCTAAAGAACAAGCATTAACCTAGCAAAAAGCAAACGTTTCAGCGTGATAGAAACCAAAATATTTTGATGCTGTCAGAATGCCACGAAAGGATTCATCTTAATATGTTTCTGTAACAACTGTAGATAAAAATCAGCTTATTCCAAGGGTCTGGTAACAACCGCTCTGGGTACGTTCTGTGTATCATCTTTCATTACCTATAGGAGAGACGACAACAGCACGTTCCCTACATCATCTTTCCAGAAACTGTGTTACAAGCCTGAAAAGAAAAAAAGATGCAGATAAATGCTTCTGAAAGCTCCATTATAAGGAAGAAAATAACGTGGAGGTTAGGTGTAATCTCCTGACACTAAACTAAATTTTATTTTTTGCTTTAGGTTTAGTTCTACACCCGGAGGAGCCATGAGGACTAACCCCAACTACTCGTCCAGTGGGAACTGTGTAAATTTTTAAGCGAACCCACTTCTCCTATCCTGATATTTACATATAAAATTTTAGTATCTATTAGAAGGCCAAGGATCCTGTAAGGACTTCAAGTTTCCCCAAAGTGAAGATTTCTATCTAGAATAATCCCGCGTGACTTCAGTGGTAAGAAACAGCTAGATGACAACGCATCAGAAATAATTTTCTTTAGGATGACAGAAAAAGGGACTTTTTTCCTTTTGGAAGATGAAGACATAATAAAAGTGTTTTAGTTATGACAGATGTCTGAGCTGCTCAAATTTCAGTGTTGGTACAATAAAGATGGTTGACAGAAGAAGTCCACAAGTCTCAGAGACGGTGATTTTTGTCATATATTCAAAGTGAGATTAACACAAATTTGTTAACGACAAATCCTTAACCAAATATATTACTGTTGTACCACAGTTTGGGACAGAAAAATCTGTGAGATCCTTCAGCAGACTGAAAATTAGCCAAGATGCACAGAAGGAGCTACCTCCAGGGTCCTGCGACAAATGAGGCCATAGGATCATTAAACACAAGCGGCCCAAACCACAGCTATAACCACAGTCGATACGACCAGCGCGCTAAGGCAAGATTGCATGTTTTTTTCTACACACGATACTTGTCCTGTTTTTAGCACAGGATCAAAGGTACCTAATGAAGATGCTTGTCGATATTTCCTTTCTTAGCCATTATTCAATACGTGGCTGCGAGCCCCATTTATAGCTACATGAGTGTTCCAGTTCTCAGGAGCTTTTCGCTCGCGCTTGGTTCCACGGTTCCGTTCCTTCACAACACACTTGTCCCAAATCCCTCAGAGGTGGGAATAGGGAAGTTATCTCCATTTTACAACTTTAAAAGCTGAAATCTGAGAAATGAGAGGTCCAAAGTTTCATCCAATTTAAGGGCACTGACAGCAGGCGAAGTCAAATACTCTCAAGAGCACAAGTCAGTCTCTAGAGGGCACAACGTTCACGTACTCTTTTCGCTGGCTTGCCCCTTATCGCCATTCCCTTCCAGCGCATCCCACTCTTACTTGACGTCGCACGGAGCTCCCTGGCCAAATTCTTACCTCTGGAGTTAGCAAGTACTGAATTTTTCCAAGTCGCTCTCACAACAGCTCTCTCCATGCATCATCTGTTTGGTCTGCCACGGGCTTCCTTTCCAAAAAGAGTTTTACAGAGTATGATTTTTTTTCCTTCGGTTTTTCAAAATCTAAAACTTGGATCGGAATTAGCTTTGGCTAAAGTCTGCTGTGTTCTGCCCCAGTAAATTCCCATTTTCTTTCAGTTGGATTTTTCTGCTGTTAAATCCACTGGCTGTTTTCTCCAATATTCCTAATGCAATTAGCATAACAAGATAAAGGAATCAAGTCCTTTCCCATTTTTCCTCCTTTACAAAAGGACTGATGACAAACTGGGAATTAGAATCTCTATTGAATTACATTTGCCACAAAAGAGTTCATTAAGTAATAGTACATAATAAAAATCATCTGTCAACTTGAAGGATAGACCAAATTCACTTAACGAAACAGCTGGTTATTTTCTAGAGAGCTCCATAGCTCATAAGTGGTCAATGCGAGCAAGGAGGGAGACAGAAAAAGGGAAGAACGGAACGGTTCAGATGGTAGCATGCCAAGTCTGTTTCAAGACTCTTGTCTTGTGCACAGTCACAGCACAACTGCAGGTAAGGCTGTCCCCAGTGCCTTGATTTCCCCCTCACCACAGCAGTAGTGATGGCTCTTTTCTCACCAGGAAAGGGCACAACAGACAGAGATGCTTCAACAGCTGGAAATATCATGAAATACCAAACTTCCTACCCAGCTCCAACATACCAAATGGTTTGACTGTGAGGGGAGTAGGGGCATCCCATTTCCCAGCCCCTAGCTTCCTTGCACAAGGCCGAGGCTGCTGCACCATGCCCTAGAGGAGAGGTATCACCGCTCCCAACTGGTGGGCAACTCAAACGTAAAGGTGTTTGACTTGCAGAGTTCGTGCTCTCAGTACCAATCTAGGTCTCAAGGGCACAGGGTTGAGTACAAGTCGTTTGCTCTAGCAAGCCGTATCAGCGCCTGACAACACTTACCTCTCCTTATGCATTCAGCTCACCGAATAACCCACATCTGTGCAAACTGCACTGCTTTGGCTCCGGGGATTTGTTCCAAGATCCTCGGAGGGCCACGACATGCCGCTGACGGTAAAAGTACTACAGGTAACAGTCAGTGCCACAGAGACAGCTCGCTGGGGATAAAGGTCATCCTCGACATGGTACCGCTGCGAACCTCCCGTGCCCTTCTCGCATGTATTTAACACAACAGTCTCCGAAGAGCAACCCTTCTTAAAAAGGGTCAACTTCATTTTAATCTTGTTGACTCCTCACCGTTTCAGGATTTACTGCAAGTCACATTCTCAGTGGCCCTATTCCACCTACCTGCAGAAGTTTCAGATTTGTTCAGTACTTTTAAAGGTCTCGAGGGAAGGGATGTAGCTGGCCTGCTGTGGCTGGTACTTGGCTGCACACAACACCCTTCTCGGGCAATACCAAAACCAGTTACAGATGCTGAAGCTACTCCGTTCTGCTGTTCCATTTCTGAGAATCTCGCACCGCAACACAGCCAGGGTGGAATCACCAGGGCTGGCACACCGATGGTGGAATTGGCCCAGGTGCATCTCTCATTTGGTTAGAGCTGCACAGAGCGTTACAAAACCTGAAAGCACAGTGAGCACACGTATGCCACCAGCGTGCCAAGCTCCTGACTAGACCATCAGAAACTGCCTGACTACTTTAGATCCAGCCCCCCAGCACAAGCGTCACACAGGCTTTTAGAGAATCCATGTACATAGATGAATATTGCCATTTAAGTATATATACATATATATATATATTTATTTCAAGACTGATTAAGCCTGTGTGAGTCTGAAACCCAAGAACCAGCTGAGCATGCTAACATTTCCCTTTCTTTCCCCTTTCTTCAATCTGTTTCTCCCCAGAAGTGTTTTCAAGTAGTCTAAGGTTGCCTGACTTTCTCCAAAAATCAAGGTTCAAGTTCTATTGATCCCAGTTCCTTACAGACGAATCACAGTAAAAACAGAAACCCTGTACCGGGGGCTGTAAAAACTTCTTGCCTGTCTCCTACTATTATCATTCACCTCAAAACACAACTCACTTCTTATCCTAGGTCATCTTCCTTCGCTGTAAGAGAAGAAATTTGTTTTCTTGCAATTGATATTACCTTACAGAAGCTCCATACAATGGCAGTATTTGTTTACATGTAAGAACTGCCAATTTTCAGCATACAAAACTCCTCAGATTATCAAATTCTCTAGAATTGCTGCGTTTGTTATCTGCTGGAATGGGCCGAAAGCCCTTGCAGTTACTGGCTTTAGGCACAGCCTTTCCCCTTTCAAATATTCTGTGATATTGTCCTGCTAATCAGATCTACAGAGCTGGTCACCAGATAATAATAAATCTTTCTAAAGACACACACGGTAAAAATCCTGCCCTTGCTGCTCCAGTAAAGAAGGGATAAACTGGAGGATGCAACAGACTTCTAGGAGCTGCAGTCACCTGGGCTCGCAGTGCTTCCTGCTCACTGGAACGGGCTGCCCAGGGAAGCGGTTGAGTCCCCAGCCCTGGAGGTCTTTAAAAGCCGTTTAGATGTAGAGCTTAGGGATATGGTTTAGGGGATGATTTGTTAGTGTTAGGTCAGAGGTTGGACTCGGCGATCTTGTAGGTCTCTTCCAACCTAGACTTGCTGTGATTCTGTGATACTTTGGAGGCAGAACCACCTCCCTCTGTGAGCACAGAGCACTGCTTCTCTCCCTTCCCCCTAAAAGGCACACACTGCTCACGTTGCTACCACTGCGGACTTTTCCCAAAGTCATTTAGTCCAGCTACCCAAAGCAAATTTTTGGGAACCAAGCAAGCTAATTTTCTAAGTCCATTATACTTAACGTGTATGGAGAGGGGGATTGATTGGGTAGTTATTAATCAAAGGATAGGCTTTATTCTTGTGATGTCATAAACCACAGTAATGGAGCTCAAGCAGTTTATTAAATTACAGGAATGCCAAGGAAAAATAGATAGCTTTAATAATACATTTTTGCCTATCTGTTATTTTTTATATATAGCTTACAGAGGAGAATTAAAGTTTTCTACAATACGAAATTCCAACTTAAAAGAAAAAAATAGATTCTGATGCAGAATGCAATTATTCTAAGCAAAAAGTTTATTCTTCCGCTAATGTGTGAGATTACTGCAGTTCAGAGCCCGGCGGAGAGAAGGAAGATCGTTCTGAAGCATCAGTGGAAGAAAGAATAACAAGCACAAAACATCTCGTACAAGCAGCCCCCTCTCTATGGAGGGATACAGATCCCTGGCCAGCTCACCCTGCTAGCATAGCTCTCTACCACCAGCCTCACAGGCTGGACCACCACCACAGCACCCGAAGGAACACTACGAGGTGTCTGCCTATGGACTGCAGCAGGGAGTCACCGCTGCCAGAAGGAGCTAAAAGTGAGAGAACTTGGCCAGAAACCTTCGCTCTTCACTGAGATCCAGCCCAGCCCAGTTGTAGAACTGCTTCCATGAAGACCGTCTCTGCCTACTATTCCCAAGGTTCTTTTTAAGCAGGAACAGCCTTTCTCTTAGCTACTCCTTTGACTGGTTTACCTTTTAATTAAGGGTTTAAGAAGCATCCCTGCATACAGCCCCAAGCCCATCAAGATCTGACACTACCTCATTTTTTTCTCCCCCATCCTCCTTCCCCTGGTCTCCAGCATTTTCCTGTGATTCAGCCTGAGCACACCCATCCAAACACCACTTGGAAGCTGCAAACTGAGTCACGTTACCTGGATGGAAGGCTTCCAAGGAAAACGCCCAAATGTTGATGATGACCTGAATTTCTTTCCTCTGCAAACAGGACTCACAGGAACACCACCAAGGAAGGTTGTGCTGTGATTCAAGATGTGGTGGCATAATGAGCTCAGTTTTGAACCCCATACTCTTAAAAATTCTGGCATAAAAATGTTACAACCATAAGTCTTACACGTTTGAGGTGGCTCACTTGTATTAGTCTCTTAATCACGCTTTTCACACCTACCTCCCAACACTATCTTGCAAAGACAGACATGTCTAAGTATACTGTAGTGTTACACCCTCTTAGGGAGTAGACCGAAGCGTGTATTTATCAGTAACTGCAATTGCATAAAGCACAGGGACAGGTAAATCCATCACCAGAACACGACAGGTAGGGGTAGCCCAAGGTTAGGAGAAAGAGACCCAGGAATGGCAGGAGAACTCAATCTCATTTTCCTATTCACCTCTCAGGAACAAGCCCGTTAATGTTTCGCAGGTGCAGAAGCAGGGCTCAGAAACGACGCATCTTTGGGAACCCATACTCCCTTCTCACCTCTGAGAACAGACTTGGTCTCCTGGGAGGAGGGAAGCATCCAGCTGGGGAAGGGAACAGCAGGCAGCCAAGCATACACGTGGATGTTTCACACCGCCTTCCTGTTCCTCTTGGCACAGTCTGTGGAGCACGTGGCTTCAACACTCAGACAGGCACATGGAAAATAAAGCTAGAAGTAAGAAGGTCACCCTGTCACCTCCTACCCCAAGGCAGGAACACCATCACATGAAACATCTGTCCAGATCAGGTGCACACGGTTCCCACAAGTAGACCTTGAGCAAAAAGCCTAGATGGTTTCTTGCACCAAAGTTAAAGTCTATGAACACATCTCCTCTTAAAGAGATCAGCTGTTCCAAGCGTTCATTGCCAACACACCTTGTCCCTGTACACACGGAGATTAACAAAACCAACTTCTGCCTTCTCTGTGCCATTCCCCACACAGCTCCTGTAAGCTGCCCACGTGGGGAACAGTTACTGGCGAGCCACGTTCCGCCACGTGCACCGTGCCAAAGGATGGAACTGACTGATGAGCACTGGGTTGGTTTTTAGTTTTAAATTAAATCAAGACCAGGTAATTCTCTTAAGGACAATTCAGTTAGGGATTAGTAGTTCAGCAGTTGTCCACTAACTTCCTATAGGATCTTTTCTAGTAGAAATAACAATTTTTTTCAGTCCCTGACCTCTTTTCATGTAGAACTAGGTGCTGGAGATGTAACTGCAATGCGCTGCCTCTATCTTCGCTAGTTCAACTATTCAAACTGAAGCAAATGAAAGAAGTGGAAAGCTTGCTTACTCTCAGCCTGGCTTCCAAACTGTTGACCCATAAAGATTTTGATTACAGCTTCTTCCATTGGTGAGAAAATTGTTAAAGTTTGATGCCACTGGTTATGAGGAAACTGACATGGCTCCCAGAAAAAGACAAGAAGGTGCATTTTTGATCCTGGCAATTTAAGCGTTCCAGTTCTCTGAACATCTTCCTTCAGATGTTGGCACAGCCTAGGGACAGGGAGATACAGCGCATCTTTTCAGTTGTCATTCTGTCAGAGGCCACTACAGGACTCTTCCCGTGCCAGGAAAATGCTTTTGTCAAAGTCTCTTCCAGGACTCCAGCTAGTGCACAGCATGGTAACTCAAACCACTCGGTGAGCTGACACAAACCTCATCGAGCTGCAGAGACTCTTTTCACCTCTGCGCATAGAAGGTTTCTCCCTGGAGCTTTGGATGATTTCTTTCCTTGCTAAAAGTGCTCGGATGCAGGTTTACTCCAGGGGCTCGCAGTAACACCCATGAGCTCTGACACGCTGTAAGCATCGCACCTTGCGTAGCGGTGGGAGGCTGAAGGGCTGTGTCGCATTCTCTCCCCACCATGGTCAGTACAGGATCCACACACCAGCTCTACGACTTCCCTACCAGGCACAGCCTGCTGTCAAAAACTTGGAAAAAAAGAAATATAGCTATACTTGTTTTAAAATGACTGCCTCAGACTAATATTTTTTAGTATACGCATGCAACAATAAAATATTAATTCTACAGCAAGGCACGCCACAGCTGGCGCAAGGAGTAAAACCTTCACATCACTGTAGGCAGCGCGACACATCGCTGTAGAGAATGAAATAGCTCAAAAACTGATCAACTGGCTCTTTTTTTAAATAAATAGATTTAAAAAAATTGTTACCCACTTGTTCTTTTTCAAGAAGCTTTTTCAACCCTCATTTGCAATGCCTTAAAATCGTGATCCACAGCATGCGTACCATTACTACCCTGCCTTAATAAGATATCTTGCATATAACACAAGTCACTGATAAATGCCTCCTCGCTGCTGTGCCTGTGCTTCACCATTTGTATGCTACTGAATTAATCTTATTAGGAAGTATAATATTCAGAGCATTTATTCCTTACTTCCTTTCATTTGTATAAATATGTTGCTCTGCCACGTCCTAATTGCCTAACATCTGTTAGAAGGAAGAGAAAATAAACACATTATGGCAAGAACAAACTAATACCCTTTAAAAGTGCACATGTAGAAGTGTTCTGCAGAGTGGGCCGAGAGAACCAGGAACACCAAGCCAAAAAAGTGGAAGTCACCCAGCCCGCCGAGCAGGATGCTTTTGTCCTCAGTGCTACCAGTGGACTGAATCACTGCTGCTAAGACAGACAATTAAGTTCACTCTGTTCAGTTTTAGCTTTTGATTAAAGTGTTAATTTACTCCAAGTGCTGTTTGGCCACGTCATATGAATGCTGGAAGGTCTGTAAGAACCTTTTTCTGCTCAATATTTCCAGCAGCACCCTGGGCACATACTCAGCTTTTTGCGTTCAGGACCTCCCCAGGTCCCTGTGTCAGTAGCCATTCATTACGTTGAATGTTTCTGGGTACACCGCCAGGTTAGGGCCAACCGATGACATTAGCTTCCCATACAGTCACTGCAGCCCCCTCGACTCACCGTGAATTTGAGATGCGTTTAGCCGAAGGCCAGAAGTGCTACAAGAGGAACACGAAAGCCTGAGTGTACCCACCGACAGTGCAGCTGGCACAAAGCGTTAACCAATGACCTTCATGTTTCAGCTACTTTTGGTCTGTACTTTGCAGGCCTGCTGAAGCAGCTTGTTAGCATCTCCATTAGCCTAGTGGAAACAATTTTCAGTAGTAAAACAGAAATGAGGACAATTGAGCAGATCTTTTTGCTATAAGGAAGAAGTTAAAGAGACGTAGCTCTTAATTTGATTTCACCTGCTCAAGAAATGTTGCTTCAATCTTTCCTTTGCCCCAGCTTGTATTTTAACTCTTCTCTAAAAGAGAACAAAGCCTAATTCCAAACATTGTAAAGTCCCAAGGTGTAATCTCAACCTGCTCTGTTACTTGTACACTGTAATGTCATTCTGACACAGCAGACAGTTACATTTTATTGCGTGATTTCACGAGTGACTTAACCATAGCCACGGAGCCCTGGAAGTAGTTTCATCTTTGCAAGTTTTACGACTTCTCTATTACTGCCATTCTTTGCCTTACTCCCAAAAATGCATGAGTTATCAAACCAGGACTAAACTGCGTGCAAATAAGGAGTCAGACTTCAGCATTTCCCCCTCCGTATTCCGTAAGCCGAAGTCAAATCATTCACTGAGATAGCATCTTGTGAAAAGGGGAGAAATCACTTCCAAAAGATTGATCATTCAGAATACTGCTCAGGGAGCCCGATACCCTCCTTGCTTCACATCTGAGCAACACATATGGAATAACGTAGCTATGGCATAAGTCAGCCCACAGTGGCAGCTTTAGACTCCGTACATCCTACGCTCTCAAGTCACGCATGAAACATTTTCAGACCCAACTTCAGGGATGAAATTAGGGCAGTCAGGACTTCAGGACAGCTAACGTGATCTTTCCCTCCCCTGACCACAGCACAGGGACGCACGGAGTCATTTAGCAGCGAACATTTAACCTGCCTGGGAGCATCCCTCCACTAACGCCGTCACTCAGGGCCTCCTGTGCTCTGCATGCCGGATTTCGTACTTTCTCCACCCAACCACTGGATGCTGGCTGTTAGCAGGGGCAGTCGTGTTTTCAGTACATTTATTCAGTATTTACAATAAGGAAGGTTTGTGAGGACTGAGACCTCTTGCTAATTATTCGGTACAAATTGCTAATGGCATGAGTAACACTGCAGATAAGGCACGTGTATACTTTAAGCGTCAATAGATCCGACAGGCTATTTTCAAACAGGGCTTAAATTACAAAAACAAGGGCCGTGTCTATGGAGAGAGGTGGCAAGAAACAGCACTGGATAAAGGAATACAAACCACATTTGTGTCAGTTCTGCAAGTTATTCAGCTGAGCATCTGTAGAAAAGAAAACAGGTTCTTACAGCGTAGTGAGCAACTGGGAGAGTGGTAGGAAAGGCAGTTTGAAGAGTACTGTCATTCCTGATACTGTTGGAATTGCCACAGCAAAAAACACACCAAACATTTAGCAGTTCCATGCGGAAATAGGCCAAATTCTGAGCAGTGCCAGGTAGTGCCCAACACAGCACAGAGACTAAGCACAGCACTGAGTCTTTACCCTGTATTTACATACGAGGAGTAAGCCTTACCTATTAGTTATTAGAAGCAGGTGAATAAGCTGCTGGAAATCAGGGCACATTTCCCCTCAGATTCAGTTCACTGCCTTTTTTTTTTTTTTTTTTTTTTTTAAAGTAAAGTAGATTAAATTCTTCTTCACGTGTTTGGCCTCCACTCTCCACTCACAGCAAACACAAATACTACGATGGTTTGGCTGATGGACAATTCAGTCGTGTCCCCCCCCTCACTGACGGCTCCCACAATAAACACAACACAAGATCAAATTCATTATTCGCTCCCTGTGGCTATTTAAGCATTCAATCTGCTCCAGAAACAAAATGCCACTTGAATTTTCATGAAAAAGCAAACTCATAAGGACCAGCTGAAAAGGAGACTGCGGAAGAATGACAAGTCTAGGTAGAAACAGTCCCTCCTAGCTTCTGGCCCATCTCGGTGTGTTACAACGCAGCCTGAAGTGGCAGGACACTCGGCTCTGACCGAGATCATGAAGAGCTTACCCCTTACAGACCACAGTTTTCCTCCCCTGTTCCTAAAGGGGGGACAAACTGAGTCAGTGAGAGAATACTTTGTTGACTGGAAATCATACAAGCTCTTTGCAGTAAAGCTGCTCACCAGATTTACTGGCACACGTACCCGGTAGCACAGAGCAGAGTGGAGGGTAGCCAGTCACCAGGAAAGCTTTTTCCTCTTCTGATGACCCTTTTTCCAAAAAAGCCCATCTGACTGGGCCAGCCAGCAGCAGCAAAATCTAATATATACACAAGATATTCTATCCATAAATAAGGTTTCAAACCTCCAGAAACACAAATAGATGATATAGTGTCGATGCCAAGCTAGGAGAGTCCTTAATTTGCTCGCTCTGGCAGGAAAAGTGGAAAAAACAAATGTGCAGTGGGTTAG
Source organism: Nettapus auritus (assembly GCA_011076525.1). Lineage (NCBI taxonomy): Eukaryota > Metazoa > Chordata > Aves > Anseriformes > Anatidae > Nettapus > Nettapus auritus. Next base: position 4,936,095 of record CM021787.1, on the reverse strand, counting down.
CATTTTCTTTCTCTCGGTGCTGGACAGAGCATCTGAGCAGAGGGGAGGCAGCACTGCTTTCAAATGTTTATTTTTAATGAGCAAAAACATTCTGCCTTCACTTTGCAGATGCAGCTACAGGGTAAGACCCGGCCTTGCCTGGGCGGGTAATGGCTTTTTGTCAGAACAAGTGACTAGGCTCCAAGAACGCCGCGTTATCACAGCCTTTATGAAGAAACTATGATAAGTGCATGCCTTAAAACTTCCGGATCTACGAATAAGAGAAGATATTTACCCTTTTTTCTTGCTGCCATGCAGAACGGCAGCTGCTGGGTACAGCCGAGTTCACCGGGACTTGCCCCAGCCCTGGCAGCGCTGCAGGAAGCTCTTGGCAACGTGAAGCCTTGGTGGCCTTTCTAGCAAACCTCCCCGGGAACTGGAAACCCTCAAACTGCACCGGCTGTCATTATGCTCACCACAATCTGCGGCTTGGCAGCGCTGCTTGACTTTGGACAGTCTTTCTTGCCAAGGGACAAACTAATTCACGCATGGAGTTATGAATGCAATCATCTCCCTTTCAAAGCCCATTTCTATCTTTAATTGTACGCACACAAGGACCACCTATTCTCTTCAGCACGTCAGTGAAATTCTTAACTGTTTACAAATACAGAAATAACTCTATCCCTCCATCCACGAAGAAGGACATTTTGCCTTTAAACGTGGAGACACCATTTCAGCTTAACTTCGTAGAAAGTATTTGTTGAAATCCAACTCAATGCTGGTTTGCAATTTATCCTCCTTTGATAGATGTCCAGGGAAAAAAGTAAAGGCTTGAACATGACTCCCTTTAAATCCATGATGAATGGAAAGCACTCTTCAGAATGCATGAAAGGTAAAAAACAATTTACACTTTAAAGCATGTCTGATTTGAAACGCTTATCTAACGTGGAAGTCCCTTTTTTTTTTTTTAATAAGGAAATATTGATTATGACTGAACTGCTCTACATACTGAAAGTCAGCCAGAGGTGCACGGCACCTCAGCTGCTATTGCTCACATGATAAAAAAAGTATTTACCTTTTGCACTTCTAGGCTCTGTACATGTTATAGTCTCAAGCAATACACGAAACACTTTCAAGACCCATCTTCAGGCATGAATGAGTTAGGACACTCACCTCCAATTCCAGGACAGCGAACGTGCCCTTTCCCTCTCCTGATCGCAGCAGCAGGCAGGGCAGAGATTTACCGGGGGAACACTTAACCTGGGAACAGGGAAACAGCTCCCCAAACCCTACTTCTGAACGCAGCGATACATGCTCGACCACAAGTGTCGGATCAGGATTTGTAAAAGCCACTCAAACATCACAAATCTACCCAACAGGAAAGAAGTTTTCAAATTATCCTGAATATTTGTCCTCTTTGTGTGCCTGGGAGGAATACATTTTATAATTCACCTTCAGTTTACAAATGGACACACAGTGGGGGAAAAAAAAAATAATGAAGCATGAAATACAAAATCTGCATTTGAACTGAACCATTAAACAGCAAAGGCAACACAGCTGGATCCAGTTCAAGTGCTCTTACCCAGATTCAGAGTACCTAAGAGCCTGATTCAGAAGCTGAGGCCAAAGCACCCCACCCCAAAAATACAACCCTTCAGAAAAGGAAATGGATTTAGCGTACAAAACACATGGGGCAACTTCTCCGCCAGTTTCAGGTAGGAAGAGTTGAACTGAAGGTACAAAGTAGAAAAAAAAGCACTGGAACAGCAACAATTTGCACCAGATTAGAAGTTAACTCTTGGCAGCAACAGAGGAGCAATTACAGGCAGGAATTTTGAGCCAGCTTTCGCTCATTTGTTCCTGTGGAAATCCAGAGCAACTTCAGGGAAATTACTAGGCTAATGCCGAGGAAAAATGCTAACAGCAGCCTCCAGTGTTCTTCAGAGCCTAGTCAGAGAAACATATAGCCTAATTTTGCATTGCTGTTCTTCTGTAGTCATTTGCTAACTTGCAGAGGCTCACAGGAAACACTGACATTGCTCTGGTGAAGATCTGCATTTTGATTTTGCTTTGTATACCACCACAAACACCAGCAAATACATTTCCAAGCATCAAGTCCTGCGGCTAACAGGCAGCTTCTACCACCTGTATTTCCTGTGTAAGCAGCAAAACTCTGCTGGTACGAGGCCTGTACGTTCATCCACTCCCAAGCCACTCTCGGCTGCTGCACAGAAGCTCCGAAAAGACCCAAAGTCTTGGGACAGCTTTGTTCTAGCCAGGACGTGTTCCTGCATAACCACACCGTTACGGAAGCCTTCTTGCTATTAGCAAAAAGAGAAGTGTCTCAGCGGGGTTGTGGGACAGGCCATTTCAGAAGAGCTGAACTACTGCTTCGAACCCCAGAGAAGCGGAGACTTTATCAGATGCTGCAGTCAAGCGAGGGCCAGGAAGAGCAGGTGTTTCTTCAGCCGCTTCTATTTACTGTAACACACACGGATTCAGTATGAAGGGAGGCCGATGAGGCTATTTGGATCAAACCTGGCGAGAAGGCAATTGGCTCAGCCACCTGGCACACTGGGAACAGAAGCAACCTCCGGCAAGCAGCCAGACTCTTGGCAGAGCACAAGTGGGATTTTTTTTTATTGCTAGTACGGATGGGATCAGGTTGGCAAATGGAGATAGCAAGGTTTACACAGGTACATAATCCATATGCTACGGACATCAGTACTGTTCAAAGAGTGTATTGCACAGAGCCCTGCACACATCATCTGTATTGCTCCCCAGTGCTTCAGACACCGGAGCCATTTTTACACCTGTGCTGCAAGTCACACCGCCTCTGGAAGCGCTCAGAAAAAGCTCTCATTTGGGTTAGGACTCCTTCCATCTCTGACTGCTAGTTGGAAACGGTAATTCTGAGCTACACGGCCATGCTGTCAGTGTCCCCTCTTCCTGTGGTGAGGAGCAGGGCTGGCCTAAAGCCATCCCAGTGGTACAAAGCAAGCCCAAGGTGAGATGATCCTGGATAGTTACCGAGTCCAGAGCCATCTCGCAGGGCTGCAGATGCATAAAATGAGGTATAATGACCTGAAGAACCAGGTGCATGTTTTTATAAAAGCATATTGCTCATCTGAATTGGATCCAAAACTCTTCAGCCACTTTATATTTAAAATGCAGCTTCCCATTTCTGTAGCAAATAGCATTGCCTGCCTTTTAGTACTGCCTGTTCTTGAAGGAGATCGGATATCAGCTATCAATTGCAGTAGCAAGCATCTAATTTGACTTTGGCAGCAAGATGACAGTGTCTTGAATGCTAAATTACATCTGCAAAAAGGTCAAACCCCACGGATACCTGAGCATTTACATAATTCAAACAGCTCATCATCAGTTGCCTCTGTTTTATTTTATTTTTTTTTAAAAGCTACTCCGAGGCAACAATTTTGACATGACTTTCGGGAAAGTGACTTTTAGTGGGTAATGTTCTTGGGTTTGACCTTGTTTCTACAGCGTTAATTACTGTCATTATCAACTGCTTGTACCTTCAGGAATAAAAAAAAAAAAGGCAGTCAGTTGTAGGAATCAGCCCTCCCCTGCAATCATTGTAATAAACCAGAGACCCTTGCCCTGGAACGAAGCATTCTGTAGCACAGCATTGCCTCCCGGACCCTCCTCCCTTCGTAAAATAACCTAGAGCTGCTCAACAGACCGCTGCATGAAGTTGGTCAGCTTCTCAGCTGGTGCGGACTGACACGTACTGCTGAAAGCCAGGCTGGAACCCGCTGCGCATCAGGCACCAGGCAGCAGCTCAGGAGACGACCATTTCTCAGCAGTGCCACCGATTTCCTCCGCCACTTAAAAATTTTAATGCAGGAAAACAGCGTAATGAAAAAGGATTTCTGTCCTCCATTTACACCAAGGAGCAAAATCCGGTCTTCCAGGCCCCATTCCCATCTGTCTGCCTTTCTGAATGTCAGACAAGTCACATTCCCCCTCCTTGCCTCAGTTTCTTTTCTTCTGCCTCTGCCAGAAAGCCCAGTCCACACAGCAGCACAGGCTGAATTCCTTTGGTGCGCAGCTCTCCTAAGCACACCTCATTACTGATAACCTATTCAAGCTTTCCTTGTGGTTTATATTCCGCAGATGAATTACAGCTTTGTAATTAATCTTCCTCCTTATAACTCTATATGTTAATTACCATGATTATTTCTGGTAATTCCATTTTATAAATGCTCCTAAAAGTACGAAGCACCGACTGCACTATCTGAAATGAAATCTCTGTTCAGAAAATTCAAGGAGGGAGCTGAGCGTGTAGGGCAGAGCCTTTAGAAACCAAGATGAAACTGTATTGAGTGCTGAGCACTTGGTTCTTCACTGGACTCCTCCTGCACATAGCTCCTTAGCCTAATTACCATCAGAGCAGGAACATTTTGATCTTCCTCGCTCACTGGGCAAAGAACGCTCACTGAAGGACTAGTCCCCTCCCCTCACATCTCTGGCAAAGAATAAAAAGCAGAAAGTTTGCTTTGTGTGAGTGAGTTTGTTCCCTTTGGAAGGAAAAAAAAACCACACACCCCAAGTTCCAAGCACAGTGAACACCTGTACCATGAAAAGAAACCCCATCAGCCAGCTGCCTACCTCACTCCTCCCACATTACTGCTTGGCACGTTACGTAGCGCTTGTTCCCGTGTCATGCAGCCAGCTTCAGTGGTCTGCCTTATTAGCCAGCTTGCTACTTCCCTCCCAGCTCATTCCTCCACTTGAGTTCTGCCTCCCTCTATCTGAATTTCAAGGGATGATATTTTTGTTGTTTGAGACCTAAACCACGATAGAAAGACATGTTTAGGGTTAATAAGCATCTCTATCAATAGAATATTCAATCAGTGTGAATAACCATCACGTCTCTCCCCACCCTTCTGACTGATGATAGCTAAATTACTTCTAAATATAGCCCTTAAAATTTGCATTAATCCCGTCTGCCTCAAGCGTGTTGGGTTTATTGACAGCATGAAGATATAAGCCAAGCACCTGCATGGAACACAAGCTTATAAAATAGGAAATAAGAGCAATCCAGGTGAAATGCAGTTTCCATTAACCTTGTCTTTTGGTTTTACTTCTCCGAAAGCTAAGACTACCACCGAACAATCTCATTGTGGACGGCTCTGTACTCCAGCCTACCTAGAGAACAGCACGGCGGTACCACAGCCATTACTCTCCAACTTGGAGATAAAAAGTAACCAGAATGAGAGCTTCTTCTTCATCCAGGAATATTAAGATCTTAAGAAGAACAATAATTAGACAGCACTTTGTGTCCATTAATATATATATATCTATATATATATATATATATATGTTTCGGGTTTTTTTTAAGTGTTACTAGTTGGTGTATCCAAACACTGCAGCCCGCACAAGCGGTTCACATCACAGCAGAAAACAATCCTATTTATAAGCTTTGAAGATTTCTCGGAGTCAGTTAAGCTGTTGTTTGTTAACAGCCACATCTGTTAGTTTCTGGCTTTCCCCAAGGAACGCAGCACCCCAGTCGAGAGCGTGGCCTTACAGTTCTCGTAGGTGCGTACAATGAAGAACGCTGAAGCATAGCTATTTTATCCTCCCTACAACAAGTTGTTTTCCCTTGATGGATGGGGCCAGGAGAACATCCTCTTATGTCGCTTTGATGTTTTTCAAACGTTATTGTATCATTGAGTTTGCTTCAAATGCAGTGGTGAAGCATGCTACATCCCCTGACATCAAGTGGAAAAGCCTCCTCTGCACAAGCCAAGGGAAAAATGGAGAATGAGTAAGACACATTAACAACCTGACAGGAGAAAAAAACCCAACCACTAAAACGACTTAATACTATAGGAATCTAGCTGCTGACAGGACAAGGAGTCGGTGCTGTTATTATTGCTATCTTGCAGAATGGTGATGCATCTGGCAGGAGTAAATCGTTCGGCGTCCATCCCAAAGAACTTGCCATCTAAACACATACGGTAGAAGCATTAGGGGAGCTATGAAAGACCAAGCAATTCAGTCAAGGTGACTCTGCTGGTCAGCTGGCTATAAAAACTCACACAGTACCGAATTCTTTTCCTGCCCAGCTCTAAGGTGCCCTCAGGAAAAAGCCGAAGAATTTTACCGGCTGGCTAAATTCTTCTAACAAGCCAGATGCAGAAGGCAGGCTTGAGTTTGGGCAGCTCTGCTTTTCCGCTCTTTTGTTCTAACCACAGAGCTACAAAAGCCGGTTTTATTCCTTTTGTGCCCCTGCTCTTGCTTTTACCATTCCCTTGCTACCATTTTATGGCCTGTAATATGGGCAATTCTGATTTAGTACTAAAAATGTAAAGTCTGATTGATCCAAAGGTTCAACATGCATGAACCAGCTCTCTGTGTAAACCCATCCGATACATTTAAACAGAAGAAAAAGCTGAACTGTCTCTTCTAGACTCAAAACACATGAATCAATCGTCTTTATAAACCCACCCTATATATTTAAACAGCAGAATAAGCTGTTTCTTCTAGACAGAGAAGCCATCTCCAACTTACCAATGAGTAGGAGATCCATAATACTGGTCCCCTGATGAAGCCAGCAAAACACTGAGCTGTTAATATCCCTAAAATTCTTAATAAAGCATTATAGATTTATGAACTAGGTGAAGACTTTCAAGCAACCTGAAACCCAGCAGATTTCAGAGCGAAAAACTGCATCCACATCAAGCATGCTCAATACCCACCTCGTGATCTGCCTGATACACAGCCCAAACTTCCCGAGATAGAGCAACGATTTTTAAATAGCCCCTGTTGTTGGATGCATTGATAGTCCTGAACTCCCAGCAAATAGTCCCTCTGTAGAATCATCAAATCCCATTTTAAGATGTAACAGGGGAACCTCAGGTATCCAAATTACTTACCGCCCCCACACCTCCCATGTGATTTCCCACAGAGACAGCACATTTCTCTCAAGGCCACTGCCAAAAAAAAAAAAAATCCCATTTTGCTATGCCCGGTACGGGTTCAGAATGATTTATAGTGCAGATAAAACAGGGAATCTTCCATGGTAAAATGACTTGCTTAAAGCAAGGCTTTTGAAAGGTAACTGTAGGAACTGGTAAGACTGGAGCTGTCACCTACGGGCCTGGGTACCATTCAGTCAATACTTTGTGCTTTAAGAAGTCTACAGCCAGCCTCCAGATACACGTCCGGAGTCAATCCTGTTTTGCTCTGGTGTAAATTACAAATAACTCCATTAACTCCTGGAGTTACATCAAAGCAAGAGGTAAATAAGGCCCTGATCATATTCCCTCTAAGGACAGCCTGCCCATCACCGTTTGGGTTAATGCACTTTGCTGCTAGTTCTGGGCTGTTCGCCATCAGTAGTAATTGGATTGCAGGAAAGGCAGATATCTGGTTCCAAATGACATTTTTATCAATATCTGTCTGTTTACAGGTGCCTGTCATAACCTTCAAATACACTTAAATAACTCAATCATCCCAGCATTGAACATATGCCTGGAAGAAGATTCATCAGGCAAATGCACAGCTACTGCCCAAGTTTTTGCCTTCTAAAAATGCTAATGAAGGACTCCTCCTTGCCCCAAACTGAGAAGCCATGCAGACTGCATGGCCAAGTCATCACAACAGAACAAGCAAGGCAATTATTCACCTTCAAAACAGCTGGGATTTTTCTTAATTTTCAGCAGAAATTGCTGTTTAAGGTTTTCAACTAAGGAAAAAAAAACACTTTCCTGGAGAGTGCCTTAAAAAAAAATAATTAAAAAAGTCCTATTAAAACCTGCTAACACCCCATGAAAGCTGCAGCACAGTTCCACCACATGCCCACCATGATACGACTACACACTTAGCTCTATTCACTATACTGATACACAAAGACAACCCTACCAAAATTCAAAGCCTAACCTTTTAGCCTCATTAGAACCAGAGACGACTGCTCCCTCAATCCCCAGCTTGTTTAAAGATCGAGTGAACCCGGACGCACCTGCAACTGAGCTTTCATTCCAAACTTCAAGTCTCAAAACAGCCGTCAGGACAGGCCAACCTATGCAGCAAGACCTTACTGTGTAAACTAAGCTGAAAATTGTTACTCCTTATAACTACTCTGACTTATAACTACTCTGACTACAAGAACGTTGCACACTCCCTTAAAATACAGAGCCTGTTCCAGACTACAGGGTCTCATAGCAGGGTCTTGCTTCCTCACGCTTCTTCCCCGCATTTGAAGGGCAGACAGCAAAACTTTGAATTTACACAAGGGTGGTCTTGTCCCTGCAATAAGAATTGAAGTCAGAAAGGTTCAAAGTTAACATACACTCAAACACTTTCCTGACAGCTCACTTAATAACATGAACCCTGATGAGTATCTCTACCTTGAAGAATGTAGCTTATTCTTATGTTATTGATGAAAACAGAGCAATTCTGACCTCAGATTCTGCAATCCTTTATTTCTGGTAAGCCTCAGTACTATTTGGAACGGCTCTGGGAGAGACTGACAGGGTGACTACATGGGATGTGTGTAGGAGAGACACCTATTTCTACAGCTGACTGCTACTTCCCCCCCCCCCCCCTTTTTTTTTTTTAATCCAAAGCTTCAGTTCTCGTAATCAAGTGATTACTGCTTTCACTGAGCAAAACAAGACAGACTAAATCCTCACAATTACAGGCAAGAGATGCAGAGTTAAAGGGCTCAAAAAAAAAAAAAAAAAAAAAAATCAAAATTAAAATATTTATTAATAAAGTCTCATGAAACTGGAAAGTAAACAGGGGACTCCAGCTCTCGGATGGACACTGCAATCTCCCAGAGCACAAACAAGTGCAACCACCACATTTGGCACTCCTACACGCACTGCTGCGAAAACACCAGGTTTAGACAACATAATACTGCCAAGCCCTCTCAGCAGAGCACATGCTAGCTTAAAAAAAGAAGAGCCCCATCCTCAACATGCTGATCCCTCAGCGTTCTAGCCTCCACAAACTCAGGTCTATTTCTTTTGCCTCGCTCATGCAAGGGCATTAGAAGCTTAGATTAGACAGAGCCTTATGCATGTCAGATTAAAGCTCTGTGACAACGTCTTTAATGTTCTACTTTAACAATAAATTTAATTAGGACAACAAGGAGGCAGGGAGGGCTGAAACCTGCAAAGTGTTGCCAGCAACTCCTTTTCAACATCCGAATTGGAATGGCTCTTAGCCAGATGAGCAATTACTCCAACAGCAGACGGACAACCCATGCATGTGAGGCCCATATGCTCCTGCCTAGCCCAGGCAAGGAGCTCCAGGATGTTCTGTCACTTCCCACCCTGCTCTCCAAGCAGATCCAAGAGACACCCCCTGCTCACAGAGGAGGTGTCTCACCTCAGAGGACAGGGATCTCGGGAAGCAGACAGCCTCAAATCTTTTTGTCTCTCTAGCCTTCAAAATAACTGCCAACTGTCACCTGCAGCGGGAAGCGGGGACAGAAAGCTGCAGGTCTGTGTGATCTCCCTCCTCCAGCTCAGTGTGGAGGATGTGCCCAGAGCTAAGTGCACAACCCTTGGAGCCAGCTTCCTTCAAAGCCAGGCAGCACAGCCAGCCTCAGCTGGGATAAATAGGCCACCATGCTGGGGCGAAGCGACATGGCTTAACACCCCCCAGCAGACAGAGCAGATAAAAAGCAACCCTCAGAGCTTACAGCTGCTGCGAGGAGCTCTTCAGGTAGCACCGATGGCACTACAGAAGAGCTTCGTGCTGGAAAAGCCCCATGCCCCTGGGGTGTTTACACCAGCACCGACAGACCTGTGCCTGTGATCCAAACCCTTGAGTGCAGGCAGAGCTGGCAGCCAGGTCAGTAGCAGCACGCGTCCTTCACGTGAAGGCAACACAAAGCGGAGCAGCGTTAAGTCTCTGCGATGTCCTTGCTGTTCTGAGGTACTCCAAGGTCCTGCCATGCAGGGCACTTACAGCCACACAGGGGCTCCTGTAACCAAGCCCTGCTGGTGTCGTCAGGGCAGGGGATGACAAAGCTGTGAGCGAACAATCCTCAATAAAATACAATCAGCTCAAGTTTAACCATGTACATGCTGCTAGCCTGTTGCACCAGCTGGGAAAAACCACTCTCGTGGATTAAGCGAATACTTTTCATTAATTGATGCACATCAACAGAATGACAGGTAGCTGAGGGGCTCTGGTCCCCGCAGTTTCTGTAATTAGGACAGACACACACCGATTCCCAAGCAGTAGGGGAAGAGGCTCAGAAGCCCAAGTCTCACTAACACTCCCAAGAGGAAGACATCCTCAGGTCTCCCACCCTGACTGCAGCCACACCGTGAGCCAGGTTCCCAATCTTTCCTTCTCAAGCATGAATCACCAGTGATTCTCTTTTAAAGCACTGCCTGTCCCCAGTCTGTAGGGAACGGGAACTACTCGTATTAATAGTAGCTGTTGCATATTACATTTACAGAGCCCTTTGTCCAAGGATTACAGACTTTGCAAAACTTAATTAATTAAGCTGTAACCCCCCCACACCTCCATACCGTGCATTAAATTCTGTCAGCATTTTTAGACTAAAGCACTATTTTATAGCGGTTATTAATTGGCTGTAGGCATCAAGTTCTCACCCGGGGAAAGATTTAATTCCTGCCTTTCAAGCACTAAGCTTAAAGTCAGAACTCTTGGGGCTTCTACGTTTGGGCTCTGCCACTGACTTGCTCTCCTGACACCAGACCTGTAATTACTGGTCATCTGGCCAGCTGCTCCCCTGGGGAAGCTGAGACATACAGCGGATGCCCAAGGGATTAAAACTGGTACCTCAGAACGATTGGCAGTGTACCTGCTACAGCCTCCCGCGCCTAAAATAAATGGCTCTGGACTAACTTTTCCTTTGGATGCTCTGATGTCACGTTGCGATTCTTTCCACCCACTCATTGTGCTGGCAAGCTTCAGCTTATCCTTCTTGTCTCTGCCTGCAAGGCCATCGCATAAACGGGAAGGGATTTTTCTGTGCTCTGGGCTGGAAGACATGAATAGCACCAAGCCTCCTGAGGGACTCTGGTCCAATCTATTTCCTTGACTCCCTCTGACACGTTTCCAGGTGTTCAGCCTGACTCTCACTCCACACGACAGAGCACAGTGAGGGCCCAGCCAAGACGAGGCTCTCTGATGGCCCTGTTACAACTTACACTCAAGTTTCCTACTTTGACTCCTTCCTGGATCTTACGCTCTCTCTCCTCTCCATACCAAGAGCCATGACACCCACTCGTATTTCTAACTCTGCACTGAAAGTGAAGGCAGTCTGACCTCCTGTCACAGAAGAGACAAATCCAGATTAGAGGGCTAGCCGTATCACAGCTCCCCACAAAATCCTTCACGTTCTGCAGGACTATAGTGATGGGCCTCATAGCTCCAGCTACAAGTCAAAGACATTTCCGCATGCACAGCTGAGAGCTGATATTCCTCAGCCCCCCGACCCCTTAATGGTTTATGGATTATGTTGACTAACCTTTCAGAATATTGCAGGATGACAGGGTTGGTGTCTATGACCCCTGTCACAATAGAAGTGTTCTTTATCTCCTGTACAAAGCTGTGGGATTTTTATAGAGTACATGTATGAGAAACAGAGGTGTCTATTTTTGTCCCCACTGCAAGAGAAGCAAGCAGAACATTCCATGGCGAGGCCTGATAAGGAAACCAAACAAATTTAGAATCCACAGTCCTCAGTGGGATCTTCCTATTCTAAAATGACTGCAATGGAAAGAGGCACGAACAGAGAGAGCGCATCTATCAGGGCCTGGACATACCGAGGAGCAGCAAAAGACTTCCAAAAAGCTGGGAAGTGGACTGCCAGACAAAAAAAAAAAAAAAAAAGGAAAAATACACCAATTGCAATGAAGGGGACCTAAAGCAGAACAAGCCTCCCACACCTTTAGTTTCAGCTGCATTGCACCGGGCCCCACAGAGCCGAGGTTTCCTGACAGAGCAATGCCACTAGGCTCTGCGCAAATGGAAGCACAAAGGGAAACGTGCTGACGGGCAGAAGAATTGAGGTTCCTCCTTTCTCCCGACCCAGCCAAACAGCCCCTCTGCTTACTACATAACCTTTTGCTCCGTTCTCCATAGCTTACTGCTGTGATGAAGAGATGCCACGTTGCTGGGAAGAAAAGGGTTATGAGCACAGGGTTTAAAAATAAATCAACCTTTGTTGTTTTGGAAGCAATCTATGAAAAGGATTTTGTTGTAAAAGGCATTGGATAAATGAAGGCACTATTATTGTTTGACAATAAAAAACAAACAGTTTTCTTATATTTGCTTGGAATAAAGCCATTTTGCAGATGTCTTCAGACAGACTTTTTAACTGCTTTCCACCGCTTAATTTTCTCTTTTAGGTTTTTATTACATTTAAATTAAAATTATGCCTGGAAGCAGTCAAGGGCAACTTTTAACAAGTCTATCATTGTTGAACTTTTCACTGCTCATATCACCTTTGCTCAGGAGCCTGTAAACAAACTTTACCCCTTTTCTGACGCCAACCATCCTCTCTGCTGAAGCAAAAGCATTCTTGTCTACTCTAACTTTGCACTTTCAAAATAACAGCTTGCCATGTTATGCTACTGCACTAATTATGCATAACAATTAGCATTAACGGAAGAGCCCAAAGCCCCTCTGCATATCCAAGACGGTGATCTTTAGTAAACAGACTATCCCAAAGAACTGGATGCAAGGAATAACACAGAGAAATGTTTCCACAGAACAGCTCACAACAATGGACAGAGACACGAAAAGCAAAGTCAAAAAGCAACACCTCTTCCCAATGCCAAATTCTAACGTCTACGGTTTACCTTATTATAAAAGTATCTCAATCAAAGGGACTGGTTGTGAGGATCCAACAAGAGTTTTTCTGGTAGCTTTGGTTATGACCAGAAGGGAAGAGATGCTTCCACCATCTTCTTACACCACCCTGCAAGAACCACCATCTTGCTTCACTCAACAGCAATGCTTAAGCTCTTCAGCAACTGTCTACCAATTTACACTTTTAGAAAGTCAGCAATGAGGACTACAGTGTTGGACAATGTCCTCACGACAATCAGTAAGTCAAAATAGAGGTGCGGATGTTTTGACTGAGGTCTCCTAAGCTTAATTTGCTCAGACTCCCAACGTAGAACAGAAATCATCATGCAACGCAGCAGTGCTGGCAAGAGCAGACACACACGGAGACACTCAGCTGTGTGGGCTGCGTTCACTGACTGAACAGCCTCTCCTCTACCTCCTCAGGGACGTAAGAAGAAAGAAATTTTATTTTCTGAGTATTGCTTTGAAGTAGCCTGAGTACAACTGTTTGGCAATCCCTCTAAAAGGAAGGCTGCATCTAAATCACCAAAGCACACTATGAAATACCAAGGGGAAATACCTCTGTAGAGGTTGCCTTCTTGCTCTTGCACCTTTATATTTTCAAGGTTCTTCACTTCAGTAGAGGCAGCTGCAAATGCTGCAGGCCTAATTAATGCAGCACGCTGAAGAGGAGATCAGCACACCTGCTCTCTAATAACGATTTTACTTCTGTTGCTATATTTATTCTTGTTTCATTCAATCTAAAGTAAATGCTATGCAGACCCAAAGCTGCTCTTTGCATATGGAGAAGCGCAGCACGCGCCCCCCAGGTACACAGATTTAAGTAAACAATTAAGTTATCTCACATATACTCTCAGTTAACTCCCATGTCTGGATTTAGTTCATATTTTCTGGGTTGAATAGGTCTTGTTAAATTTAGCTGTAACTATTAAAGTCATCTTCAAATTGTTTGGGGGGTTTCCTTCATTAACGAAGGTTCCTGGGATGGATTCTCCCAGGACCAACAGGTACCAGGAAAGACACGTTTATGTATTTAGCATTTTTGCTTCCCACAAATGCACTGTCAGGTCTGTGGAGCTACAGGCATCTCAGTCAGAAGGACAGCCTTTATCTAAGGGAAGGAACAGCCCTGTGAGGGAAGCCAGCCTATTTTGCTCAACACAGGCTGATCACCTGAAAATTTAGAGAGGTGCTTCATAAAGCATGCAAGCCATCAAGCATAGGACAGACTAGATTACAAAAGGCACTTCTCAGCCCTAAGAGCGAGGTAACCTCCAGCATCGTGCATTTTCAGGCTCGCTAAAAGGTAAACTAACAAAATCATTTTCCTGCTATTCAAAAAGAGAGCCTGCAAAGCTGTTTTCAACCATGCTCTCTATGGTACCTTGTTTTGCAATACCGAAAAAAATTGTTTCCCTATCCATACAAATCCTGACACACGTAAAATACAGAGATGGCTCATGGTTTACCAGCAGGAGCTTTCCTGTCCCGAAGATGAGGGTCCACACAAGGACAAAGCACTCCTGCAAGGACTACTCTGCAAGCCCTAACGATAGCTTTCTTGTTTAGACACTCAAGTCATCTTTAACAGCGATCACTTCAGGACAATAACCTTGTGCCTAATTACACCTTAATAATCATTCACATTACAAAGGCACCTACAATAAGGATATATGAACCAAAGTTCCTTCTGAATCTGACTTTGGTCAGCACTACGTACAGAACAGTAAGAATTAGTAAATATACAGAAGATACTATGCCAGTAACCTACAATTTTAGTCATAAGTAAGCACCAAATACTAAGATGAAGATTGAATAAAGCAAGTTTCTACCCAGAGCTTTAAAAAAATATCTTATTCACACATTCCTATGCAAACTGAAACACCTACGAGGGATTCTTCCAGATGCTTACAAACTCTTCCTCCCCAAGTCTCAGAGTTCAGTTGAGCTGCACTGCGAGCTCCCTTTCCCATTTAAAGTGTAGCAGTTTTCTTTCTCTTCCAATCTGAACCAGAATTCAGGCAAACAACACCTCAATCTGAACGATTATAGATACAATCAGCGTACAGCTGTTGATGCAAATCCAGACCCAAATTTAAAATTATTACCAAGCAATAGCTGCATGACCCCATCTGTCTCATGCCCAACAGGCTGCGAGGGAGCTCTCTCCACAGACGCAGCTAAGAGACTTGCTCTATGCTGGCTTTGATCAGCATTGATTCATGGACCGCATCAATAATAAAACCTCTTACTAATTTTAATGGTGAGTGATTGTGCTCCTGGTTCAGGGCTCAGTCAAGATGTCCTCAATAAAACAAGACCCATCCCATCACACATCCAGAGGATTTTTAGAAGCTCTGCCTTTGTGCCTGCCTCTCCCTCCCTGTCCCCAAGATTTGACAATTCTATTAATCTTAAGTGTTAACTCCTGGTGAGCTACAGCCACTAACACCTCACCATGAGATTGCCATTTGCCCTGTAGGTTAAGAAAAGACTCTTAAAAAAAGACTCACAACGTAATTAAAAAGATACTTTGACTTGATAAATACTAAATATAGTGAATGAACAGCATGTGAATATCAGCTTCAAGTAAATAACTACATCATCTGTTCATCAGTTACATGGGGGGGGTACGGGGACGGACACCAGCAGTAGTCAGCAAATTGTTTTGATGGCAAATGTTAACTCTGAAAGGTTTTGGTTATTAAGAGTTGCAGCAGCTCAGTGTGGAGGCTTTTACTATTCACTTTGCTTATTAACACTTGGTGTACGTGTTTGGAGAGGGTGCTATGGTGCACGCATACTAACAACTCCATAATCTACTTGAGCAAGGCATCCCTGGACACTTTCAAGAGCCACAGAGAGGAGAGAAAACAAAACAAAACAAAACAAAAACAAAAAACAACAACAACAACAACAACAACTCTCAGCAGAGCCAGGACCCCTACTAGGGCTTTGTGCCTGGTAGACAGCTACTTGCTGAGCACACCCTGCAGCACACTATGCTTCGCAGAACCGCCTATTACTTAGTAATTGTTCCTGAAACACAAGCCTGCTTGAGGTGACACAGATAACTTTCATCATTAAATTGCTGTTTTCTTAAGAAAAATGCACTATTTACGTACATAATTGTTAAACTCACCACAGGCTGCAGCAGGCTTGAGTAAGTCCAGCTCCTCGCCTTTTGGGAAGACACATCTCTGTGAAGAGCTAACAGCTTGCACAGGAACCAGCACCACGTCCGGGGGGAGGGAGGAAGAAAAAAAAAGCTTAACCCCAAAGGAAAATTGGAGCACAAAACACACCTTTGCATTTCAAAAGAGCTATCAAGCCGTTTCCTGCTAAGTCTTCAGCAACCCTCAGCACCTGGTGCAAGGCTGCTGAGGGCCTGGAATGCTCTGGAAGCTCCTCCCAGCCACCGAAGCACTCACTATAGGTGAGCAGAACTTTTTCTTCTCATTTCTTTCGTTTCTGTCTCTTTTTAAAATAGAACTACTGAAACTACTGAGACTACTCAAAAACCTGAAAACTACTGAAACTACTCAAGCACCCACTGTGGCCCACCTGAGACTCAGTAGCAGCAATGGCCACAAACGTACCTCAGGTGGGCTGCAGCTGAAATAGGCCTTACTGAAGGGCCACCGACCTTCACTCTTGCCCTCTAAATAATAATAATAATAATAATAATAATTTTAAAATGGAGGCGGAGGGGCAGCAAAGAGGCTGGGCTGGGCTGTCCGGCCCGGCCCGGCCCTGAGCACCTGACAGGAGCGCTATCTTATTACCAGCCTGCCAGGAATACAAGTCTTCACACCACACTCAAGAACCAGATGTTTCCTTGTACGAAGACGGAGGTAAGTCTTTGTACTTTTTTGTTAATTAGTTTTGTTTGAGTTCAGGTGATAGTTTCAGTGTCTGCTAATAAATTCCCACAACCTGTATGTGGGAGCTAAGAGTGCAAGGGCTTGTATCTCCTTCAGGCTGTGAAAATATTTGTTTGTAAGTAGCCCGTGTTCAGTCCACAGATGGGAATCTGTGAATTATGTGGTATTTCCCAATCCAGAGTTGAATGGAGTTCAAGGTTTGGTTCCTTGTTTTAGGTCTCTGCTTATGCTCACAAGGTTCAGGTGTTACACAGTGTTTGTGTGGCTCACAGCTCCTTGTTGGCTGTGTCTGCACAGCCCCTGTGAGGAGCTCCCCGAGGGTCCCAGCAGGCTCCTTCTGGTGTCCTTCCACCCCGCAAAGGTGCGTGGCCTTGGGTGGGCTGCCTGCGCAAACGGAGTAATTGTCCAGCAAAAGTGGAGCTGAACTGGTTGTTAAAGCCAGGACAGATGGGCCTGCAACACCACTCCTCCCTGGTGAGACATGAAGCGTTCTCCAAAAGAACGAGAAGTTCTGTCCTTTCATCTTATTCGTGTTCCTGCAGCGATAGTGGGGAGGCACTGAGCTGGAATTCAGGAGTCATTTTTCTGTTCCTGGCAAGTTCTCTGCCCAGAGGAGCGGTAGTAGGAGGGAGGGTCTCTTCATCTCAACTGTGGCAGTTGATGGTGTTGCAAACGAAGTGGTGGCTGGCAGATGAGACAAGCAAATCCAAACTGGAATTTAGTGAGTGTTGTCCAGGTGTATGATGCTGAATTACCAGCCTCTCTACTTGAGATAAAGCCATGACTAAGAACATAACTGTAATAAGCAATCCCCTGGTAATCCCCAGACAGTTGGCCATCCCATTTCTTATGCTTCCAGGCTGATATTCCTGCTTCCAGATGTGAGCCCCGTTTACACCAGCACCACCACCGCAAACTAATTCAGCATTATAAACTAAATGCTAAGAGTCCATGTCAGACCTGCTGCCCTCAATTTTTTCCCTTTTACAGAACTTGTGTACTTTCTCTCCTGAGTTTAACATGAATGAAAACACGAACAGTCTTGTGAATAGGAAATGTGATGCTGCGTGGTACGCTTTTAGCAGTCTGCATCAAGGATTAGATGTACAACTCCTGTTGCTATAGCTTTCATCCCTCTGAGACTTGCATGTGTCACATATTCTGAATGAGGTGTGGAACCAAAGCAGGGGGAGAGAGATGTACAACAAAGGAGGGAGCCACAAGCAAAGCGGGGATCTTTTCTCTTAATTCTGGCTTTATGATTCAACACATATGATGTCAATAACTTCAAGCTGTAAACAGCAAGCTAACAAAAGGCCTGTGTGGGAGGGAGTTAAATTTGTGCTCTGGATGACTGGCATTCCTTGCAATTGTTAGTCAAGCCTGTTTCAAAGACCTACATGTGCCTTATGAACTCTCATTAGCACTGATGGCCTTCCCAATGGAAATGCCAATACCAGAAAGACCAACAGTCCCATTTAGACTCTAAGCAGTGGAATATGCCTGAGTCTCGATAACAAAAGTAGGAACTTTTATCTATTTC
This sequence comes from Nettapus auritus, assembly GCA_011076525.1. Lineage (NCBI taxonomy): Eukaryota > Metazoa > Chordata > Aves > Anseriformes > Anatidae > Nettapus > Nettapus auritus. The sequence goes on along the minus strand of CM021787.1, from coordinate 4,917,858 downwards.
ACATAGCTATTCAATTCCCTGTGCACCTCATATGCTACTAGAGGAGGTAACGATATGGGGTCTGTAGTAGCTGGTTCATTTTGCTTACTGCTTTGTGGAAAGCAAAGGGAAAAAGTTGTGTCTCAGCCAGCAAAGCCTCCTTCGGAGCTTTACACGAGTAACAAATTGTTCTCTTTGGCAGTCTCTGTAAGAGGTGCCAATCCACACTAGACTTGGAAAGTTAAGCAAGCATCTGTTCTGAGGTGGTGCTCTGCATGGCTTTGGTTTTGTTTGGCACTAAAAGTCTTCCACAAAGAAAAAAAGGAAGGGGGAGTTTGTTTGTTTGTTTGTTTTTAAAAAAGGTCAGAATTTACTTTTAATGTGCTGCTTGTGTCAGTCATCAGTTTTTAAACTTAGGAGAAGTCAGATGTCCTTCAGTCTTTGAAATAGTCACCGGCCTCCTATAAAATTGGCTTCAACTTGTCTCATTTGCTTTTTTTCCTTAAAAAAAAAAAAAAAAAAAAAAAAGGAAAGGGTTATTTCTTTTAATCTAAAAGAACAGGCGAACATTTTAGTGTCATGTTTCCTCTGCTCCTGGTATATTTCTCCCCAAATCAGTGTCATGCTTTTGTAGATACAGCTTCCCATCCCGAGTGGCTCAGCCCCAAGGCCAAGTGCGTTATGGAAGAACTTTGGGTGTTTTTACTTTTCCACGCTGGTAAATGCAGAAGGCAGCGTGTCAGCAAGAAAAATGGTGCAGCCCAAGTTTCTGTTACGACAGATCAAGTGAATGTTCCTTTTGTGGACTTTTTTCCCTTACATGCAGGGATTTAGAGTCACATCCAAAGGCCATTGTGCTCCGGGTGACTCCGTTTAGGGGCTGAAGGGGGTAAAGAACAGGTGAAGGTCAGTAATGTTCGAACTATACATATCACTTGGCTATAAATACAGTCGCTTCTTAATGAGATTAATTACCTGCATGGGTTGGCTTGAACAAGCATGAATAGGCCTTGGATATACATCAGAGCCATGCTCGTGAATTAGAGGGAGTAAGGAAGACTTGGAGGGAGAGAGAAACAAGCAGAAAAACAAAGGTTGTGACAATGCTTCCGAGCACAGGCTTTCATGTGGGTAGGCACGTAGTCGTTGCTTTAGGAAATACAAAGAATTGAACAGTTCTGTAATCGTAACATCTACAATTGCAGAGCTTTGGAGATTATGGCCAGTTTGAAGCAGAGGCATTGCTGTTTTCTGGCACTGAACAAATCAAAGCCTATGTGAATAATGAATGTGCGAGTCAGCTTGAGCCTGATACAGCTGTCGATTGGATTCTGCAAGATTCTCTCCTACTGTTGCCCCGCAGCAGACCTGGAAGCGTTTGCAGCTGTTAAAATGAGCAGGAGATGTTTGCAGCTGCATCCTGTCCCCAGCACGTCAGGAGGCTGGGAGCTCGGAGCAGGGCACGGGAGAGAGCGAGCGCGTGAGGAGCGGTCTGTGTGCACAGGTGTGTGAAAGCAGGCAAAATGCTGGATTGAGGCGGCAAGCCGGAGTCCTTTTCAGGGTAAATGCGTGTTCTCCTGGTTGAACAGCAGTTGCCTGGATTCACTTCTCAGCTGTTCTACAAGCTCAGACAAAGCTTTCAGTTCGGCACACAAATAGCTGGCATCCAGCCTGCCTCAGAGATGTTCCTCTCCCCTGCTGCCGTGCAGGGTCAGCGATGGTGTCTGATTCATTTCCCCTCCCTAGGAAAGAGAGAGTACATCTGAGACGGTGGTGGTGGAGCCCCAGGATTTGTTCCTCCCCTTCAGCAAAAGTCATGGCTGACCACAGCGTCAGCAGAGGACGTGACTCAGAGGGGGATCTCTGGTGAGGACAGATGCGCTCGTACCTTAATAATAAAGAGAGCTGCCCAGAGGAGCAGCCAGCCAAGCTCCTGTGATCGTCACTTGAATGAGTCTGATGCATTTGATTTGTATTTCTCGTGCGGTTTCCTGATTTGGCTCCCTGTAGCCTTGGGCTGGTCTCCCTATTACTGTATTTAATTGAAATAAAATATGTGCAACATATTTTGTGCAACATATTTTATGCAACCTGTTACATTTGGACTCTGAGTTCACCTGGGGTCTTTGCCACAGTATAAATAATAATAGCTTCAAATTGTATTTTGAATGATTTACGTTGTGCTTCTGCAACCCTGCGTAATTGAGCAGGGCTGCGTTTAGATTGTTCTTATGCAAGGGCTGACTCAGGACAAGAAATGGCAGTGGTGCAGGGTAACTCCATTTTGGGTAAGGTGTTGGAAGACTGCATGAAGGAGATGCCAGTGTTCACCTGCGGATCAGCCACCTGCATGCCTTAAGCAAATGGGCTCCGGTTTACAGCTCTGGCTCTGAGTGTCAAGCCCCCCGTGCTAGCAGTGTCCGTGCTGTGGCTTCTTGTTCCTGTCTCCTGACTGGAATGTGACAGATGTTTAAGGTGCAGCTGGATGTTCAGATGTTTGTTGTGTTCCAAGCTCAGGACCAGCACGCAGAGATCTCAGCCCTCCTTGGGAATTACGGCTCCTAAGCAGAGGTGCCCCCTCACACCTCCATCCTCCCTGCTGCTCCGGGCTTCCTAAATGCAGCTCTGGCTGTCCGAAGAGAAGGCTGGGAACGTGCACCTAACTCCTGTCCCCGAGACAACAGGAGAGACCTGCTTTGGGGCAGGCAGAGTCACCATTTGCTGTTCTAATAGAATATTTTGTTTTCCATTTGGGTTTCTTTATTTTCAGATACCAGCAACAAACGAACTGCAGCATGTACATATTTACACCTTGTTGTGGATTCAGCTTCCCTCCTGGTGGCTCTTTGTGCCCAACATAAATGCAGGAAAGGAAGGTGATAATAGAGCTACCGATTAACCAGCCCGGTATGATTGACTGAGTACAGGCTGGGTGGAACAGCAAGGCTGGAGAGAAGCTTTCCTCACCCCTCTCTTCCAAATCATATTTAAGTTCACATCAATTACCTGCATTTCCAACCGGATAAACGTGAATGAGAAACCTTTCTGTGATCTGCTGACGAGACAGCGAAGTGCTTTTTGCCAGCTTCCCTGATGCATTCTGTAGTGAGTGCTTGCAGAAAGGAGAAATCTAGCGTGGAGCTAGAAGAGGTTAAAAAAGACAGGAGCAAAAATGAAAAGGAAGGGAAAGAAATTAAATTTGAGCCTGCATTACGGTTCTGGTCTCTTGGGTAGAAGTCACATACTGTCTTGACACAACTGAATGAGGTGCAAATGTGCTTGTCTGGGCAATCGTGGTGAAGTTCCCATGAAGACCAGAGGGGCTCATCTTGCTAGCAGGGCCTTGAAAGGAAAGCAGGGCTCCGCAGCTCCTGACACGGAGCTTGTCCTTCTGGGGGGTCTGCAGCAGGAGACAGACCCCAGCAGCTGTGAGGCTTACACGGACTGCAGCCTGTGGTGGTGTGCAGGGTGTGCTGTGCTCTGGGTGTGTGAGTGCATATGCTGCCCTACAGGGCTGGCCATGTTCACAAGCTGTGTGAGAGCCGCTACTGTTTTTGTCACGTAGAAACTGTGTAAGATGCAAGTTAGCAGCTGCACTGCAAGCTTTGCCACCTTACACCACCCAGCAGAAGCCCATGGGAGACCCCTTCAAGTCCCGTGTTCGACCCTGTCGATGACTTAAGCAGCAATAAACATCTGAACCACCTCTACATGTTACACAGCTCCGTAGCAAACAGTCTCCTGCTTCGAGGGGCTTAGGAGTTTAACCAATTTTTTGCAACCTGGCGGCTCTGTTTGTTTTTAATTTGCGGCTGCTTTACGCCGTAAGCTGCTCCTTTTGCAGGACCACACTTGGTGGGAGGTGTTCTGCACGTAACCGCTGCTGTTTTCTGTTGTGTTTGGTGTTAAACCCCCCGTGTCTGCTTTTGTGCTGGGGAATTTTGACTCGCACACTGGTGTGGAAGAAAGTCTGGCAGGAAAAGGTAAATATTGCCTGGCTCACACTTGTGATAGACCAACTGGCAGCAGAGCTGCTCTTTCACTGCATCATGTATGTGTGCGCTATTGCAACATGCAAAATATATTATTTTGCTGTAGGCATGTTCTTCAGTGTGATTGCTTTAAAATTCAGGTAAAGATGAGCAGGCCGGTGGTGCTACAGCACTGGGCTGGGATTGAACAGAACCAAGGATCAGTTTCCAGATCTGCTGCCACTCGGGAAGCAGTAGCTCATCTCTTACTGTATGTGCCCCAGCTTTCTGCTCTATAAAACAGGAACAAATCTTTGTGCGTTCAGTTAGTGAATGGCTGTCCGTGTAGCTTCATGGGAAGTAGTTCTTGTCAAACTGACCTGGTTGAGTTGTTTGAGGCTGTACGTTTGGTTGACAGTGGGTGTGGGGATGCAAGCTGTATGATACTCTGCTGAGAAGTTAGCTGAACACCCAGCAAATGGAAAGGACTGGGGAAGGGGGATGGTTTTTCTTAGTGCAATTCCTGAGAAAAATGGTATCAAGGCTGAAAGTTTAAGGACCATGGGGTAGTCCTGCGCTAGTTCAGTGCTCGTGCTGCTCTTTACTCTCTGTGAAGGGGAGAAAGCGGGGCTGTGCCTTGTCCTGGGGAGGGCAGGGAGCTGGAACACCAGAAGCTGGGTTGAAAATGCCCCGTGTTGAGAAGAACACTTGTGTTAGGCTGCAGTGAATCTCGTGCTTCCTGGGCTTCCAGGCTTAGCATGGCTACACTTCGTAAACAATTCGGTATTAGGAAACTGGGCATCAGCTTCTTTCTTGGCCTAAAATCTCTGAGAGTTCACACTTTACTAAATTGCTAGCAAAGCAGGCAAGTGGTACTCTGTTACCAACAGGATCTGTAGTAATCAAGCCTCTTCTTTGCCCCCGAGGTTGGATTACTTGTGTGCCTTCGCTGCTGTTCCCTGTTCCCAATTATCTCCAGGCATTTGTGCTGCAGTAAGACGCTGTGAGGAGCAGGGCTGGCTGGTAGGTTGAGGATCTCCTGTTCCTCCTGATGGGGATGAGGAAGCCCCTCTGAGGCTGAGAACGGTGGAGTTGATCATGTAGAAAAGAAGATGGAGAGACTCCAGGAGGAAACTCGCTGGTCTTAACAACTTGGAGCGGTTCTTGGAGACAGGTACGTTGAGGGATAAGGCTCTGGGGTCTGCTTCACCTCTGTGGATTGATGCCGAGCTAATCTTTGCATAAGAAAAGCTTGGGAAAAAGGGGATGAAATTGGGGTTCTGCCAGATGCTCTGCTCTGCGTGGTAATCCCGTGTGCAGGCTTTTATCAAGGTAAAGGAACACGGGTGTCAAAAATACTGCCTGATATTCACACTTTTAACTTGGCTGTTAGGTTTAATGCTTGGCACTTTTAACTCCGTAATATAGTAATACATGTTTCTGGAGGTAATAAAGCTAATGCCTTACACATGAACCTTTCACGGAGGGTGAGTCAGGAGGTACTACGGTGGAGCTACATCGGTTGTAAAAGTAATCAGAGGGCCAGATAGAGCTGGCACTAAAGCTCCTGAAATTAGTGGGAGAGTCCAGGATTTAAGCTAAATTTAGGTCCTGCTTGGGCCTATTCAGAACGAGTCATCATTTTAATGTTTCTGCCTGAAAAGGACTTTGGCTTCTGTGAATGAGTTTCTTCCTGTGTGCCAAAGCAGAAACGCTTTGGAAAAAGGCTTGTTGGAGCGCGCGTTCCGCAGGCGCTGCCTCTCCTTTGTGCTCTGCTGGCCCCAGCAGCGCGGGATGAGAGCACGCACGGAGACGAGGTCGCTGGTGCTGTTGGGAGCACTTCGTGTTTTAAGAACGGCCGCGGTTCCCACAGTTCACACCTCAGCCTTGCCTTAAAGTGTCACTCCGGGCTATTAAACTTTCTGTTGAGGCCCCAGCGCGGCTTTGAGCCTGGGGAAGATCCGAGTGCTGCGGGTGCATCGATGCTTGGTGCAATGTGTCTATTACCGCAAGCTCCGCGCAGGGGGGCGAAGCAGGTGCGCCAAGGGGAGGAGGTTTCTGATGTCTTTTGCACAGGGAGAGGAAGAAATGGACAGGAGGGCGCGGAGCTTTGTGCTCTTGGTATGAGCACGGGGTGCGAGGTGGGTGTCATAAGAACCCCCCGTAACAAATCAGTACCGTTGCAGGGAAGCAGGATAGGTGCTTAAAGCGAACACGAGAGCAAGGCTGGTGTTTTACTGGAGCTCTGATAACCTTGGCACAGGCTCCCTGCCTCTGACATCCCATTAAGCAGCTCCATTATGGGAGGTGACAGGTTTGGGGATGGGAGAATAGAAAACAAGCGAAGTTAAAAGTTGACAAACTGTTGCTACAACAACCTGTCTTTGCATGAGGGATTTGCTCTAACAAGAAACTTTAACAAGTGGGATTTGGGGACTGGCGTGTTGTAGTAAATCCTCCCAGATTGGCAGGTGTTTACTGCCAAGTCTTTGGGAAGCGAGAGTGGTAGCGAGTCCCCCTTGGTCTCGTGTAGCAACTGGAGAGACCGTGTTAGCGCTGAGCAGACTTCAGAACCCAAATCCTGACTGCCTGGACTGGATGGGAAGCGCCTGCAATCACCGCCACCGCCTCAGCCCTGACTCCTGCAGCCAGCTCTGTGTAAGGTGTGCCTGGGACAAGGCTGTTTGGGTAAAGCTTCCTGCCGGAGCTCCTTTGTGCCTTTTCATCGGGTTCCACGCTGCTTTTTCATCGCAACATCTCTTGTGCTCAGGGTTTTTAATAAGAGGAGAGCACGCAGTTCTAGGTACCGGCAGCCGGTGGAAATGCTTCTGTGCCCTTTCAGGGTTATGGGGTTGCTACTGTGCGGCTGTGGCAAGCTGTGAAAAGCCTGGTGAGGCACCCAGCCCCTGCACTCGAAAAATCGGAGCTGGGAAATGAGGTCTCTGTAGGTGTTTAACCAAGCTCTAGTGTTCCTGTGCAGAACTGAAAAGCTTCTCAGTGAAACCAATTAGACTTGTTAGGCCTGACAAAGTCACTTTTACAATGCTGAACAAATACCGGTGAGATTTTAATTTCCTCCCACAATTATTTGTTTATGGTGCTAGAAAACTTCATCCCGATTTGTTTATACTCGAATAGCTCAAGTACAGCAAGAATATAGCAGCAATCAGAAAAGCAGCAGCAGGCTGAACGGAGGAAGTTTCTCTCCGATACCCTTCTGACTTTGCAGGGGCTACGTGCAGCCCCCTGGCAGGTGATGTCCTTGGCAGCAGGATTTTGACTGGCCTCCAACAGCTGCAGCAAGATCACGTCTGGAGTACCACGGCTGATGTTTCCTACGCTGGTTTCACTATCAGCACCAGAATGTGCCATGACCTCTGCCTTAAAAGTGAGAAACCAAACCTCTGATGTAGTATTGCTTTGTCTTCACTGAGAACAAGCCTTTGAGGTACGTAGTTCTCTCCCCAAAAGACAAATTCTGCTTCTGTTACTACTTCAGGCCTTTCTGTGCCCTCCCCATCGCTGGCGAGGCTGTTTGCCCGGGCGCAGTGAAGCGGCTGAGGGCAGGCTCTGAGGCCCATGGAGCTGCTGCGGAGCGCAGTCCTGTCACTGTGGGCTGGTGCTGAATCCAACCGAGAACATCGGGCTCCAGCGGTGGGAGCTTCCAGTTCGGCTCTTGTTTTAATGCCTGAAAAGGTGTTTTCATCCCAAAGCGTGATCCTGTTGAGCAGGTCAAACCTTGTCAACATGATTGTGAACTCTTCTGAAGAGTGTTTTAATGACTCTGCTTGTTTGTAGTTGTCTCACTTGCTGTTGTACTTCCTCTGATAAAATAATTACAATAAGCCTTTGGCTCATCATAAGCTGAATGAGTTCTGGAAATCAAGGTCGTGACAAATGTTTTGGGAGTTACTGCGAAAACCCATTTGCAGTTGGAAGCTGACTTCTTTAATGAATCAAAACTGTTTCTGAAAGAAATATTACTAAAGGTTTTAGAACAGTTTTTCTCTATCTGAAACCATCCAAGGCCTGCAAACCTACCTGGTGTCTGAAAGGAGGAGTGTTTTCTGCCATGAGTCTCAACAACCTCTTGTAGAGCTTCCTTGTTGCTATTTGCAAGCTGGAGTGGGCTGAAGAAGCTTTGCAGCAGTTGCATGCAGATCCATCCTCCGCTCTTCTCCCGGGGCTTATTGAAATAGCAGGGGAGCTGTCACACGTCCCAGTGGCACAGATGATCATCAGCGGTGGTGTTTTGGGTGAGAAATACGAGGCGGCAATTCAGGAAGCCCTTTAGAAAGCTTGGATGTCTCGTGGCTTTCCTTTCCTTTCGTTCTCAACACACAACTTCCCACCTTTTTTCATATTTAAGCTGAAAATGATCCGTCTATGGGAGCAGTTGCTTTCGCAGACAGAAATAAGGCACCAGGTGAATGTGGAAAGGACGGACTCCACAGCTGGTGTTGGCTGACATCAGTAGCATCGTGCTAACCTACGCCACAACTTCACGGATGTCTCAAGGCCCGGGAAGGAAGAGAAACTTGGGCCATCCTTACGAGCCTCCGTTCAGGGAGAGGAGAAGAGGTGAGGCGTTGCAGATGTCGCTGTTGTTCCTTGGGCTGTGTTGCACGAGGTAGCTGTGCTGCTTGCAAGTGGGTGACTGCCGCTACCCGCTGCCTGCGTAGCTCATCGCGCTGCCTTCGTTTGCTTCCTCCTACGCTTGTTGTGCGGTATGGGTAGGATGCCTTCAGGAGGGAGAACGTAAGATGAAAATCACATGAAAAATTCAAGGAATTTTTATTAATAATAAAAAAATCCCCATGTGTTTATGTTGCTATTAGAACCAAGCAGTTGCACGGCTCAGAGCTGGGAAGGAGAGGTAGAAGTGTAGTTTTTCAGTGTGAGATTGACTGTTGTGTAATTCGAGATACTAAATGAAAGTCCCGATTGAAAGCAGCGCTTGTAGGGAGCGGCGAGGACGGAGCAGTACAATGGAGAGTCTTGGGGCTTTGTGCTTTGGGTCTCTTGCAGCGTGTGAAGTCCAGCACCTGGCCCAGTGGCTCTGCCTTGTGCAAGTCCTGTCGCAGCCTCTGGTCTGAAGCAGATGAATCGACCCGTGAGCAGGTGAGACATAAAGCTCACTGCATACCCCTGGCAGCGGCACTTTCCTCGCCACATTGAGTCTGGTGCTCTTTGGATCTTTCCAAATAGCCAAGTTTCTAGCACTCAGCTTGTTGCCTGTGCTGGCTGGCCGTAGACGGGTCACTGCCTGCTGCAGGCAGACATGGCGGTGGGGTGGAAAGTTGCAGAGTTTGGACACTTGGCCCTGAAATGGAGCAATGGGAGACAGTTGTCACAACATCCACCAGACTTCTTCGCTTTGGTGTGGGAATGGATGTTCTGTAAGGAGCCAGATCCCCTGCTTGTAAATCAGTTCAGTTTGTAATATCTGTCAAGTGTTTGGGGATACCTGGCTATCCGATGCTGTATAAATGTCAGTTGTTATTACAGTTGCTTGCTCAGGTTATTGATTTCTCCCCTGCTGTTCTCACTGGGATGGAGTGATTTGAGGTCTTAGGTAGATCGGCTCTTCCTCCTCCAGCTTGTCTGGTGTACAGCGTACCTTGAACCCGCTTCCCCCTAACTGCAGCGTGGTTAGAGTGTGTCGTTCGTTACCTGCTCCAACTTTTCCCACTTCAGCTTGTATCCCTTCAGCCCAGGCTGAACAGCGCCCAGCTCCTGCAGGCGTGCTCCTGGGGGCACAGCGTGGGTGTCTTCTGCCGTCCTTGTACTGCGCTGTGGGTGAGCATAAGAGAGACTTCAGGTCCCAAAGAGCTTGCAGTCTGCAGTGTAATTACGTAATTAGAGGTGACTGCTGCTTGAATCTCATCTGCTAACATGAAGTGCAGCTTGGCTAATTGCCCCGAATATCACCCGGTAAGTCTTATAACTCAGGCTTTGAGCGGTAAGCTGCTAGCCGGGCTCAAGCCAGCTGGTTTAAAGCTTCTGTGGCGCGTCAGCTCCAGCTGCAGCTCGTAGTGCTGCAAGAGCTGACCAGTCGCCCTCGGGATTACAAACGCAGTAAGCTGACTTGACAAAGAGCAGGTTGGTGTCAGAAATAACGAGGAGCAGAAATAACGTTTCCCGGCTCTCAGGCTAGGTCCTGCCTGCCGCATCTACTTCGTGTCCGCTTCCTGGCAGCGCGTTACCGACGCTAAATGGTTCAAACGGAGCAGAAAGGGGATGTGGTTCCTTCGTGCTTGGCAGGGAATGCAATCCAAACGCGGGGAGGACAGGAAGGAGGACTCATTTTCACCTAAACGCGAATGAGACGCTTTTATGGGTTTCTTTTCCTTTGTGTGCGCTGGGAGCAAGGGGCAATAAATTGGAGGATTTTTATATCTTGCGCAAAAGCTGACATTGCTGAAATACCATGTTATTGCAAGCTGCCATAAATGAGCTCTTCGAAGAGACACAGCTGGACTCCGTGAATATGGAGGCAAAGTGATTACCGGAAGCCATCAACCGGCACTGGAAGAACTGTAGGAAAGTCAATAACTTATTAACACTAGTTTCTGGATTATCTGGTTTCCTAAAGAGATTGCTCTCCCGTTGCTCGAGTAAACGGGGTTTTTGTGATGCAGAGCTACAGATGATGTCGTCCCATTTTACACTCCCTGCTCGAAGTCCTGGAGGTTGAGCGGGGTGAGAGCGGGCCCAAGAAATGCCAAAGGCAACGTGTTCTCAGCTCAGGCTTTGAGAGCTGCTGCTGTTCTCTTTCTGTGCTTCGGAGGAATTATGTCTCGTTCCACAGATGTTAGGGAATGCCAAGAAGGCTGCTTAAAAGAGCTGCCAGCGGAGCTGTCCTCTGCAGTGCCTCTGAATTTCCCTGGTAATGGCTCTTACAATGGTGAAATGCAGATTGAAATGCTGTGGTCCCCCCTCTCTGGGCCATTCTGCTGCTCTTAGCAGAGCCTGGTATTACCAGGCAAAGGACTTTATGCTCTGGGGTGCAGCACGCCGTCTCCTCTCTGGTTTGGGACTTCTCAAGCACCACTGCTGACTCCACCACTGGAAAGGGTTCTTGGCACCCTAACGTACTTCGCAAGGTGATGGTGAGAAGTGGCGTGAGGAAGTGACCCAGTGAACCATCTCCAAAGTAAAAACCGAAAGCAGGTGGAGATAATTCCTGAGCATTTAGAGCATGAGAAGAAAGCTTGCGTCCTGATGGTGAAACACCAGGGAGGAAAGCAGTGTCTGTTTTTTGGGGTGGTGAAGACTTTGATTATGTCGGGCTGGGGCAGGTGCCAGGTATGGAAGGAAGAAAAACTACTTGACCACTCAGACTTGTGAGGGAGAAAAGCTGCTTTCCCATCCTTCCAGGAGCCTTGTGAGCGCTGCCATGTGGATGTTCGGCACACTCTAGAAAACTCTCAGAAGCTGCTCAGAGTAGATTAGAAAAGAGGAGCTCGATGGCTGGATACTGAGCTGCTCAAGGGGAATTCTCCTTCCTTCCTGTCCTCCTCCTCCTCCACATACACTAAATTAATTTACCCACTTGATGGACCGTGTCCCTGTCATCAGGAAAGCAGAACATAGACTACTTTTATATACGTATTTCTTGCCCCATTAAACAATTCTGTCTATGACAAAACCTATGAATAAGTTACCAGAGGTAACCTAGACTGTCTTAGGACATATTTCCGTAATAAATGTATGTACAACTGCTTAGTATGCAACCCAGTAAAAACTGTTCCTTGTAAATAAGGGGTAATTAAGGGGAGCTTACACCTGAAGCTTCCTTTGTCACAGCCTGCCTTTGTGGTGGGATCAAGTGGTGCTCAGAGCCCCTTGGCCCTGGTTTTTGGGTCAGCGTGATGTGTGGAACCTGAGGAACGAGGCTGACGGGCTCACGACTGGCAGGGAAGGTTTGTCCGAGGGCAGAGCGCCTGTAGGAGCAGCTCTGCGGCGTTCCAGCTTGCTTTGAATCCTGCTGCACTGTCCCGACCAAGCTGGACAAAGGGACTCCGGTCTCTGAGCCCCGTTTCTGCGGGAGCTCAGCGAGGTGTTCCACCTCCGAGCCCCCCGTTACCCCACCTCCTCTGCAAATTGTGCCCAGGCAGGCTTCCCTCCTCCCCACCCTGCCACCAGCAGATCAGGGGGAAGTGGGCAGGAGGCTGAGAAAAAAGCTTGTTAACAAAATTTGTTTAAACGTTTAGCATCTCTGCTGCTGTTCCTCTGCACTGAGCGCACATGACAGGGGGTAATTTATGTCCCGAAATTACAATCCATATGAATTAGCCTGGCACAAATACATCATTTCCTAATAATATAGACAAGATGCTTCAAGGAGTGATGATGAGAGCAGCCCTTTCCTATATGTTCTGCTTTACCTGCTGAGTAATTATCTAATCATTTTCTTGCAGTGATATAAAAGGAATCTCACTTCCCCTGCCCACACCCACCCCGTAATGCAACAAGTGCTGCCTGGAGGCTCCTGGGGGAAGCAAACAGGGCTCTGGAACAACAGCAGGAGACCCACTTCTGTGCTGACACCCCAGGACAGTGCCCCAGCCGAGGTCAGGCTTTAAGGGAACATCTGGGCAGGGAAGCCGCGACGTTAGCTGGTGTGCTGTGGGGCTTGGGGCAGCTTCCTCCTTTCGTTTCAGGAGTGAGAAACTTTCATTTATCGCAGGCTGAGGTCTTCGAGTGGCTACTGTGGGACCACTACTATTCTGCATACTTGCACCTCTCGCTTAAGTTACCGTAGCTTGTGCTGCTTGCCCGTATCTTAAATAAATGGCTTTCAATGTTTGTGCTCTGTGGTTTATTTGCAGTCGTAATTCTCTAGCAAAGCCTTTTCCCTCCCCTCTCTTTTGTACAGCACCCAGCCCAGGCATTCACTGAGAGGTGACTTGGGCTTCTGGATTCTTCTGCAATATTAATTCCTCAGTTGCTAATTAGCAGAGAAACCTTGGGCTGGGTTTTCCTTCCTGTGTTCCCGTTCCCTGACTTGCTCTGACATCCCGGTGAAGCTCAGAGGTGCCCTGTGACGGGAGGGCTCCCCCTCACCTGTGTGCGACCTCGCATGGCGTTGCCTGTGGCTGCCTCGTGTTACCATAGCGATGCAGAATGATTAAGAAATCCTCCTTAAATTTTGTGTAATAACGTGGAGTCCTTGCAGAGCTGGGGAACAGACGTGTCTTGATGAGCACGCCAACACCGGGGTCGCTTGCTTTGCTCGCCCCTCGTAGGGTGCCGGAGCCCGCCCCGGGGCCCTGCAGGAGCTGCTGCTCTGTGGGCTGTCGGCTGAGCACCAGGCTTGTGGCGTGTGGCTTATCAGTGTCTTTAAAGCACTTTGGAGAGGCCTGCCGAGGGGCTTTCTTCTATCAGCAAATAAAACAGAAGCTTCCAGCCCAGGACTGAGCCCCGTGCCTTGGGAAGCAGCGGCTGTGCACAGGACTGAGGTGGTGCTTGGGCCCTTTCCAGTCCAAGAGCTTCCTGGTGCTGCCGTGCTGGTTGGGTAAATTGGAGGTGAGTTGGTGTGAAGCCTGCTTTCTTTGCTTCCTGGCGATTCCACATAAATTTCTAGGAGCTTTTTTTAACTCTTCCTCCATTCTTCAGCGCTGTCATGCAACAGCTGCATTCGTGCTGATGCAACTTGTACTACGCTGCCAATTTATTGCCTCCCTGAGACGCAATAAGCATTATACTAATAATCAGCTTGTAGGCAGGAGAGGAAACAGAATCCACAACTGCATGGAAGCCTGCAAGGGGAAAACAGCTCACAGTGTTTTTCAGTTGTTTAACCTTGTGGCCTTGCAGCCATAGCGGACTGAGAAACAACTGCTTTTGTCCTGCGCTCCGTGGTGCAGTGACCTTGCTGGATAATTACCTTCAGGTCGTTGTCGCAGCCACCCCGAGTACCATCAGGGAGCAAAGAAAGCCTCGTGCTTGTCAGATGCTGCTGAGGTGGGTGTCATTGTGCGGAGACAAAGCATGAGCCCTGAAATCATAGCAAAATAACCTGTTGATGCAGTCAAACGTCCTAAGTAACGGAACAAGGTGATCGCTTTATTCTGTCCTTCCATAGGCAAAACCTCCCCTTTACCTTCTGGTATTTGTAGTTCAAGAGCTTATTGTTGTCTTTGGATATGAGGGTCCCATTGTCCCAGCCCTGTATTCTGTGGCATCTTGCAGACAAAAGGGAAAAACTGGGAGCTAGAGGCAAATGTCACTTTTCCAAAGGCTCAGAACTGGAAAGTGAAGGGTAAGAACCCGGGGTTTGATGCCGTGATGGTGGGAGTTGAGCTGCTGCGAGGTCTGGGCAGTAAATAATTAGTTCCCTGCTTAGGCTGCTCGCTGCTGCTCTTCCTGCCTGCTAGAGATGAAAGCTGTGTTTTTACAGCAGTTGTGATGGTGAAGAAAAGTCTGGAGACGCGTTGCTGGGCCGAGGTTTTCTTAATTTATTTTTGATTTATAAAAGAAAAAAGGCCTCACCATCAGGCTCTGGGCCCTCGTGCAATTGAAATACGGAATCTATAACAAAAGCGGGGGAAAAGCAGTGAACCAGCGAAGTAATGTGAATTGATTTAAACAACCACTATGAAGCCTTTCAATGATGCAAAATGAGTAATTAAAAAAGTTTATTGCCATGTGTTGCGTTAGCCTTCTTTGTGAGTCTTACATTAACCCATTTCCAGCCTCAGAACGAGTTGTCTTGGCAGCGTGTGTTCCTAGCTGAGATTTGAACTCCTAGATACTATTACCATGCCAATCAGAAACAGCAAGCATAACAAGCGAAATGATCTCAACCACGGACCTCCAGTGACAATACAGCAGCTGGAAGAGAATGACCGCACAGCTGGGATGCCGGTTTGACTTGTGGAGGTGAGGATTGGTGGAGAACAGGGAAAATAGACCTGGCCGCTCTGGGTGATCGCGGATGTGTTCTGAGCTGTGGGCACAACTCCTGCTGCTCTGCCCAGGGGTGCTGTGCACGGCTGCCTCCCGCTGCAGGAGGTGTGGGAGCACACGAGCGTGAGACTGGCTCGCCCCGTGCTGTCAGAAAGGCGCCGACGCAATGAGACGACTGGGAAGCCAGGGCTCTCGTGGCTCTTTACTTCTATTACAAAAGTAATTGGAAAAGAAGACTACTCCAGCTAATAACTTGTTTCGTGATATATCGAAGCCTCTGGTACAACAGGATGAATTATCTCTGGTTGTCATGAATTACTGGTGAAATAATTTCACTCCATCCTGCTGAAGTCCGTGTCAGGAGCGAGGCCTTCCTTCTCAGCCACTGGTGTGCTGCGTGGAGAGCCGCCTTGGGAGACCTTCCTGTGAGCACCAGGCTCTTCCAGCCCCGCCTGCCGTTCGTCCCGTGAAGGACAGAGGGAAATAAGGTAAAAGATGCTCCATATCGAATGCTTAAGGCATGATGACAATTAAGAGCTTAATGTGTTTATCTGTTGCTTTCAAATGGGGCTGCCAGACTGAGCTGGCTCCAGTCAGGATCTTGCCATCAGCCTTACACCATTAGCTCAGGTTTCTAATGACATCACGTCCATTCCTTTGCTTGACTTGGTCCACTTCGGCCAGGGAAGAGCGTTATCATTCTTGTTTTATTACTGGTGACAGCATGGTATTTTTCAGCTACCTGAAAACACTGTTTGGCTGATCACTCCGTAAGTTATTGGGTTATTGTGAATTATGGAGTTCTTTCATTCCGCTCCCAGCAGATAAAAATGCATTTCCTTGCAGCTAATCTCAATACAAAAATCAAATCCTGTCTCCATCTGCGTGCGTGCTATGATCCAAGCATGGGCTGACATGAGGGGCTTGATGAGAACAGCCATGAAAGCCAGGTTTGGGGTCTGATTCCTTTCTCTTTGGGGCCCTGAACGCAGTCAAAACTTGCCAGGGAATTGGGGTCAGATTACAGAAGCTTTTACAGAGGAGTTGAGTCTTAGAATTACTTGGGGCATATTGGTTTGATAGCACCAATACCAACTCTACTAACGGTGTCAGCCCAACAGAGAGCCTCTGCTCCGTGGAAGTTGCTGTCCATAATCCTTTTGCGTGGGGCTGAGGCACAGCCGCACACAAGTATTTGCAAAGGAAGATCCACCAGTGGTGCATAAGATGCTTGCTGCTGATGTGCTGTGAATTTCTCAAATACCTGGACAATCATCTCTTCTTTTGCTTTCTTATCGATATTTAGTATTACGACTGGCAAATAAGAAACTTGCTTTCTCTTCCCCCCCTTGTTCGTTGCCATGCTTAGGTTAGTTTCTTTTAGAATAATAAAATTCTAAATCGCATTTTATTTTCTTACCAGCTGCTAACTCTCTGAAACAGATTGGGAGATCAATTATCACAGCAGTGAATGAATCTGATTTTTTTTCAATATAATTTACAGTAATTCCATATTCTCTGCCCAAGAAGCAAATAGTGCTGGCTTTTTTCCAAGAAATGAGCTTAGAAAGAACAACGAAATGCACAAAAACAGCAACGCCACTCGAATGCACCAGCAAGGACTGCTGGCCTTCCAGTGGTGGTGACAGCGTACCGACGGTGGAGAGCGAAGTCCTTGCGTGCTCTCCTAAAACTTCTGTGGTAATTCCGGAATTGACTTTTGGGCCCAGAGATCCCTGCAGCTGAACTGAGTGTGTTTCTGTTTCCACAGAGGGTCACGGCTGGGGTTACGCTGCCTGCACCTCCCCCAGCTGCTGCTCGGAGCACCGGGAGGTCTTTGCTGGACTTCACCGACCTGTGGACCACAGTCCAAGAAGAAAATTCATCCCTGCTTCTGTTACCACTCGTTCCCCGAGGATGTTTACAAGAGGTGGGTACAACCGGCATTGCTGCTGCTGGTCTGTGATGTGGGGTCTGCCCTCCGCGATGGGGGCAGCCACGGCGGTGGGGCCAGGCTGCGGGTGCTGGCAGAGGCCAGAGGAGCTACACAGGGGAGCTACACATACATCCAGGAGGCCAACACCAAAAGCGGTTTCTGAGAACTTGTGTCACGTATTGAGGGTGTATGTTCATGCATGTCAAATGTGTTTAAATCGTTAACGGAAAGGGCATGCAAAAGTTTGGGGGAAGGGGAACAAAACCAAAAAAGGCTGCAACGCTTGTTCTCTTCATTTGAAAACTCAGTAACTAAATCTCACTTTCGCTCTACCAAGAATACAAATAGTGCAATTAATTGGCAGTAATTTAGAAGTCTTTCATTTCAAAAGCCCCAGGACATGGAGTTTGAAACAATGAATCTGTTGGTGTCATCGGTGGTTCTGCACGTGGTCTAAGATGCAAGCAAGCAGGGAAAGGATTTTGCTTATTTTTCCCCTGTTATTTATGGCTTATCTTCACGTAGTGAGAGAACATTTGTTTGCTGCATTAAAAATTCCTTCCCAAAGATGACGGGATTGATCTCTCCCCATTCCGTTAATACACAAAACAAGAAATTATTACATTTCTCAGTGCAAAGTGGCTCCTGAATCTAGTAACTTTGGGCTGTAGCACAAACACTCAAAGCTCGGAGAATACAATAGCGTGAAAGAGGTCACTTGCTGGGTCACAGATGGTTGGCTTTTTTTTTGCTTGTTCGGTGAATAACTGCAATTTCTGTCTCTTACGTTTGTACAATCACCATTGTCCTTTACCGTGTCTATGATTTTCCGTATTAGAATTGAGACCTCTATTTCGCAAATGACAAGTTCGACTAAAGCAAACACCACGCCCTGCATTTTCATGCAATTTTGAGGATGTGCTGTTTCAGTTCTGTGATAGATGGAAAGACCAATGCTCTCGACTCCACAGTACTCCCTCTGCAGAGGCAGAAAGTGCTTTTGAGCATGCATGAATTGCACACCATACTGCGTAACAAGAGGGATAGAACAATGTCTCAGTAGCCAAAACGTCACAGAAGATTTGGTAGCTGATGTGTTATCAAATCTAAGTGTGTGTATATGAAATGCTGCGACTGAGGCAAGACAGGTCCTTAGGTGGTTGAGGCTCTGATTCTGGGCAAGTCTCTTTGCCTCCTTAGCAAATGTTAGAGCGGGTGCAGAGCCGGCCACGAGGATGATCGGAGAACATCTGTGAACAAAGGCTGAGAGCTGGGATGTGCAGCCTGAAGAGAAGGGGAGCCATTGCAGCTTTTTGGTACTTAAAGGGGGCTTATAAAAGATGGAGCGCGACTTTTTTACTTGGGCAGATAATGATAGGACAAGGGGGAATGGTTTGAAATTAAAAGAGGGGAGACTTAGATGAGACGTTAGGAAATTCTGCACTCAGAGGGTGGTGAGGCTCTGGAACACGTCGCTCAGAGAAGCTGTGAATGCCCCGTCCCAGATGATTTCTGAGGTGCCTTCCAACCAAAGCTGTTCTGTGACTCAAATGGGGCAACGCTGCTGTTTGTACTTAGTCTGCAAGCCAGTTAGGGCAGAGACTTGTCTGTTAGGTGCATCCAGTGCACAGTGGGGTTCTGGAATTGCTTGTGTTGTGTTGTTGTTGCCCTGCTGTAAGGAACGGAGGTAGCTGGAGCGGCCAAAAGGCCTGGGAGAGATTGTTGCTTTGTTTGGAGTGGGAGCTTGGTTTATGCACTGACTTCTGCACGCTCTGGGAAGTTGCAGTTAATGTTCTTTGTTTGCATTAGCAAAAGCAGGGTCTGACCACATCGTTGGGCGTTTGGGGATCTGCCTAGACTATACCATGTTCTGTGACATTTGCAAAAGACTTGATTGTTTGCACCTCTGAGCATTTAGGCCTATAAATATTTATTAACCTTCTCTGGCATGTATTGCAACAAAAGAATGGTCTTCCCTGCGACTCAGACTGGGGAAGAGAACCCCCTTCCATGAAGCAGCTGATCCCATGAAGCTGAAGGATCCTGAAGGGCACGGGATCCACCGCTCCCGATAGCTTAGCAACATCTAATGTACTGCGGAGCAAAAGGGACCCAGAAAAACCTTCAGGGATCAGAAAATGGGAGACAAGGGACTGCTGGAGAGCAGGAACAGCCCTGAGCTGAGATGGCAGCACACCCAGACTGGAATTCACATGCAGAGCTCTGCCACTTCAGAGCCGCGTGGGCTTTGAATTGCTTTCCAGTGCCTCTTCATTAAGGTAAATTCTTCACAAGCCTCGGAGAGCAAGAGAAACTCTTCTCTTCACCTTTGTAAGAACTGCATTCGTTGGCACTAAGTAATGGAGTTGTTTCCTAAGTTCCAGCTGTATAGCTCTAACACAAAGAGCCTGTTTTAAATGTCCTGCATGGCTACAAGGGGATTGTTTCTTTTGCCTGAAGTAGGCAGTTTTTGACAGTAAAATGAAAGGTTGGCAGGTGTTTCAGTGCCTCTAACAACTGGTGTTGCATGGATTATCAGGACAGGGATGGTGCGGATGCTGCATAAAGCGCTTGCACAGGAAGCAGGGTCCTGGCTGCTGGTGGCACCGAGGTGTGCAGCCTGTGCAAAGGCAATCGAGCTGCACGAGGGAGCTGTGCTTAAACCTGACCTAGAGGACGCAAGCGAGTTAGTGGATTGACCAGGGGAGGTGGAGGATGGGGTAGAAGAAACGCTCTTAATATGTACAGGAAACAGAAAGTAGCCCAGGTGTCTGGAGAGAAATGTTTATTAACTACTCAACGTAGCAGTCAGCATCCTTCCATCTGCTGTGCGCCAAGCTGAAACATCAGGGCCTGGAAGGGCACGCTGGCATTTGCTAATTCGGTCTAAAAGAAGCATCCTCCCATGATTAGGGAAGCAAAGATCATGTAGAATTAGATGGAGGAAACAGGAAGCATCCTCATAAGGTAACTATTGATTATTTAACGAGCTGATAAATGCCAGGCTACAGAATAACTGCACATCTGAGCTGCTTTGGCCTGAGCAAAGGACTCTTTCTCAAAGCAGGCACTGGACGACAGCTGAGAGCTTTGTGAGCAGGTTGCACGCAGTCCCTGGTCACCCAACCTCTGTTCCCAGCAGAGCACCTTGGTGGCAGCTGCACTGCATCAGAAGGTGACCTGTCCTGGAGCAAATCAAAACCCTGTTGGGCTGTTCTCTAGCAGGCTGCAGTATAAATAGCTATTTCTTTATCCCTGTGTTGAACCATGGGTCTGTTTCTTCTGACAGTATTTCCAGGGCTCTGTAGTGACATTTATTCACCTCTCTCTGCTCTAACATCACCTGAACTGTACTCTGTGCTCCAGGGTTTCTGAGCACCAGTTTCAATGGTGCTAAATCGTGGGCCCCAGTTCTCTGTCTCCTCAAACAGCTCCCCTGTAGCCCTGCAGAATATAAGCAGCAGTTGATCCTGATTTATTGGGTTATTACAAAATGCAGAGGATTGCAGTCCTCTGCACAGAGAAGACCAAATGCTTTTTTGTTTTACTTCCCTGAAATCTTTGGCTCGCCTGTCTGGGCTCTTTGGGCACCGTGTGAACAAGGATACCTTCTCTCGTATGCCTCTGTCTCTTAAGGATGCTATAGATAGAGACCCGCTCAGAAATGCACAACAGCTTAGTTCTCTAAGAATTCTGGCTCTACCTCTTATGCTCTGTGATGCTGCTAACCAGAAGTCAGCGCAGATACAAGGACAAGGCAAAAACTGACGAACTTCCCTTCCCACTCTCCTTCCCTCCCCTGAAGCCAATTTATTAACGGTAACCCTGTTTGCTGTTGTGCAGCCCGAACACGAAGGATAACTGCAGGAAATCTGAGAGATTAACAAAATTGTTACACTCAAGGGCATGAAGACCGAGCAAAGCACAGACCAAAAGGAACATTAATTTACTCGGTTCTCTATCGCAATGCATGTAAACGAAGATCACTTTGAATGTGGCCCCAACGAAAGTTCATCTATCATTGGCTGGGGCCGTGGTGGTAGCAGGTAACTCTCGTGCAGTTCAGTAGGAGCTGGTGCTGGCTGGGACTGTTCACTGGAACAATTTCCTTGTTGTTTATTTTAACCTTGGATTTTAGCTAAGGGGTCGGAATTGGAACAGAATTGGGGGAAAAAAAGCAGTAGGAATCTGAAAAGATGTAGACAACACACAGCAAATGGAAATTGCAGAAACATTTTGATGTTCATATGCTAATTGCATCCCACTTCCTTGCAAACCGCAATCACTTCATTGTTTTTGTGCTGTGTGTTTTTTGAAAAGATTTCATTGAAGCCTCCTTAATGAGGCAGACGCAGAGAATGAAAGAGAGGTATGTTATGGATGGAAATTTCTTCTGGATGCTCCACGTTAATTCTCCTTTGATTTCTTCCTTAGTAAAGTTGTTCACTTTACAGGCAGAAACCAAATTGGTTTAACTGAGAGTCCAGCCAAGTCCAAACCAGCATCCTAGAAGCTAGCTGTGCTCCTTTCGCTGCGTGCCAGCACTGAGCAGACTTTGAGCTGTTTTTCTTAGCAGGGGTTTGCAGCTCTGCTTCTGGGTTGGTATGAGGCTTCTTTGCACGGAGTTCTCAGTTTTTGTTTTGAGTTTGAGGCTTAAAGGAAAAAAAATAGTTGGTCACTGTTTTCTTTTTCTTTCCTGATTTGCCTTCTGGACGATGTGGTTTCATCCGTTTCTTCTTCTACTTTATCCTTCTGTTGTCTGACTCTGTGTCTTTGGTATCTGTCATTCCAAAACCCTTTGATGAACGTTAGTTAACTTTTTTGAGTTGGTTGTGATTTGCAGCTGGATAAGGAAACCCGAAACAAGGTGGAGGAGTGGCAGCCTCTGCTCCTGTACAGAGGTTGGCTGCAATGCTGCTGAAGTGTCTAGCAGGAAAGAAGACAATTGGGATGCATTTGAGAAGAGCCTGAGGAAGATGCCCTGGGAAACCCAAATCCTCTGGGAGTTGATGGATGTCCTGCAGCAAGTACTTGCTGAGTGGTGGTGCCGGATGGTGTGGCTTTGCATCACTGCAATGAAGAGCTCCAGCCTGGCTCATGGTTTATTGGTATAATCCTGATGTGCCTCAGCGTGGTGAGGGCTGCTGGAGCCCAGAGAGATGCTGCAAAAAACAAGTGTGACTAGGTGCAAGCTGAAAGAGTCCTCGGTGTCGTTAATTACAATATCTATAGGTGCAGGCAGTCAGTGAAAAGGGAGTGCAGACGGTGACCCTGTGGCAGCAGTAGAACGAGAGCTCAGCAGCAATATAAAAAGCCTTTTTTTCCCCTTCTAAATGTGGTACTGCAATAAAAGTGTTTAATAAATGAGGAGAGAAGCAAATGAGGTTGTTTCCAGGGAAGGATGCTTATCACTGAGGTAATTTCTATTTTGTGTCTGTCTTGGCTTTATTTATTTCTTCTCTTGTTTTGCTGCTATTAGGGGAGACGATTCAAATGAACGGTGGAAACGAATCCCACACCGTGTCTTTCTGAATCCCGCACAGGGAATGGAGCTATCTGAATAAGATAATGTGTCAGCGACCACTTCAGCAAATACACTCAGGGGTTGAACTAAGGACCTTAAAATGTTTGTGTATCTTATGTGCCTCTATGTATATAGCTTATGTATGAAATACTACAGCTGGAACCAGCAAGGTGGAGCTCCTGGCTCGATGTCTTTACCCAAGTATATTCCCTTCCCACAAGTGTACCTTGGTAAAGATGGCTTAACTGGAATATGAGTAAACTTCAATCTCTAAATGAGGCCTGACGGGAACTCCGATACTTCCAAAATTGCTGGGGAGTTTGAACTGCTTCCCTGCTCCTACTGTTCTCTGTCATTCCTAACAACAGCTGATGACATTGAAGGGGCAAGTCGGTGTCTTTTTTTGGCGTACGGCAACAAAATGTATAAGAAATCTGGAATCCTGTAAAACTTCTGACCGCAGTGTTTTCATGGTAAGTAGCTACAGTTTCTGAAATTAGCCTGCCATGAGGGAGAGCTCGTGTCAGAACACCTCCTTCTGCTAATTTTAGCACACGCATCTTGGGAAATGATGCCACAGAGTCTGTGGGAGTCTGAGCCTGTAAGGCCAGAATCAACGGCAAGATCATCTCGTCTGACAGCCAGCATAGTGCAGCCTTCAGCAATTGCTGCATCAGGATGGGGAGTCGTGCCCCGTCCAGGAAGTATCTTACAGATACACGCAGTGATGCAGAGGCTCCACATGAAGACAAGTCAACCATGTTCCTAGCTGAGTTGTTTCAGGTAGCTTTTCCAAAGTCTTTGAGGTGCAGTTATCTGCTGAGCCGGAATGTAGGCCTTTTTGCTGTGTAATGGATAGACAGAAAAGTGACAAGACATCCACAGGAAACTATCGGTTGAAGCAATAGCCGTATGATGAGTGTAGGTACAGTTCATGGTTCACGATGATAGCCTGTGGTGAATCTCAATTTCTGTCCTGCTTTAATAATATTAAAAAATCCTTGAAACATTCTGTTGTTCCCACATGAAAACAATGTATTGGAGTGCGACTTGGCTGAGTGGGATGTGATTTGTCAAAGTCTTCATACTCATTAGCTTTCTGCTTGTTTCACTCCTCTTGATGCACCTCACTTCCACCTCCACTCCTGCTAATGCACTTTGTGTTTTCCATTGTCGAAACACGTTTTTGGTCTGATCAGGCAGAGACAGGCATTGCCATGTTTAAAGAATATGCACTCTTAATTTGATGGCATTATGATCAGCTGAAGACATGTTCCTTTTGTTCGTGTTTCTTTGCTTAGACACTTGCCAAGGCAAATTGAAATGTAAAAATAGCTGTCCTTGTTTAAGCAATTATATTTAATAAGGCTCAGAGGGAAGTGTGTTCTAGGAAATGCAAAGGATGAGAACTGAAGGACTCTTGTGACTTTTGTCCTGGCTTTGCTACTGCTTTGGCACTTAGCTTTGATTTGATGGTAGAACAAAAAATGCCCCTGGTCTGCAGTGCAGGTCTGTGCCTACACTGCGTGCGTCAGCTGTTCCAGCCGCTGGTGCCGGTGGAGAGGACCCTGGAGGTCACCTGCTCTCTTTTTAGTGACTCTCCCAACATGGGCACGTATCAGAGCTGCACTGTTAATACTGAAATGGCAAATTTAAGTGAAATGTAAGTTGCAGAGGCAACTCTTAATTTTGATGGGCCTCATATAGTTGTGCTAGGATGAGACAAGTGGCAGGTTGTAGTTGTAGTTCTCTAGCTGCTGAAGTTGGAGAACTTGATTTTTTTTTTCATCCTGTTGTTTTCTGTCTTAGACTATCGTGTCCCAAGGGCAGGGATTTTCTGTTGCTTGAAGCCCAGCAGGACCTGATCTCAGTGGCATTCTCTCATTACTGTAATGGGGAGGGGACTTGAGCCATCTGAGAGAGAATGCTGGTCTGTAGAGGTGAAAGTCAGGTCTTGGCTTAGCCTTGAAGAGCCTATTAGATAAATAATGTCCTATGAAATAAATAAGCACATAGCCTCATTCTTTACAGTCATGAGCTTTCCCAGCAGTGTTTCAAATCAAGTCCTAATCACTTCAAAAGCTTCTCCAGTGCTAAGCTTCTGTGCAATTGGACGCGTATTCCCCGAGATTGTATGAAGAAAGTGACTGCTGTTTGCTACTCGTGCAACAACAAAAGATGTTTCCGCAGTTAAAGAGCTCAACTGAAAGCAGCAGCAGCAACTACATCCACAGACACACACAAACAGCACCTGCTTCTGCTGTGGAAGCTGATCAATTGAAATTGATTCTTCCAGTGTGATGGCAAATAAAACCCCCACATTTTCCAGGCTCTCGACACAAAGCTTATTGTATGTCATGTAAAATATTTATGCTAAACTCATTTGCAAGCTGTAACTTATTATCCACAAATGAGTTCAAAACCTTTTCAAAAGGCATTTTACTTCTGAGCAGAAAAGTGCCTGACTGTCTTCAGCGCTCCAAGGTTTGGATACACGCGCACACACTTCATCTACCCAGGAATAATCTGCTTTTTGGAGAATGATGTTTTGTTTTTTTTTTAATTTTGTTTGGAAAGTCTAATTCATTTTATGTTTTTCCTTCTACATGTGTTCTTTTGCACTAGTGACTAAATTATTTCTTTTTTTAAGAGGAAAAATATTCCAGTCTTGACCTGGGGAATGAGCTTTGAATTTCCTACTCCTTTTGCCATGGATTCCCTGGGTTTCCTTGGACAGATTTAGCTGCTTATTGGAACTCAGCAGGATTTCATTATCAGCAGATGTGAATCTTTTAGAGTTCAATTAAATCATGCTCACTGTATGTCCGTCCTGTAGATGAAGACTCTTGTTATCTTCACTTTGCAGTTATAGGAACCAAGAGGTTTAAGGGGCCACCTACTAAAGAACATGAAATTATCCAAAGGCAAAGATGAAGATTTGTGTTTTTTCCTCTCTATGGGAACAGCTTGCTTTGAGTGAAAGTCTCCTGCCAGCCACAGATGTGCAGTTGAGTAATGTGGTTAACACTCGTCTGTCCTCTGTGATGCTTTATCTTCACAGAAACCCTTTTCAGGGGCTCAAGGTGATGACAGTAATTTCCATCTATGTTAGTTTAAGGCTGCTTTTGCTTTCTGGAAAGACCTCAGATTTTTGTTGTTGCTAGCACAGCTCCTTTATTGACCTGACCCACCCCTTTAGGAAACCTCTCTAAATTGCCCAAAATAATGATCTGATTTGGTGGTGGAATTTCCTTTTCTTTGATGGAAGGACGCCCCTCCATCTAAGAGGGCCCTTTGCTGCATCTCCAGAAACATCACTGAGGTAGGAGGATGCTGCAGAAGTGATAAATATGCTATTTTCATGGGTTTAATAATTAAAAATGCACTTAAATCCTTCTGCACACACTATAGAAAGGTCTATTGCATTTATTCTAGCCTCTCACAGATCCTTAAGGTTTTATGGGTGCTTTAAAGCAGAAATAAAGATCCTTTTTTTTATATCCCCAAACCAGATGTCTCTCAAACTGCCATCCTATTCCCCACAAGTGTAGTTATTTTCTCTTTAAGATGTTGCATCTGGACCACAGTCCTTTGCCTTTCCTTTCCTAGAGATGTGCAGGCTTCTGTTCCCCTCACCCCAGAGGTCGGCACGGTGTCTGGGAGCAGAGCTGGGTGGTGGTGGTGCTCTGTTCAGAGGAGCACACGCAGCAGGGCTGTGCCCGTACGCTTGCCAGGCTGGGCAGGGAGCTCCAAGGAACGGAGTAGCTCCTTGGCCGGCCCCGTGGGCTCCTCGCTCTCACTGTCGCATGTCCAGGCTGCAGCAGTTCGCAGTGCAGATGACAGGGGTAGGGACACAGCCTGTCCCCCTTCCCTGAATGTTCACAGTTCCTTGGCTCTGTCTTGGTCTGGTAGGTTTGCTGCCTTCCCGTACCTGCTGACCTACTCTGAGGTACGTGAAAGCATCCATGGAATCTCTTGTAATGATAGACAGATGCCCAGCTTGAAACTGAGATGTTCAGAGAGGTCTGCCTCCATCTTCCTCCCCATGTCCTGCATAAAATGTACCTAGCCGACATGATTTTGCTCTAGCTCAGAAGCAGGTTAAATTGTAAATACTTGCAGTATGGCTGTGGCAAGTATCCCTTTGCTTCCATTTTCCATCTGTATAATGAAGATAATTCTGTCCTGCTCCCGAATGGCAGCGCTAATAAAACTCACGGGTCCTGCAAGTATCCAGATCAGCGCGGTTTTGTTTCCAAAATTATTCTGGCACTGCAGGGAGAGGAGGTAGCTAAGAGCATTGAAGTAGCAGACGTTACACCATTAGCTTTGAGTACTTGATTGGACTGCAGAATATCAAAGGATAAGAAAATCCAGTGAATTCAAAGATAAGTTCTGTTCTGCAGAATCATTTTATCAGAACAATGTATATGCAGCTAGTTGTGAGCTCTACACAAGAAGTCTCCTGGAGAAATAGCACTGAGGTATCTAGGCTGTTTGGAATATATATTTGTTTTCATTATCACTCTTTGGCAGAAAACGTCCTCCAACGGAAATAAATACATGAAAGTATGAGATGGGAAGAATTGGTGATTTTTACAATCTGCTTTCCTCCCACCTTGCTTTTTTGTATTTGTGTT
Source organism: Nettapus auritus (assembly GCA_011076525.1). Taxonomy (NCBI): domain Eukaryota; kingdom Metazoa; phylum Chordata; class Aves; order Anseriformes; family Anatidae; genus Nettapus; species Nettapus auritus. Next base: position 4,890,894 of record CM021787.1, on the reverse strand, counting down.
CTATCTTGTTTTAGAAGCTCTGTTTCATTTATAATGAAGTTTCGTGAAGCTTGATTGGCAGCTGAGGACAATTTGCAATATACCAGCTGCAGTATAAAGGCACTGTGATGAATGGCTGAGGAAAACACAAGGAAAGAAAAACACCAATTTCGGTAATGGGGTAGGTTTGTTGACAGAAGTCGCTTTGGTTCGATTTAAGTTCCCTCTGCTGTGAGGGGCAGCTGGTGGCACAACCGCAGCGTGCACATCGCTGCCACCACACACGTGTGACCCCCAAGCTGGTCTTCTCACCTTGAGCTGCTTCATCCCCAAAGTGCAGGCTGCCAGCTACACGTCCAGTTCTCCTCCATGCCCCTTGAACTGATTCCTGAGCGCAGGGCGTGCCTTTCTGGCACTCCCTGTTCAAACTGCTTCTGCCGTTTGGCTTAAGTATAATGGAAAAATCTGTGAAGCCCGGCGTCAGGTGGTGGGAGTGCAGACAGGATGGTGGATGGTACACTGAATTGCGGGAGGAATCCAATATTAAAGCAGATAATTAAAATAGAAAATAAATTGAGAGAGTTTACTAGAAAGTAGAAAGTTAATTTTCAGCAACTGAATTGGGAACAAGGAACCCAATATGCCATATCATTGCCCCTTAAGGGAAGGATGCAGATGAAATTCCCCCTGAGCAAAATAATGAGGTTAATTGGGGAGGCACAGCTATTCTTATAGGGGAACACAGGAGGCCAGCGTATTATTGTCTTGGCAAAAGAGACTCTGATGACCAGCTGGGACTGATGTTTTTTTTAAAAAAAGTTATAATAAGCAGATCAAACTGTCTTTGTGCAGGAAATAAACATGGCAATGCATGGAGGGGAACGTGCAGGGAAACTTCTGTGCAAAATTACATCCTAAAAGAAGCTGTTGCCTAAAAAGTACAAAACTGCAACGTGCAGCTGCGGCTCTTGTGCTTCTCCAGAGACTTTGGATGCTCCTTAGAACGTGCCTGGGTGATGAGGAACATTTTCTGATACGGATTGATAGGTCGTAATCTGGCAAAATGTTATGACTGTGTTCTCAAAGCTATGAGATTTGTGCTATGGCTGTAGTGTGAGGCAGCGACGAGCACAAAGGTTGGATTCGGAGCCTTCATGAACACACCATTGGCCTGCAATGCAGAGCAGCTTGGGTAGAAGATGCTTTCTTCCGCCACCTGCTGTACCATGGCTGTGCAGCTCTTCCAGCTCCCTCTCTCCCCTTGCAGAATGAAACCTGCTCACAGCTGTGTCAGGGCCTGGCCTCGGCAGGAGCACACGTGGGAGAACCTTCGGCAAGGAGAGAGGATTTGCCTGATGACACCTCTGGCTGAGCAGCGACTCGTTCAAGTCCTTGAGGTAAATCTCATTTATGGTGCTGGTGCAGAGGGGTGAGAACGGATCTTCTGCCCTGCAGGCTCTGTGCAGGCTGTTGCCTTTGGAGCAGAGACTTGGTCTGTATCTGTGGATGCAAAGTGGTTTATGTGCCGTACTTAGGACATCTGAAGTAAAAGAGCATTTATGCTTGAGGGAAAAGGGACCATGAGAATGTCTTCAGTGACTAAAGGGAAGGGGCAGCAAGCCAAGGGGAAGGGGTAGGAATGTATGGAGGAGGGAGAAAGCATCTTCACCATTCTTCGTGACAAGAGAACTAAAGCATGTTCTCTCCTCGCTCAAATTAGATGTATTTTTTTGTTTTAATACTTGCTAATATATGCTAAGCTACCCCTGCTTTTCAGAAATTGATGGTTAGGTGCCACTGCTGCCTTCAGTCACCCTGGAGTTAGGGGGAAGGTTTATTTTTATAACTTCAGCATGACGTGATGGTGAGAAGGTTTTATATTTATTTCACCTGGAGAGGAATTGCAGAGTAAGGCATGACTTGGTTAAGAGCGGAGCTGACTTTGCCTTCCCTGAAGTCCAAAACAGGCGGAGATGTGTGTTTGAGAAGGGGGGAGCCCAGGCCTGCTTCTCCAGTGGGAACCGAGGGGCAGGAAATCAGGCAGGCAAGGAGAGCAGCTTTGTCTTGCTCCGCTGGCCTTTGAGAGAAAAGGGGAGAAATTGCTTAATTGCATAAGCCTTGTGGTCCTCCATTAGTATAATCGCAGCAGTAGAAAGAAGAAGGGCGGTCGGGTCAAGCATTAAAAAGCCCGAAATGGTGAAAAGAGACACCTCAAGCTACAGCAGCTTTGGAAACAATTCTTCAGAAGTGGGTCGAAAGGGATAACCAACACATCGTGCCATGCTCTCTACTTGCGCTGATAATAGTCTGAGGGATGAGAAATTGACCCGTCATAATACGGTACTGTTACATGACTCTTCTCATCTAGATGGCAATCCGTAAAGATTTCAAAAGCTGCATTAATCCCTTCCAAAGATACAGAAAATAAAGCGAGGGAGTTAACTGAAACTCACCCAGAGCCATCAGTGAGTGCGGCGGCGTTCGGAAGCCTGTCCGCACGCAGGCAGTCTGTCCTGGCGCTGGCACACCATGTCTCCCTTGCAGGATTCTGGAGAGAAAGGAAATCTTTAAGATGCTCTTTAGCTCAAAGTTATGTTACTGGTTTTTGGGTTTTGTTTGTTTTGGTTGCTTTTTTTGTTGTTTTCTTTTTCACTTCCTGTGAAGACCCTTAATGGAAATAACCGATTTTTCCTGGTGTGGCACTAAAAGCCATTTTAAGGTTGTGGACATGACACACCAAAAAAACTAGTGTTTTGTCTACCTTTCAGCGAGCAATTTCTGTGGGGTCTGTGCCCTGCATCGGGCTCCCTGTGATGGAAGATGGTCTTGTGGTTTGCACTGCCGGCACTTCGCAGCAGACTCCGGTCACCTACTGGGAACGTTCGTCTCTGGTCTCCCACTCGGCTGTGCACACACCCGTGACTAAGCTGATGTGACACCTCTGAAGACCCTCGGTGCTTTCACCTGGGAGGGCAGGAAACAGACGGGAGAAATGCTTGTTGCCTATTGCAGTGCTGTCGGTAGCTTAGTAAGTTATTTTTATTGGCATGATCGGCACCTCTAAGAACGTCATGGAACCTTAATCCGCTTTAGGTAGTTGGTTTAAGATATTTGCAGTATTTCCTTTGCTTAGTTCTGTTTTCCTTCATCTTGTTAGTGTCTTGATTTTTAACAAAAGAGGATTCAATGTTTCACTTGTAGTGATTATGCTTAAAATAGTCTCCTGGAGACTGTTCAGTTCCTGAGAGCCCCGCCACATTGCACCCCACAGCAAATAGTCACGGAAGGCAGAGGCAAGGAGCCACCGAAGTTGTATCTCAAAATTTAAAACGGGCCATGCCTCAGTTCTGGCAGATCTTCCTCTTGACACTTTTAATTTCAAAAAAGCACCAGAGGAGATTGACTATTTTTTCCTTTGGCTTATTTTTCAGTTAAAAACTAGAATTTTGCTGCTAGATTATTTTTAGCTGGTGGTGTTACAGGGAATAGCACGGTCTGATCTCAAGATGTTTGGCAGGCTTTCTTAGTACCTTTGAAAAATCTGGGTAGGATGTGATCTTTGTTACGCTGGTATGAATTCAGGGGATGCAGACTCTGAGGTTTTTCTTTGCAACGAGAGACTTCCTTGCACTACAAGAAATGCAAATGCAATCATCCAGCTTTACCCCTCCCCTCCAAAACAATCAAAGTAGCTTTTAGAGATTGATGTACAAGAAAGAGAAAAAAAAAGTAAATCAACCTTACCAGAGCAGTAACTAAGCCAAATCATATGAAAAGTAGCACTGACCCTAAATAAATAAGCCACAGAGAAATGGCATCTACCCACCACTGCCAACGCTGACTGGTAGGATGAAATAATATCAGTTTAATTTTGGTTTTATGACTGTGCATCTTGGTATGTATGTCTTTAGTGTTGTTTTTAAAAAATGTATCTTTGTATGTGTTTATTGTGATATAGAGTACCTTCTAAGCAGTTGCAAGGAAAAAGGAGTCACGTTTGACTGAAGCATATACCATAGGGTAAGGATTAGCTCAATCTGTCCTTCCTCTCTTAGGACTTTAACACAAAGGGAAAACAAGATTTTAAGCTTTTGAACATTGATTCAGTGACAGTACATGTACATTTTTAAGGGACATTAAGGTCACTGAACATTCATTCTTAGAGAAAGTGTCATACTGACAAGGCAATTATTGATTTTTTTTTCTAACCCAGAGGTGCTCTCTTCCTTCGTATGTCTGTGTTTGTACATATTATATTCTGCTTTTCCCTTTTCTTTGGGCTTCAACCCATTGCCATTTTTAGGTGATTTAAGTCATTAATCATATAATGTCCGAAGGTGCATCGTGCAGCCCTGTGAATGAGCGCCCGTAGTGCCCAGGGATGCGGTTTCCTACACCCCTGGGGAACATGGCTCAGGCACATCAGTGAGGTGTTTGATGGTGTGGATGCAGCTGATCCCAGGAAGAAATCTGTGACGAGTGGTGGTCTGAGTCTTGGGGCTGGACTTTAACTGGTGAATGATTTAAAGTGAAATAGAAGGTTTTAGAATATCAGCTCCGAGCAGGAGGTGATGAGCTAGAATGACTCTTGGAGGTGGAGAAAGCAAAGGCTTAGGCTGCAAAGGGCTGAGAACTGCGTTCCTCTGATGTTGCTGAGCTAGCAGTGGGTACAACATTAACCATAATCAGCTAAAATTTTGCTAATTCTACATACAGGCATTAGAGGGTCAGTCGGTGCAAGCAGGGTCCCCAGTACCTGCTGGGGATCTGAGCAAGCCACGTGTCAGCCCTGCCTCTGCATGCTTCCCTCTAGCTGCCGGGCTCTAGCCACGTGCTTACTACAGGCTTCTACTTTCAAAGAGCCAGTGTAGCACTTTATCTTCTCCCGCTGAGGCACCCAGTGTCTCTATTAGCTCGATAATTACTCACCAAAGTTCCTGTTTTCATAGCGGTGATAACAGTTGTTAATCACATGCTGTGCTAGGATTATACCTCCTCTGCCAATCCCATGCTTTATTCCGAACTTGACACACGCCAGCCAGGGATGTAGATTAATGCAACTGCAGCAAGTCATTAAGTTTTATTTATTGTGGGTGTTAAGTGTGTGAAGATGGAAGCCACGGTCAAAGATGTCTAATGAGGAACCACAACACACTCCTGGGGACCAGCAGGTTCATTCTCACAAGTTTTTTATCTGGGGAGAGGATCACAGTCAGCATCAGAGAAACAGCACGAAGATGCATAAAGAGATCAGCAAGCAGCAGAGAAGCAAAAAGTCCATACGGGGTTGTTGATAAATCCCTGAAACCGGGAACTACTAGCGTTGGGTCATGGGAAGTACAAATGCCATACAGGCTAGATGTGCTTTTCTCAACTGGGGGACTAAGTTGATGTAACTAGTGAAATGGCAAGTGAGCTGAAGCCACAGGAAGCACTGCTTAGTAGAACGTCCTCTAAAAAAGCTCCATTTTGAGTCCTTTTGTGTCAAGCAAAGTAGCAATGGAGTAGCTCTGCGTTCTGCCCATCTTAGTACGGGCTGGGAAAATAAAAGGAAGACTACACAGACAAATAGCTAGCGTATCTTTTTATAGAAAGGAAGAATTCATAGTAGGTTGTTTTGTATTTATAGGTGAAGCATCTTTCAGTTTCACCAGCGTAAGATGGAGAACTGACTCCTGTCTGACTTGCATCTGCCTAGCCATAAAAGCAATTTAAAATATGTATCTGTCAGCAGAGTGATTGTATTGTATGAATATCTCACACTGCCCCTGAACATACACCTGCTGTGTGGCAGTCAATCACGAAACATCAAGTCTGAGATGTTGTGTTATTGCTCAGGATTGTTTATTGCAAAGTACAATGTAGTGGAAGCAGGGCTGAAGGGTCTGTAAGGTTCAAGTGATAAATGAGAAGAGTAACTTCAGAGTTTTTCGAAGAAAGATTTCAACAAAATCTGATGTGTAGAGAAAAATACTAAAATTCTCAACTTAATATTGATGGTGGTCCACGTCCACAGTCCCTTTAGTGCCTGCTCCTTAACAGCATTTGTCTAGGCAGGAAAATGCTGGCCAAAATGTAACGCAGGGCCAGAAATTCTCCCTGTGAGAGTACAGAGCTAGTTTCACGGGTGGGAAATACTCAATAGACCTGAACTGATTACAGACCTAGTCTGTATGTATATCTGCTCTAAACACAGATCTCTACATCTCAGTTAGTTCTTGCCTTCGCTCACCTAAAATACTCTGGAGGGTTTCTCATGCAGCCTGATGTTCTGTGCAGGTAGCCGGAATGTGGCTTGGTGACAGGAAAGCCTCCTGCTGAGCTTCCCCATCGTGTGGGTGGTGTGGAGATGCAAACGAACAAGCAATTCCGATGAATGTTTCAGTAACTGGGGAGAGTTGCTGGTGAGGAAAAAGAGATTTTTTTCTTCCTTTCTGAACCTGCGAAAGAATGCCCTGAGCACATCATATCCAGCTTTAAAAATACAACATGCTCGGTTAGTTGAGCAGTGAAATATTATTCAGCAGCGAGCAGTATTCCCCCTTCAGTTTCCTCTGCTCATTGCCTTTTAAACATCAACAGCACTGCAAGCTCCCCAGTCCTACAAGGTGTCTTCCCCTGAAAAGCAGGAAGAAAATCCTGGGGAAGACCGATTTTGTCCAGCGCACAGGGGAGCAAGGTTTTGTTCTCTTTAGGTCCACGAACTGCCCCAGAGAGCAAGGAGGGGGGTGAATGGGGCGCTGAGGTGATGGACTCTGCTGGGGGACACTGGCTGGACTTTCTTCTAAGGGTTTGTCCAAAGCAAAATGCAGAGGTGGTGGGGGTGGAGGAGGGGGGAAAAAAAAAAAAGCACAGCTCAACAACAAAATGATTGCTGCAGGGAAAGAAAAAGGAACTTCTATTGAATGATGCTGGCACAAATGAAAATAATTTTCTTTCCCTTTTGACTTAATTTTTCCTCTGCTTGCATTTTGCATAATCAGGCTATAGATGCGCTGGGGTTGGTGTTCTGGGCCAAGCTGTGGGGCAGTTTCTCCTTCTCCCTCTCCTGCTCTTGCCTAGCAGAAGAGCTTTTCAGGCCAATTCCGATGGACCTGGTTATGACATGGTGGACCCAGCCAGCACATTTTGGCTGCAGGAACTGGTCGGCTTTGAATGTTGTTTGGCAGCGCTTCTTATAAATAGAGTCTAGGGTTGGTTCTTTGGCTCCGCAGCATACAAATATAGATTTGTTCACTATCCCTGGGTCATAAAAATCTCTTTAAGGCTGCTCTCCAAACAGAGAGGATCGTTTTGAGAAACCTCTTTGTGCTGTGCCTGTGTCTGCCTCCCCCGGATCAATGGCGAGGCATCCTGCTTTATTATTTCCCTTCACATGGCATGGGTGGGATGAGGGAAGGACTGCAGGGAGCACTCTGGGTTGCCAAGGATGGTTTTGTCAAGTCTCTTTCTGTTTTCCCCTTTATCTCAGTGTATCACAAAGTCTTTTGCTGACCAGCGAAGGTGACCACCTGTCCCATTCTTACCTCTCCCAGGCTGTTTCTGCTCAGACCAGCATGAGGATGCTCAATTATGTCTTACCAGGAAGCCTTCTATAACCGGGTCTGAGCCTCTCACCTGAGGGTAGAAGTGATGCTTGGTGAAAAGGGCTGTAAAATTGGCTCAGGTCGTCACAACTGGAGCTGAGAGATCTCCTTTCTTACAAAGAAGATTCTGGTGTGTAATAAGTCCACTGGAGTTGTCTGTTCCTATCACAGGGTCAGGAGGGATTGCCAAGAAACCAAACCTGAAGGCTTTGATATCTTCCTTTTATCCTTTGCAGCAACAGCAGTCTGCAGAGAGCAGGGGGCGAAAAAGAAAGGAGTAATCAGGTTGGGTGAAAACAGGCAGCAAAGCCACAGCTGTGGCCAGCCGGCTGAAAATCCTCAGGTTTTGAAGATGAAACATGTTGTCTCCTGGGTCTTTGAATGCAGTGTGCAGCGTGTCACTCACGGCAGCCTTGCCGAGGAGCCAGACCTTTCCTTGCAGCCAGCTTTTGTTACGATCAGGCTCCTCTCAGTGTGAGAGGGAAGAGGTGCCCCTTTACAGCAGGGTGACCGCATAAAGAAATTAAGAGCTTTGTTATTAACCCCTCACACAAGGCCTAATATAAGCATCTGTGGAAAGAAATAGCCACTAGTTTTATGCAGTATTAAATATTCCACTTTACTCAACCTAACAGTGGTCCCAGTAGCGTTCGCTGTTGCTACCTTATTCAGAATTTCTTTGGCTTTTCACATTGAGATCCTCACCCCTAGCAAAGTAACACCCAGAGTAGCCCTGTCTTAGAGCTTCAAGGCACAGAGATATGTCACTGCACATGCTTTAAAGCAGGAACGAGTCTAATCAGAGGCAAAATCAGCTCCTGTCTCGCTGCTGTGGTGATGTTGACTGTCAATTACTGCGCAGGAATGCTGGCTGCCTTTCTCTTTACCCTGTAACCTTATTGCCCAGCATCTGCAAAGCAATGGTAATTTGCCAAATATAGGAGTTGGGATAAACAAATCTGTTATGTAACTTCTCAGTTGCCAGGAAATGTGATGGCTTTTGACTTCTGCCGTCTGACTGGAGTAATGGATTCAGGACAGAGAAGGTGCCTACAGAAATGAGTGGCATTCGCTTAGTCCGGGACATAGTTGACATGGTAAATATACTTGAGGCCAAAATCTGCAGTTCTGGGCCAGAGCCAGTTATTTGCCCTTAACATTGCTCATGTTTACCGTGATAAATTAATTTACTTCAGCAAACTGCTTAATGATTGCCATCCACAACGCCCCAAGCCACCTGGCTGGGACAGACAGAAGCCTCCCTGATGTTCACAGGTGCCCCTTAGGATCTGTCTGAGAACTCTGCCACCCTGACACGTTCATGAGCAATGCATAAAGGTTCTAAGCAGGATTGCTAGTAGCTCTTTTTTCTTCTGCATCCTGTGGCTGAATTCCTAGGCAGACACATGGACCTAGGAAGCTCCTGTTCAGCCCATGCTGGGACCAGATTTGCTACAGAGCCTTGTCCAGGTTTTTGGATGTTCACCTGCACGAGCCCTTACAGAAGGGTTTGTGACGATGCTGCCAAATACCCAGCAGTGTTCCTGGGTCACCTGGAAATGTGAATATTTGCTACGAGGGTACACTTGTACTGTGCGATTTGGCGTGCTGTGAGGATACTTAGCCTAGCTCTGAGGCTGAGTTGTGTGAGATGTGTATTTGGGCAGAATCTCACTGACATGGCAAAAGAGCTTCCATCACCCAAAGCAGGTTCTTTAGAGCCAGTCCAGCTCTGTGTGTGGCTGCCTGTGGCAGCTGGATGGCTCTAGCTGGGAGTGGAGAGTCAGGCAGTCCCAGCACCTCGGTGTCTGGTGGTCGTTAAAGACGATTGTTGTACTTTGTGATCAAAAGGAATAGTAGAAGAAGTTATTTCCATTTATGAAGCACGGGGAGAGAGCAAGAAGATGCAATCGAGTGCAAAAATTTATTTTTAAAAGCTCCTTTTGCTTAAACTGTCTCATTTCAGGGGTAGCTTAAAGTACATAATAGTCCCTGGAACAGTTGGGCAGACTCGATGCAGGATGATATTTTAATGTACTGTTGGAGAAATGACAAATAGAAAGGTTTACTTGCTTTAAAACACTTCCCATTTAAAAGGCCTACAGCTACATCTGGTACGAGATGACTTTGTAATGAACAACAGAAAGCGGTAAGTGATGTCACTTTGTCTCCAGGATGCTCTGAAGTCCAGGTATCCCAAAGCACTTATCAAAGCTATTATGAAATGCTTTGAATTAATGACAAAACAGACTGTAATGCACTGATTGTGGTAAGCACACGCTTGGATGTTATGGACCTGCTCGTGGGCTGAATCATCCGTGCTGCTCTCATGTGGAGAGAGGGAAGGACTGAAAAGCATGAGCATTAGGAGCTGTGCCAGTGCTGATGCAAAATGCCCTAACAAAACCCTGAGAAGGCACCTGAGAGCAGCAGCGCACGTGCTGCAGGTCTGAAACAAAAAGAATTGGTCACACTGCGTAAGGGAAGTTACCACAGTGCCTCACCAAATCAACTGATGCTGTTCTTGGCTTATTCTGAGGTGCTGAGTATCTTGTATTCCTGCCTGGCATCTGCAGGAGCCAAGGGCAGACAACGTCCCCGTGGGGCCAGATGCTCGCTTATTGTGGGCCTCTCAAATAATGGTTGGGAGAATCTTTAGAAAAAACTGCCCTAAAGTGAAACTCTGGCTGTTAATTGTAATTTATGTTGGGAAAGTTGAACAGAATCTTCGCTTTTCTAGAGTGTAATCAGTCATGTTTTGATATATACAAACAAAATAGCTCGGGGAAAATCAGGGGGAAAAACAATGACTAATGATCCTGTGCTCAGCCTGTGGATGCTGGTCTTCTAATTCCTCCCCTGCCACTCCAGGGTTATTTGCCCTTTTCTTTAAAGACCACGAGTCAGGAAGCTTCTTTTCCTGGGGACAAGGAAAATCTTACGATCTAGTGAAGGCATTTTTCTCTAATGACCTGAGTATATTTTGGTGAGTTTGGGCAAAATGGAGGCTGGGCTGCCCTCTGTCCTGAGTTCTGCAAAACCCTGATCTCTGGGACTGCACTTGGCCCCCACGAATGAGGATTAGAGCCAGGCCGCTGTCTTTTTGGGGCACGTTAGCTCATTCCAGGTGAGGATTTAGCCTTTGTTACCTGCAGTGTTAGCAGCTCTGCCTTGGTTTGTTTGTAGCAGAGCCAGCCTTCTGTCTGACTCATTAATGCCCACAGAAAAACAGTCTCTGATCACAATACCTGTTTAAGCCATAAGAGACTGGACAGAAATCAGGAAGCGCATTGCCCTCTTGATGTAAACTTGTGTTAAGGTCAGCATCGGAGACTCGCACCAAGCTGAGATGTGAGGTCAGAAAACCTGCGGCCAGGTTTGTGGTGGGTGACAGCACTGCGTTCACCTCCTGGGGGCTTCAGACCAGACCCCGAATTCAACTTCATCTGCTCACTGTGCTAGTGCAAACCTCAGTGTAGAAACTGTTTTTTAAAAAAATGAAATCCCATGCCAATGCAGTGCACTCTTCAGTACGGCGTAGCTCGCCTCAGCAGCTCTCTGGCCTGATCTCCGAATCCGATTTATGCACGTGGCTGTGCCTGCTCAGCGCAGCCTCGTGCCTCTGGCTGCGAAGGTTTGTCTCCCCTTCTTGGTGTCGATGGCAATGACAGCTGTCGTAGCTCCTTCCGCTGCTACACCTACGTGGTTACAGAAATCCTCAGATCTTGACAAGCTCCTAGAGCATCCACTCGGTGATCTGTGGGCAAATGTTTGTGTGCGATGTGTACGTGCATGTTTGCACACGCATGTCCTTGCAATAGGTGATTTGCAAAGAAAGATGCTAGGCAACACAGACAACTTCAAGCATCATCTGCTAAGGAGCCCTAAACAGCTTGCATTTGTTTTGGAGTGAAAATCCTCCAACTGCTCTCCTACCAACCCTGTAACATATTCTGAGATGCCGTGCTTCTGGAAGCTGAGGCTTGCAGCTGAAATGTCTGAGCGCAGGGCTAATGTGATTGCCGAGATAAAATGCAACATTCATAAAACTGTCGCGTGCCAAGTAACTGCTGAGTGGCCTGGGCCAGATGCTGATGTCAGCTCCTCCAGCATATTTCCACTCCTTCGAATGGATTATTTTGGCTTTGCTTTGGAGACTGGCTTCTGGCCAAAGAGTTTTGCCTTTGGTATATGACAAGTTGATTCTCTAGGACAGACGAGACCTTGCGGAACAGCGAGGGACTGCTCCAACCCGCTGTGTTCTCCACTGAGTGGGAAGGCAGCGTGTGACTGCGGCTGCTGCACTCGAACAAGAAGGCAAATCTGGGGTGAGAATGGAAGTGCTGTGAAGCCATACCGTAGCTACCTTGGGACAGTCAGTGCTGCTTGTGTTAGAAGGCTTCAGTGCGGGACGGAAATGTCCTACTGAGGAACTGACGCTTTATTTCATATTTCACGGAGACGTGTTGCTTCCATGGGTGTTTATTTGCAGGGAGCATGTTGCATTCGTGTAGCTTGCTAACATGACAAGTGTTTGTGCTAGCTGAGGTCTCGGGACATAATGTTACTTCACTCACAAGATTTGGAGGTGTACACACCACGACTGGTTGTGGTGCCTCTTCGGGGAGCTTGGCCTCTTTGGGAGAGGGAAATACTAGATCTTAGCAGTCCCTGCTGAGTTCTGTTTGCTGTGTGGGTGTTACAGGAGGCGCACTGAGATGCAGAGCTGGAAGAGCTGAAAGTCTGAAGAGGCACGTGGTCATTCCTTGTCACTGAGAGCTGGTCGCTCTGGCTGTACATCTAATGCCTCTCTGACTTGTTTCTCAGCACTAATGAGGAGCAGAAGGATGCCTTATCAAAGATGCAGTTCCTATCATCATTTCTGGAGAGGCAGAGATGCTATACAATACAGAAGAAAGACTGGGAACACATGAAAGAACGAATGCAATTTGGGGGAGCTGTGTGGTGCCTGATAATAAAGCTGCAGTTGTCTCTCTCCTACCTTTATTTATTTAGAACTACCTTGTAGCTGGGCTCAAAGTTTAAATAATACTAAAGAAAGAAAACAAATCAAATACCATACAAAGCAAAGTGCTTCAGTGCTTCCAATTTAACAGCTCGTGTGAGAACCTGAAAGGAATCACAGTCGATAATGAGTCATTTCATCTCGGTGACTGGTGATGAAGAGCTGCCCTTGTCACCTCTGCTCCTGAGGGAAGCCAGAGCAGCCACCCGCTGGGTGCATTCCCAGGATGGATGGATGGACAGACGGATGGACGGGGCTCCCCTGCGGTCAGCACAGCCTGCTGGCTCCTACAAAATCAGCCCTGGGCCATCCCTCGGTCCCAAAGGGCAGAGGGACGTGGGGCCTGGCAGCGCTGTTCAGCCACCAGGCCCCCCTCACGGGGCTCCCGTCGTGCAGCCTTCCTTCAGTGATTGTGCCAGGCCTGCAGGGTGTCACCTTTCAAGGTGACGAGTTCAGAAACAGCAGTGACAAGCAGATATTTTTCATCCCTAATTGGTTCCTCTCTTTTTTTTTTTCTGCCTTGCAGCGGATCCGGGCCTTACAGTAGGTTGTCAGCAGAAGGCTGTGCTGTGCAGCAGACCTGAGGCAGAGGAGCAAGCAAAGGTGAGGGCAGGGAGGAATGCCCAGGTAGCCGTGGCCAGTGTAAGTTCTGTTGGCAGCATAAAGCTGTGCTTGAAGAGACAATATCAGTAAACTTTGTGTGTGGCTCGGAGGATGTCTACTTGTAGGGAGGTTTAAGAAGTGTTTCCCTGTCCACAGCATTAACAAACATGTTACAATCAAATCACAAGGCTGAGCAGGAAGGTGAATGTGTACCGTCCAGCAAAATTCATGCAGAAAAGGCTGAATAAGTGATACCCCGTGACATTTGTGTAGCCAAAGGTGGTATTCATCCAGCCGAAGGCAGTAGCTACACACTCAGAGGACAGCAAGTCTGTATAAACTTGCTCTTCACAGATGAAAAAAAAAATCTTCAAAGTTAAAAATTTGAAAATCTGGCCTGTGTTCTCAGCCTGGTTTCTGAATCTGCACTGGGCAACTATATTCCAATTCATCCCTTCTGAGGTTTGCTTTGAAGAACCGAACAGGTTGTACCTCTGCCTCTCAATGCATATTACTTACCCGGTAGGGTTTTCACAGCCAAGCTTCTTGAAAATTGTAAATCTGAAAGGAAAACCCCTTTTTTTCTGTTCATTAAAAGCATTAAAAATGGCCTTTACCTGCCGCAACCATAATCCATTACTAATGTGCCTTGTACTGGACAGATGATGGGGATCTTCTGCCCAGGGATTAAGGGACTGTGCAAACTTAGAGCTGCCGATGTCCTCAGAAGATGCAAACATCCTTTTAAATCGTGGGTGGGACCGTGTACCACTAACACCTGTGCCAGGGCATGCTTCCACTGTTCCCATCCCGGTTTTAAAAGCTTAGCTCAAGTGTCTGCTAGTAAGAAGCAGGCCTCGGGTGGTCTGGCTTTCTCTCGGGTGCCAGCCGGAGCAGTTTGCGTGCAGCCTTGTGCTGTCCTGTGTCAGCTGGGAACGTAGCCCCCAGCTCCCTGGAGGCACGGGGTGGTTGCACTTTGGGAATTGTGAGGAGCATTTGGGGCGTAAGGAACTCATCTCCCGCCGGGTGTGCTTCTGGTGTGATCCTGGAAGTGCTGCGCCGGGCTGTAATAGCAGACAGGATGGATTTCCCAGCTTAAAGTGAATGGGGAGAAGGCAGAGGATGTTAGCTTGTCACCCTCATCCATCTCAGCTTGCTCAAGTCACTATTGCAAATGGAAGTTAAATGTTGAGAATGTACCAAGCAGCGCAGACAAAACCTCGCACGACGCTATTCTTACCGCTGAGGCAGCTTCATGGAGGCTAGGACATGTCAGGTTGATTTATCACACAGCTTCTGGAGAAAATAAACAATTCTGTTGGCAGAAGAGAGCTTTCCTCATTGAAGAGCCATCAGATTTGCCAGGACAGTAATGGGCCTGGGAGATAGCCCCAGGGGGTGGGTAGAGGCAGAGATGAGAGCTGCCAGGTGAAATAGCAGCAAACAGTGCCTCTCCTGGAGCGCTTGTTACTGCAGCAGGCTTGGGAGAAAAGTGATACGCTTGTTTTCCTCTGTCATGGCTGCTCTCCCACTCCTAAAATAAAAAGAAAACAAAAACTAGCTGCTCTGTAAATGCACGCCTCGTTCGGAGGGCTGGCATAACGTGAGGCTTGCTCGAGCCCCTGATCCCTCGGCGCACGGCTGTCTTCTGCTTGGACTGACCTTCCTCCTGCGCTGACCGGACCAAACCCATCTCACATGAGCCCCTGCATCGTGTGCCAGTGACTTCACGTGCCCTGGGGATAACTGGGGCACAAGTCCAAACGGCATCTGTCCGTCACGCATACCCCATAAGAGATCTTTTGAAAGCCTTAGAAACCCGCAGCTTTTCTCATAAGCAGCTGAGATTTGTTCCAGCTCCCGTGCAACGCCAAGTCCATCCTTGTGTCCTGAACTATCCCCGGGCTGGATCCGGCAACCTGTGGTCTCCCACCTCGTGCTTGCCAGCTCCACCTGTGTGCCCCTGGCTCAGGATGCTGACCTAGCACAGGTACGTGGCTCTCCCTGCAGCTGGCCAGGAGCTGGGGTCGGGACTTGAGGCACTGTCGAGTGCCCCACAGAAAGATCTGGGGTCTCTGGATGCTGTTGCCTTTCTAACAGTGACAGCAGTAAAAGTGTCCAGCTTTTATGTTTAGTCTTGCTAGGGAATCATCCTGATAATATTCATTAGACTTTTGAGATTAATCTTCGCAGATTTATTTCATATTTCTTAACAGGACTTGTTCAAAAGACGAGCCTTGTCATAATCCCCCCTCAAGGTGAAAGGAACTGAGACAGCCCTATAAGAAGATGGAGGTGGCAGCAGTCTGTGACCAGGCTCGTCACAAAGCTTTGTGCAGTCAATTAACACAGGGTTAACTCTCAAGCACAGCTGTATAATTATGTCTGCCTTTTCTCTTGATATTCATCTGGATTAATTATGTCTGAGTGGCTGAACAATTCCTCCGAACGCCAAACAAAGAGCATCCTGCTTACCCCGGGGAAGCCACCAAGCTGGGACAGGAGGGACCTTCACCTGGGACGTGATGAGCAGAGCACAGGGCAGCGGGGGAGCCTCCTGGGGAAGGAAGCCAAATCCTTTGAGGATGCGGGGAAGAATATAACCCTCCAAGCAGCAGTTACTGCACGTGATGTGATATTGTGTTTTGGCGTGTACCATCTATCGAACACGCTGTTTTCACTGTGATCAAAGGAGCGTGTTGTGGTAGGGAAGATGTCTGGTCTGTTTGTCTGACTCTTGCATGATGTCAGGTGAATTGTTTTTTCTTCCTTTTGCCTTTCTTTATGCACCGATGTCCTCCAAGCAAGGGCTGGCTTTTGCTGTGCTCTAATGCCCAGCACCGCACGCTCTGTGGCCGGCGATTCCAGATGTAGTGCAGGCACGTCGATCCCTGGCTGACACTGGTCGTTCTGTCCCTGTTGAACATCTTTCTGCTTGCTGGTGACTGCTGTGGTGCTCTCTAGGACCTAGCTAAGGCATTATTTCAATCAAGCTGTACTAATTCAGCTATGGATTAGGCACATGTTTTCTTCCCTTGGAAACTAATAATCTCTAGGTTATCAGCTGCTTAGAGAAAGACAAGGGTCTGTACCTGCCAATATTAGAGGCTACTGTGCTGTGGAATTGTGCTGCCAGAGCCTGGACTGTTATCGTCATGGGAAAACTGGGTTAGAGCAGTGAAATAGTTCACCCGGTTCTCTGGTGAGCGGTGACCAAACAGAAGGTAAATCCAAGAGATTCAGTGGGGACTCAGGAACTTTCTGTTGCATTTAACAAGTCAGCACAGTCATTGGATGTGTGCAGGCTGTGGTGGCCTGGGAGGGAAAATAGTATTTATTCACCCTTGCTGCTTTTTCTAGTTTCCAAACATCTGTGCCACTGGGTACATACAAAACCCACAGTGCTTCTTATTGACTATATACGGCTTCCTGAGCAGCTTAAGTATTAAATCTCATTAAAATGTTGGAATTGGGTATCAAAATCTCATTTGTCTTAAAGTATAAGGCTGAATTTTTCAATTAAAGGAGTTTTTACCTCCTCTTCTTCTGTATGGCCTGGCTGCAGCACCTCGGACTCCGTGTACCACTCGCCTCTGTGGCTTCCGAGCTGCTCACAAGGTACAGCTGGGCTAATTAGGGATGATTTAGCCCATTGTCTAGGAAGTATGGTGCATGGACGGAGTCAGTTAAGTGATTATACTGGGAATGTATGGGGCGATAAATGTCTCCCTTGCTCATAACCCAGCAGCTAATGCAAAGAGATAGTGCCAGGCTGCTCTGATTCTGCTGGGCTCTACTGCATTTAGATTGCAGTTAGGTTGTATATTAAAAAAAAAAAAAAAAAAAAAAAAAAAGGGAAAAAAAAAACAAACACAGCTGCTCTGTAATTCACTGAAGGTGAAATTCACCCCTGTTCAGCAGTCCAGAGCAAGACCTACGTATTGTTAATTTTTCCCCTATTTTTTTTCCTAGTCTTTACAGCCCTGGCACTCTCCTGCAGTCCCTTTGGTCTCCAGCTGCCTCAGGGTGAGCACCTCAAAACCACCACCTTTTGGCTTCAGGGGTTGCATGTCATCCAGACCCGCTGTGCCTGAAGGCAGTGGAGTCACGTTATTTGTACTGCTGGAAGCATCTGGAAGGCCTGGATGCTGGTATAGCTGGAGGGCATGCCCTACTGCGTGGTTACCCTCTGCGTCTGAACATCCTAAACTGGAATCTAGACTTGACATGGAGCTGGCAAGTTCCTTGAACCCCAAGAGCTCGGGTGAATTTAAATTCAGGCCTTTATACACAGTATGACTAGATTCGTCCCCACATTTAAAGTTTGTCCCAGCCAGACAGCGCCCTTGCTTCACAATGCAGGTCATCCTGCCTCCAACAGTGCCCTCTCCCCTTTTAACTACTGGATTTAGAACACTTACCCTAGTCACTTCTACAAGACTTACACAAAAGCCCAAGGACAGGAAGCTGAATTTTCGCTCTGTTCTTTTGAAGGCTGAGCTTCTCATAAAGTAAGGTAATGCCAAGAACTAGAAGGAAAATAAAAAAGTGTATCATCATGCCTGGCACAGTCTGTTAGATTAGGAAAATGTTTGATTCTTATCTATAGCAGTGATCGCACTGCTCTGTCCTTAGAATCACACCCATATCTGAGCGCTTTGCTCTACGCGACTTTGTCTAATGTCCACTTGTACCTTATTGTAAAAGCAAAGCATTCTGCACGTCTCTTTTTTAATGAGCGAGAAGTGTTTTGCCCAGGTGGGCAATCCAGGCATGTACCAAAGCCAAGGCTGATGCCAGCAGCTGCCTTAAACCTCTCTGGACACTGGCGTTTTGCACAGCCACAGGGAGCCTGCCCTTGCTTTGGCGTGTCTGTCCCCCATCAGCCCTGCCGAGCTCCCGGGTGGATTCTTGCCCTGAAATCAAAAGGGAAAATTTTAATTAATATCTGGTCGTTTGGAATTCATAACTTTGAAACGATAGAACAATTACAGTGTCTGTGAAAGCCACGAGCCATTAATGAGGCTGCCGTAAAGTCATTAAAGATCAGCTCAGACGAGGAGCTCCGAGGCCCCTTCTTGCAGCACAGCAGAGGGTCGGCAGCGCCAGCCCCGCTGCAGCCTCCTCGGGCACAGCGTCGTGCTTGCAAACAGGATTGCCTTAGGAACCTCGCCCCTTCAGCTGTGAGATGGCAGTTTGTTAAAGCGGAGAAAAGGCCATGAAAAAGCTTCTTGTCATCTGTAAATAGCCGGTTCCTTCTAAAATTCACATTCCAGCCTGATGATTGATAGAGCAGTTCATAAACGCTGTAAATGCACGTAGCTAAATGGCAGCTGGATACTTTGCTCTTTCTCTTTCGGAAAAAGGTTACTTCCCTGTTTAGCAGTTACTGGTTTTATGAGGGACGTCTTTGTGTGCGTTGTGTCTTCCTTCGTCTTTTACCCAGGTGAGCAGGTCCTGTGGCTAGGACCTGGCCTGGGTATTTTTGCTCAAGCTGTTTGTTAGTTAGTACTTCCCACATCTCTGTCACGCTGCCAGCTGGTCTCTGGGGCGTGCTCGACAGCACCGAGGAGAGGAAAAGGTCACGGAGAAAAAGTGGGATGTAAGAGAAGAGCAGGGGAAATGAAGGAGAAAAGAGATTTTGCTCTTCTGCAAGGAACAGCACGTGAGCTGAGACGGTGAAGGAGACGGCTTGAGACAGAAGTGCTGCGTGCATGAGGGTGAGCAGGGAGGAGAGGGGAAGGCACGGGACAGGAAGGTTAAGGCAGGGGATGTGTGAGCGAGGGGAGAGCACGGAGGCTTTCCATGGTCAGCTCTGTGCTGCTTCTGCCTCTTAGCTGGAAGAGAAGGCTCTCCCTCCAAGATCTCAGCTATCACTTCAGAGCATCTAGAGGGTTGTGCTCCCTCTCCTGTACGGGGAGATCGGCCTGGATCTGGGGAGCGGGTGTCCCGAAGGAAGCCACACCGCAGAGGTTATCGCAGGGCTGCTCTGCAGGACCCTGGCACTTCTCGGCCTCACACCCTTTCAGATAAGACCTGAAGGACTGGGAAAAGAGGTGAAGCAGCTAAGCTTCTTTAAGCCAGAGTTCTTTACACGGGAACATTAAGCAAGGTGTGATGGCCCAAGCAACCCACTGCAGAACGGCTGTTTAGGAGCAGGCTCGGGGAGCTGAAGGGATGGCCAGGGGCGCTGGGAATGAGCTGTGCTAGGAATTAATAAAGATTGTGATTGCTTTCTGAGCTCTTAACCTGCCTTGAGCAGGACAATCTGTCTTGGATTAAGGCTGTAAAGGCTCTCTGGTGCAAGTCGGAGGTTTTACACCACTGAGGTCAATGCGACTTGCTCTCCTTGCTCTCCTCTTCCTGATGTAAAGCAGCAGTGATAGCTTCTGAAATGAGCAGGGCCAATTTTCCTCCTGCTTGGCCATTGTAATCCCAGTACCTCCACTTGGGCTGAGACTCTTTACTGGGGAAGGAGTTAGGATGAACTAAAATGAATTAAGGCCTGTTTAATTCTGAAGAGGGTTTGTGTCCTGATCTAACACAGTTTAACTAATCCACTTTAAAATTAATTTGGTTTAATTTTCCTTAGGGCCCCCATGTGGATATACCCTTAAATACCTAGAATAAATAACAGGTAACTGTTGTAAATCACCAGAAGTAATTGTGTACCTACTTACCTATTGTAAATCAGCAGTAACTCCAGTGGGGCTGATTCTCTCCTTGTATATCTGGAATAAATGAAGAGTAACTTGCTGTAAGTCAATAAAGCTAATTTTCCTTCTACTTTCCTGGGATAAAACAGAGCAAGTCCAGGGGTAAGGAGCTCAGCTGCGAGAAATTCAAACCAAGGTACATATTTTAACTTCTGATGGTAGTTACCTCCTGGAATAACTGACCAAGGACTACAATGGATTCTGTGTGAATGCTGACTTTCTATCAAGATCAGGTAATTGTCTAAGAGACTGCTCTTGTTCAAGGAGGCTCTGCTATGAGGAAGGTCTCTGGTCTGCAATAGGCAGGGTATCGTGCTAAGTGTGCATATTTACTCCTTGGTTTGTTAACCGTGGAAGACACTATGACAGTCAGAAGCACAGCTCTGCTTTGAAAGCACCACTTGGGGCTCGTTGTTGTGGCTGAGGAGTTACCTTGTCTCTTCTGGTTCCTGTGATTGCCATGCTACCTTTCCCCTCTGAGCACGACCACAGCTACAGCAATCTCAGGAACCAGAAGAGACAGGAGAGGGGAAGTTAATGGGCATGTGGACAATTAGCTGGGGCTGCCGGGGCCTCCCGTGCATGCACCCCTGCATGCGAGCTAACCCCAAGATGGAGCAGGTATGGTGATGTGCTCACAGAATAGGGCCAGCTAAAAAGTCAAATTAAAAACAACAACAAAAGTGTAATAGTGTGGGGGAAATAGTGCCAGGCTTTGTCAGTGAACTTTCACTGTAATCCATCCACGGAGGGTTACTTGATGGCTGGCTTTTGCACCAACGTGTTCTTTACTTTATGCTATTTGTCCATCTCTATAAGCCCTGTGTGAGATTTAGGACTTATGGCTATGAGGAATAACTAATTATAGCAGTGATGGTGTATCATATGCAATATTTTCTTCCCCTTCTGACAATACAGCCTCTGGCAAACTTTCCACTCAAGTCAAAGCAAATTCTGTGTTGCTTTCTGAGGCCAGGCTCCAGTAGGAACTGATGCAGGTTGTGCCAATGTGAAATATGACAAAGTGCAAACCAGCAGAAAGCATAATTGGCAAAGTGAATAGAAACCCCATCTAACGTTGTGCCGTTTCACACCCTGCTCGCACAGGAATTGCTGCACCAGCTGTTGAGCAAAGCCCCACCAGCATCGTTCCCCATCTGATGGCAGAGAAGGAATCGATGCGGTGGTGTACCCCAAATGACTCGGCTCCAGCCTACTTGTTTAGGGCAGGGTAAAACCAGCTCCCATGGCTCCTTCGTAGTCACCTGGGAGCAGAATAAAGCTGCTGACGAGGGAGGGATTCCCCCAACCTCTGGAGGTCACGAGGCCTTGTGCTCCGAAGAACCCTCCTCGCCTGCCCCTATGGGAGGAGGTTGTGGCAAAGGGCATTGCGTGGCACTGATAAAACTGCATTTCTTTGTGCCTCAAACTCTCCTCTGAAGTTTGTTAGGTTGGATTATCTAGGTTGGTATTAATTTTTTAATAAAATTTTTCCCCACAAACTGTGGGGCCCCAGTTAACAAGAAAATGGATTTCTGTCTACTCGCTTTCCTTTTTTTTGCCTGGGACATTGTATTTCACTCAGGTAGGAAGGATTTGTCTCAACTAGCAAATTGGTTGAGGATCATGCACTCATCCTTCCAGCAGCACCTTGATGTGTGTGGGGGGTTCTCCTCTCTCCGTGGGTGTCACCAGTCCAGCGCAGGAATAGTCTCTAGCTGAAATTTTCACAATTTGGTTCAGCCTTGCGTTGGTTGCCTTAGATCTACAGACATGACTCAGAACCGAACTCCAGACTCTGAGGGATTTTTCTTATTGGTGTGGATAAACTCGGTGCTGCTCTCATTTTCAAGACGACAATGGCAGATGCTATCCGGTCTGTACCCTTCCGGAGAGCTAATGCTTTCCCTTCGTAGCACAGTGATGGGAAGGCCCAAATTTAAATTGAAACGTGAAAAAGGGCTGGTTACTTTATTGTCAAATACTATTGATCAGAGCTTGGCTGGCCTTTGCTTGCACTGTGTTCATCATCTGGCCCTGAAGTTGTTAAAACTGGAACAAAGAAGTGGAACAAGGGAAAAGAGCTGGTTCTGTAAGGGCGAACGGAGTTTTTTCTGCTAGGGATCTTTCACCTCCGTGATGAGTCACGGTGGAAGATGGATAGAGGGGGATAAGAATGACTTCATGTGCAGGAATAGATCTCCCTTAGATGTGTCTCATCGTATCTGGGAAGCGAATCTGTGGGGTAAGGAAGATTTAAAGACATGAAGTACACGTTTTGTGAGTACACACGTGTATGTGTGCGCAACACAAGCTTGTGTGGAATGGAAGAAAAGCTGGGTGAGTGAGCAGAGAAGCTGTGTGCACAGAGAGGTATTGGAAATTTTTTAAAGCTTTCTATGCAAAATGGAAGAATATAGCCTGTGGTTTTTGTTGCTGATGTACCTAAGCCCCCCAGGAAAGCTCGTCTAAGCCCTGCAAGCAGAATCGCGAGGTGTGAGCTGGGGGCTGGCTCCGGGGAGCTCCCCTCTGCCCCGGCCGCCTCCTTTTCCTGGGGAGCAGAGGAGCTTCTGTTTGACAGGTCTGATCCTCGGAGTTAAAAGTTTATTCCTCCATCAGCACTTTAATGAAAAGAGAAATGTAGCTCAGGGAGGAAAGCTTATGAAGAGAAAATCAAATCTATCAATTCCCTGTCCTGAATAAATGAATCTGGTAGCTCGTGTGTGTAGTTAGATGCCTGGCAGGTGGTGGGTGTTCCACACACAATCAGGAGGGGGAACAAACAAACAAAAAAGCCCAACATCCAGCCCTTTTCAAACCCAGCACCGAGTGCTAGGCTTGTGTGTCTCTTGTGTGCTGTTATTCTTCCATCCGAGCTGCAATTTGCTAGTTACTGCCCATAAAGAGAATGCTTCTTGCCTGTGTACAGGTTAGCAGAACGCTGATAGGAAAAAATGCCAGTAGGTGGCACTTAGCAATATATGGGGGTGCTTATAGGTTTGGTGGGAGAGATGGAGCCCTGTTGTCTCTGTGCGCTGCAAACAGGCTCCGTTAGGAGCTCCTTACGTCTGCTCCTGGTAGCAGTGATGTAAATGTGTCTCCTCGAGGCCCTGCCTGCTGCGAGCAGACGCAGCCTCGCCTCTTGTTCCCCAATTGGTCTCATTTTGATTTTAAACAAGACAAAATCTTTGGAGATGAGATAAGCGAGGCTGGTAAAGCCAGGTCGCCGAGGAGCTGGCCTGGGTATATTGTGGGTAAATCGCTATGCTACCTGCTGTGACAGGAGTAATTTATCTCGGGCTGAAAAAAGCCGCTGCTTCCCATCCTGAGCGGTGAGGGTCATTCATCACTTTTTGTTATTTTTATAACAGAAGAGAGTGTGCTGGTTCCCTCCCCCCAGCCCCTCCAGCCAGTCCCTGGGGACAAATTAGCTAGTCTGAAAATGGATGAGCTCAGGGACTCTTTTCATTTATATTTTTAATACTGTAACAGAAACACCCTCAATTCTGCAGCAGGCCCTCCGGCACGGGTAGAAGAAGGCTGCAAGACCTCGGCCAGCGAGAGGAGGTGGCCTTTGTCTTCTGCTGCTGACTTGGTGTCACTTGCAGTGGTGGCACTCCAAAGCCCCTAGGGGCCTCCAAATCCATCAGGAAACACAGTGTGAGCCTGGGGGCTCTTGCGGAGTGTATGGAGTGGGGCGAGAAAGCTTTTGGGGGGTTCTCAAGACTGGAGAGGGAGGAATCAGAGCCTGCACTGGATTCAAAACTGTCCGTGTGTCATAGAAACACATGGCCCTGTTTCATGATGGTGATGACCTCTGCAAAACCAATGTGCTGTGTGTTTGTATAAACACAAACATATATACTTCATCTGTTACTTTAGTTAAAGGTATGTCCATGTCTTCGGTAGATCGTGTTTATGATATATATCAGCAGAACATAGTGTATATTTATAGCATTGCTGCCCGGGTCTGCCATGGGAAGGCAACTTGTGCTCCTGCCATGAAATGAGGCTTTAGCATTTTGGTCTTCACTCATCTTCATATTTGGATGGTTTGGGCACTGAAGAGCTATATCCAGACAGCAAAAGAGAAGATTGAATAGCAGAGACCTTCAGGTTAATACAGATGCTACATGATCCCTTTATCACCGAAGGGACATTGCTTCAATTACTCTGCCAATCACCTGTCTCTCAGCCTGCCAGTCAATTATTCCACAATCGAGGGATTCACTTCGCAGAGTAGCCAGAAGTGGCAGATATCTGTATTTTGAAGAGCCAGTTTTGCATAATTCTGTACACAAGGGAACAGAGCCGGAAGGCTGGGTCCGGAGCACCACTTGCGCGGAACATTTCAAGCGAGCAGGTGAGGTCTCTCTGGTGTATTAAGTTACTGGGACGCTGGGGAGGATTTCATTTGTAATGGTAGAAATTGCTTTTGCATCTCATGCTTCACTCTAGTGACTTTGTTCAGAAAAAGAGCAATGAGGAGAAAAGGATGGTGATTTCTCCTACTTAGTACTTTCCTCTGCCTTTCCCCCACCTCTGAGGAAGCTGTTGGAGCTGCAACGTGTCCTGGGATGGAGGCGCAGCTGCAGCCGGGCGCTGTGTTGCTGGAAGGGAAGCTGATGCTCTCTGACAGTCCCGGTCCCTACAGGGTGAAGAGTGGAGGCTGTAGGTTAGGGCAGCCGACTGGCAAGGTACATTTGGATTCTCTGTTTTGATCTCCTCCTTTTGATTGTGCAACATAAAGCAAACCATCCTTCCTCTGCCCTGGTGCCCTGTCTGTGTTAGTGATAATTACTTGTCGCCATTTATAGTGTCTTGAGGACAAGCAAAGACTATGTACGGCCACCAAAAGTTTTTCTGAAAAACTCAGAAGGGGCTAGGTCTTCTTGGGAAGCAAACTGGCTCTGTTCCTGTAGCTGCAGGGAGCACCATTGCTTTGTACTTGCTGTTGTTACGGTTCAGGGCTTTTCCCATAGCCTCAGCAATAGTCATCTGTATCCCAAAACACTCAGTGGCTTCACTTGAGATTTGTGGGTTCTCTTCATTATTAGTATCATTAATTCTTATTTGCACAGAATTTATGATCCTGTCCAATGAAGTTTATCCAAAGTGGTGTCTTGAAAATGCACTTAGTCTCATGGGGATGGGTAGACCGGTGGTTAGCATGCCATGCCCTGCTCACACAGAGGGAAGAATCCTGAGCCTCACATACTGATTTCTTTGTGTCCTGTGGGGAAGGTACTTGTGAGAACACAAGTCAGCTAACAGAAAACAACACGAGCACGTGGATAGAATTTAGGGTGCCTGAATATCAAGGTGATGTGAATTTTTCTGTGTCAGTTTTCCTATCAATGTCTTCGTTAAGGGTGTTGTTAAATACCGTGCAGAATGTAGGATGCTCAGATTCAGCAGGGAAAGAACAATGCTGTCTTTGATTTTGACCCTCTTTTAAACACAGATCTTTCTCTGTAGAGCTAAGAGCACTGTTGCTCTTGCAGCAGTTCTTACGCCAGGAGGGAACCTCTCCCTGCTGAGCCCAGCTGGGGCGAGAGCCTGCAGGCAG
The DNA here is from genome assembly GCA_011076525.1 of Nettapus auritus. Classification (NCBI taxonomy): domain Eukaryota; kingdom Metazoa; phylum Chordata; class Aves; order Anseriformes; family Anatidae; genus Nettapus; species Nettapus auritus. The sequence continues at coordinate 4,865,415 of CM021787.1, read as the reverse complement.
CTGGGTTGAGGGCAGGCACCTGCCTGTGCTCATGCTTCATCCTTCCTGTGCCAAAAACTTACATTTCTACCTCCTTGCAAAGCTGAGGGGTGTTAGAGGCAAGGGACAGTATATAGCTGTTACCTTTGCTTGGACCACAAGCTACCTCTGTTGCTGGGATCCTTCCTGCCTGGTGTTTGGTGGTTTTTTGAATTCACTCTTCCATTTAGATTCTTCATTATCACTGCCACTTGCTGGGACCGACAGCTGCTAACAAACACCAAGGGATTCCAGACAGCTTTGCAGACTATCTTTGAGTGCCTCAGGCAAAGCCTGAAATGCATACAACATGAAAATAACCCATTCTGCTCGCTCACTGCATCACACCCTTCTTTCTCCCAGTAGGGAGAGGTGGTCCTGTGCTGAAATGTACTGGACTCGATATGGGGGGCTTTTTTTATTCTTGCTCGTTAGGGAATCCTATAAGCCTAAATTCAGGAGAGTGGCCTAATGCACAAAATGTGCTTCCATTTGTTCATGCACTTATTTTTTTAGCTTGGCCTTGAAAGAAGCAAAGCTCATGTCATCCCACACTAGTGAAGCATCACATGTGATGAAGAGGCTGGGTCTTAAAAGTCCAAGGGAGTACGCTGTTGGGCAGCTTGTTTGGAGGAGGCAGACCCTGAATGATGGCACTTCTTTGGGACGCAGCTCTTTGTTCAGCTACGTGCAGCATTCAGCCCAGGGTTCCCTATTTCAGGTTTGGCCTCTCGGATTCAGGGAGGTGAGCTACCTCGTCCTGGTGCACCCTCAGCCTGGGAGCAGGGATGCCTGGGCTCTGATGGTGCTGTGTGTGCTCACCTGGAGCTCACTGCAGTTCTTGGTCTGGGTCCGTGGCACTGTGGCACTGAGATTAAGGGGTACCGGTCAGGTTTGTTTTTGCTAATCCTGTTTTATTCAGATCGGCTGCTCTGTCTTTCATGTTAAACAAACAGACAAACAAAAAGTCTTAGGAAGAAAAATCCTGATTTGTTGATTAGCCCCAGCCCTGCTGGAATCTCATCCTAAAATCCATCTCAGTGCATCTGGTAGGCTCCCCCTGAGAACTAGATTATTTTGAGACTTGAAAGGCTGACTTGAAAAATATTTGCATTAAAGTACAGATCAGAATGACCTGCGAAAAAGAAGCACAGGTCAACTGTCTCTGAGGCATGAATTTGCTCTGAGTGCTAAGAGGTTGTAAAAGAGATTTTTTTTCCCTCCATTAATAGGCTTTATACAAAACAGTACACATGCTAGCGTATGGTTTTGCTGTGTGCTTATTAGCAGTTAAAACACCGATGCTTGTTTGGCCAGGAATAAAAATTAGTGGTGTGACCTGAAGACAAAAATGGAGTTCAGGAAAAAGGGGATTTCTTCCTCCCTTGTGTAATCTGGAGAATGTGGAAAGAAGGGCACCATCTGGATGGTTCTTCCTTTCTCACCGGCCTTGCTCTGCAGGTGTTCCCATGGTGAAGATGGTGCAACATAAAACTTGGACCTCAACTCTTGCTTACTTTGCTATGAACTTGTGCTGTAACTTCAACGTGTTTTAGTTTTAGCTAACTGAAGAACTTCTAATGCCTTTTCCAAGGCCTGGGCTACAGGACTTTGCAATACTATAAAAAAACAGAGTTATCCTTTGACCTAGCATGGAGGTTCCTCCCTTTAGAGCTGGAGATTTTGGATATGTGCTTCTGTGTCCCCAGTTATTCTCTGCAGCTGGGGCTTTTGGAGTAAGATGAGGCAAAGGCTAGTTCTTGGTCCTCTACCACAGTTCAGTTACCACATGGCATGTTTTTTGCCTTCTGTTTTCAAACCTGGTTAAAGCTCTTCCTGGCTGTCACTTTGTGATTTGTTTGCCTCTTCCTCCTAGCAACTAGGTACACTGCACACGTTTTTAGTTGGTATAAACCAGAAGGTCTCCTTATTTCCTTGCCTTCTCTCTTTTCAGTGAAAGATACGTTCCTATATTAGGTCCTGTAGGAGATGATTAAGAATTAGTGCACCCATGGGGGATTGTTCACTTGCTGCTGTTGCCCTGCCCAGTTTAAAGTGATCCTTTTCCTGGCTCTCGTCAGGCACCACCTAATGCATGTGAATCCCTGCTAGGAGGTTTGGCCTGATGCTCAGCTTAATATATTCTGTACACAATTTTGTCCCATTATTCCTAGTTAAACTCTCTTGGATCACCCAGAACATGAAGAATGTGTGGCAGCTTCCCACAGCACAGCATAATTAGCTACTTCAGAAGCTACCTGCAAAGAGTGATGCCCTCATTATGCCGAGCAGAGGAGAATTTGGTGGCCTGAGATGTCTCCAGAAAGAAGATGCATTTCAGTACTGAGAAAGAACTAGAGGCAGCCGTTGCCCTCCTGTGGTTAGCTTTATCACCGATTGCCTTGGGAGCTCGAAGGCGCATGGCAGTGCCCCTTGATGAAAGCAAACACCTTTGAACATCCATTAGTTTATGGTGATTAAAATTAAGCCCTGTGGCTTGTAGGCTGCACTGTTACCAGGAAGCAACTGCAAATGTTTGGAAATGCTTTCTTTGCTGTTCCGTGAAGTCCGGTGTTTCTCTAGGAGCCCTCCACAACACGTATGGGGCCCTGGTTTAATTGGCTTCTTGGTGCTGCAGCAGTGCAAGGAACCGATCACACCAGTCCTGGCTGACTGGAACCTTTCTCCCCATACTCATTAGAAGAAACCTTTTTTATTTGTTCCTTCACCGATTTCCTGATTTAAAACCTGAGAGCCCAAAGAAGCTGGCCTCAGATGGAGAGCTAGTCCTCAGTTTTCCCACTTAATTCCTGGAATTCTGAGCTAGCCAGGAACTTTTTAGTGCCTGCCAGTCTAATTACAATAACGCTTGATGTTTCCGTGGTATTGTTCATCTAGGATCTGAGTGCTTTGCAAACAAGAAATAATTAAGCTTACTGTCAACCCTCTGGGGTAGGTATTATGATACTTACTTAACAGATGTGTAAACAGAGGCATAGAGAGCTCAAGTTTTTCATGTTCAAAGCACTTTGCAAATACTACCTAATTAATCCTCCCAGTGGCCTGAGGTATTTATTAGTCCCCTTCAAGGGCAGAGCAAAGTCGCTGGCAGAGCCCTCCAAGCTGAGCAGGGCCGGTGGGTGCTCCCGGCGGTGTCAGGCCACATGGCGGGTAGCTGGCCACCGGTGGTCCCGGGCTCCTGGAGGGGTCTGTGGGGAGAGACTTCATGACTAGGCTGGCCTTGTGTTGGGCTTGCTTAGTTCTGTTTTCTGACAGCTGTTAACAGCGTTAGCTGGCTCCTTGAGGTTCACACCAAGGGGAGCTTGTTGTGGTGCTGCTGCGCCTGGCGGCCTAGCTTCCACTGCAGCTCCTGTAAGGGACATCTCTAGAGACATTCCTGTGGGCCCTGGGGGATTTACTGCGCACAAGCCGATGGCAGATGCATCATTCTGCTTTGAAAGCGCTGCTTCACAAGTGCCCTCTCTAATTTTTCTGTCAGAACATAAATCAGATCGCAGCTTAGCTGGTGGCCTGCTGGACTGCGGTGCTAGCCTGAGGGGCTGATAGAAATCGCTGAGACACCTCGGGAGATTAATTAGCTTGATGCATTGCACCTATGTAGGAGATGTAAACATGAACACTTCACGGATAGGTTCCTGACCATGGCAGCTCCTGGATGTTTATGCTAGTCTAGTATCTTAATAAGTGCTTCATATTGGGTGCTGGCCATAGACGGTGCTTTCTGTTCTGTCCTGTGATCTGGGGAGAACATCCCAGCCTCTTAGATCTAAATGGGATTATACTGATCCGAGGGACTCGGACTTTACTGCTATTCTGATGTTACTCATTGCAGCTGCGGATATTAGCATTACTAACCCTGTGAGTATTATGGGGGAAAGAAGATCCCTGGCATTTGAAAAGTTCAGGGACAAATGGAGTATTTTTCTGCCCGTCAGTTCTTGTGAGCCTTGGAAATTATGCCACAGGCAGCTGTGAACACGGGTTCTGCCTATTCAGTATCCAGCAATTAGTCAGCGAGTTGCTACTTACTCATCTGGGATTCAGGGCTCCCGATTGTACAGCTTGTTATGATGGCTGTTTTGGGGCAGCTTGACTCATTTGCCTGCAACTCCAGTTGATAAGAAGTTTCATAACTCCACGTGCATTTCAGCAGTGCGTTAAAGTCTTTTGCAAATATTACAAACTAGCTGGATGAAACCATACTTTGAGAATGAAATACATGTACAATGAGTGGTGCATGTCTGTGTGCAGGCTTACACGTGGGATATTACAGTGTGGCTTCCTGCGGTGGCACATCAGCATCTCGCTGCTGGAGCTGTGCAGATTTACCATAGTGGATGGTCCAGTCCCGTGAGGTTTTTAAAGCACAGCTCCTGAAGAGCACTGAAATATTTTATTAGCCTTTAACAAGACAGAGTTATATCAAGTTTGTTCAGCATTAATTATATTTTCTGCAGTGCTCTGCCTACACCATCAATTATTAATTAATCTCACTATTTTTAGCTGTTACCTGTCCCTAATCACCTGGCTGCTATAGCTTTCTGGGCTTACGCCAGCATGTGTTGCCAAAATGCTCCAGACCAGTTGAAGATATTAGTACGATTATAATTATCTCTTTATTGCTTGTGTAATTCTGAATCCCCTATGTGTATTCCATCAGACACATTTCTTGGAGGAGGAAAGGTAAATATTTTCCCCCGGAGGAGAAAAGGGAGGAGAGCGACCCCTCGGTGTCACGCTGGCACGAACCCTCCTGTGTGCTGGGCCGGGTGCTGCCAACCTGCTTGAAGGCAGATGCCGCATAGCTGTGTTAGCACGGGGCTGTGCTGAATCAGCCCGGCTGCAAGCAGGGTACATGAGTGCACCTGACATCTCGACCCAGGACTGCAGCTCTGTGAGCACCGGAGAGAAACTTTTGCCATCTTTGGCCTTTGACATTTGTCTGTTCAGCCTTTGGCTCTCTGGTTAATCAGTGGTGCAGAGACATGATGTTTTCTTCAGGAAATTGCTGCTTGTGAGGGCCCTCTTCTGCCTGCCACTTCTGGAAGCTGTTGTATTTTCCTGTAATGCTCACATGAGAGTGTCAGAGTGAGAGAATGAGGGGGACAGAAGCAGCATGGTCTGTCCACAAGGGATTGAAGTTTATCATGTTTCCTCACTATTTTCTATTTGCCTCTCTCATCACAATTATCACATTGAGATGTTGCCATAAGCCTTCTCTCAAAGCTGCCCAGGCAAAAAAAAAAAAAAAGTTCCCTATTTGTGCATGTCAGATCTTCCCTCCCAACTGTGCTGCTTGCAGCTGTGGCTTCATTTGTGTGCTCAGGCATGTCCAGGACTGCAGGTTTCCAGGCACAAGATAAAACCCTGCCAGCCAGCTGACTTTTCGGCCAAGCCTGCCTTTCTTCTTCTTTCCAATGGCTGCTCCCCTACTGCCTGGCTGCTTGTCGTTTGCATAGAAGAACAAATGTCTACACAGCTGGTTGCAGTGGTCATCGCTAGGAAAGAGACAGCTACAGAAGAGACTGGGGCCGAAGTTCTTCCCTTCTGCAGCTGAACGCAGCTGTGTGTGTCAGATGGCAGTTGTGCCCCTTGCACAACCAACTGGCAGAGCCAGCACCTCAGCCTGGTCTAGCTTCGTGAAGGTCAGGGGCTGGTCTGAAGCACCAGCTCCTTTATTCCCACCTGAGAGACACGAAGGGATGTGGTTGGATCTGAACAACAGATCGCTGTTTCGTGTCAGTATGTGTGGAGGGGAATAGGAGGGTGTTTCTCAGGGTGTATGTTCGAGAGGAGGATGTTTTCCATGGACAGGGAAGGTGGGAGGGAGTGCTGAGGTAATTCAGAGCAGGGTTAATAGAAAAGCAGTCAAACATCCATAACTCCAGCCTGTGTTTTAATTCTGGAGTACTTATGTTCCTCAGAGCTCGGCAAATATTTGAGGAACTCTTTTCTTCTTGGACGCTCATCCTTCATTCTCCCTGCCAAGGTATTTCTGTGAGCAGAGCTGCTTATCAGTCCAAAAGTTTGACTACCTTGACGCAGGTCTTTGAGCATGCAGTCTGTACACATCCACTTTGGTAAATTAAAGGTTACCAGTGGTTTTGGTGAGTAATCAAGCAGCAAAAAGGAGGAAGAGCAAAGCCATTAATCGAGCATAACGGGAAATTCTTTGGAGCAGATGACAAGGGGCCGGTTGGACCAGATGATCTTAGAGGTCTTTTCTAACCTTAATTATTTTATGATTCTATGACTCTGGGTCTCATGAACCATCAGTGTAAGATTTCACCCAATCTCTTCCTGAGCCTTAGAAGTGTATTTCAAATGAAGTTAGACTAGTTAAACCAATGCTAGAAGTTAAACTCCTGCTGCTGGCTGTGGACATGCTCTTTGCAGTGCTGAGGACGCCCATTTTGGCATTTTAAGTAAGGCTTAAAACGCTTCAATTTATCTTGCATATAGGTAAAGCGCTTGTATGGACAGTTATTCTGGCTCACCTCATGGGGGGTAACTAGTTAAACTGCGATAATTTATTTCTTAATGAACCCTAATAAATTAGAGTGCAAGCATGAGTTTGTCGTGCATTAACTATCTCACTGGAAATGAGGCGTGCTGAGGAGGTTTTGATGTGTCTGGATCATGCCAACTGTGGCTGCGCTGTGGGTGACTGCAGGCACAACAGCTACGGGTAAGCAAAGCATTTTATAAGCATTTTATAAGTAACTCCTTCGCAAATTAAAATTTGTTTTTGCTCTCCAGCCAGAGCAAATGGAAGATGTCAAACAGGTAGAGGGAAAACCTGGGAGCATCCAGTCTCAGCATTTAGCTGCAGGGCTTGTGGCTCATCGCATCCGTCGCCAGGATGCTCCAGGAGGGTTTGCCGTGGGTCACCCTGGCAGTTCAACCTACCCCGTCCTCGCTGCTCACCATCAGGTGCTGGCAGGAGAGCTGGGGACAGAGAGGCAAAATAAACAACACGCATTAAAAATGCAAAACATGGGGAGTTAGATCTCAGCTGGCACAAACTGCCATCGTGTTTTTGACATCAGTAGAATTATACCTTCCACTGGATAAAATCTGGCCTGCTATTTTTGCAGTGTTTTTGATTGCTAATTTAACTTTGGAGTTTAAGTGGTGCTGATGTGTTCATTTCATTATGGGAGCTGGATTCTAGGCTGTGAATAGAGCTCAGCAGAAACTTTCCTACAAAGTAATGCTGTTCTGTTTTCCCTCAGAATCTGCCAATTTGTCAAATTTGTTTGCAGAAACAGTTTGATTTTGATTCTGGAGGAATCAAGGCAGCCATTGAATGCAGCCTGCTTGGCAGTTTTAGCCTACCTAGATCTGCTGTAGAGCTGGAGCGCTTGCCCAGCAGCTCAACTTGCTAAAAGCCTGGAAGCGCAGGAGTTCTGGCTCCCTGCTCTCGTGTCCCATATGGTGCTCCTCGGGACGGGAGCGCCTGCTCCATTTCACGCAGAAGTGAAAACATTTTCTCTGCGAAATGCGATAGTTGTTCTCCATCCAGCTCTGATGTGAATTCCTTTGTGCTGTACAGAGTTCTGACTTTTGATTATTGTACAGCTCCAGCACCGCAGTGCTCGGCACAGCTCAAGTATTTGTGTGCTACTGGAAGAAATGTTTTAGGTAGGAATGTTGAATTAAGTGGCCAGATCTGAGAAGCCTGTGAGAATCCTGGGATGTTCAGTGCTGATTTGAATTCTGCCAAGCTTACATCTCCTTGTGCCGTGTATCAAAATATTTCTTCCAAAATCACCTTTTTTTTTTTTTCTTCCTTCTTGTGATCTTATGATTGTGAAATGCCTGGAGCTGGGGACTTTCCAAAGAAGAGCCATTCCCACCCAGCTTCAGTGCTTGTCATATTTACAGTGGAACGTTAAGATCCCTTAAGTCCTAGCAGCCGCACTGCTATCTTTGTATTTTCTCTCTTGTCAGGAGTTAAAGTGGGAGGCCAGGAAGCACTCTAGTAAATGTGAAATGGTACAGGAGGCTTGAAGAATAAAGGAGAATAGGAACAGCATTTTCCCATGCTCCAAGGTTTAAATTGGCAAAGCCTGGTCACTCCCCACCGGCTTCCTCATACCAACCATTGCTCTCTCATTTCAGAGAGATCCGAGGGAAATGAGTTAAAAGCAACTAGAGAGAAATACCTATTATGGAAGCGCCACCAGGCAGTATGGATCTGTTATCCTCTAAAGATGTCCACACAAACTAATATAATTTGAACAGATACATTCTGTGCCTCTGATGCCTTCACTGGGCTTAACTGCTGAGTTTGATGGTAAATCCATGTGACAATGCATATGTTAAAAACTATTAAGAAGTTAGTAAAGATTTACTGCCAGCCAGCACATGAAATGAAGAAGGAAGAGCTCGGAAGTAATTGTACCGTGTGGCCTTGTGAAGTGACTGTGATTTGTAGAAACATTCATGACTCGGGCTGGAAAATGGCAGAGTTGGACCTCGGGGGTTTCCTCTTCCTTGTGGCCAAAGTGGTTGTTTAATATTAAGTGAGCGTGAGAGCATTAAGAGGATGAGACAACCTTAACTCCTCGAGAACAGAATAGAAAGACTCCGAGATGCAGATTTTGAAGCGTGCTTCTAAACAACATTTTCATTTTTTACTCAAGCTTGCTTCTAGTCTGACCCTGACAGTTGTAAATCTTGGAGCTGATTCAGAAGAGACAAGAACATTGAGGATAATTGCCCTGTAATTCAGAGAGCCTTGGTGGGGATGGAGAGGTATCAACACATGTGAGAGAGGAACGACTCCCTTTATTACACTGAGCAGCAGAAGCTCTATTTGTTATTAAGCTGAGTGACAGCCCTGTTTGAATTTCCTCATACCTCTGCCAGAGCTTATATATCTGAAGAAAATATGTGATCCTGCAATTAACAATCATATTCTGTAAGTAATAAAGTGAGAAAATTCTCATGGTTCAGTTTGAGCACTGGGAGTTTCTAAGTTAAGTGCTCGTTTTCCTTGAACCTTATCGTTCTTATAGTTTGGGGTGAAAATGTTCTTTTTTCTTTTGCTAAAGCTTAACCTAGCTCACATCCACGGCTCGTAACAATCCCCACAACTTTTGACAGCAGTGGGGAACGTGGGATAAACCACCCTGTTGTCAATAAACTGATTCTCCCCTTGTTATATAACAATGCAAATGTAGTAATTTCCTCTCTGCTCCAGTTGTTACTCAGTCTCCAATTAATTCAGAAATGGGCCAGTAGTAAATATGCAACTGCTAGCACAGTTTAATGGGAAGTCTGGTTTATTGTCAGATTGCTATTAACGTCTTCTGATTAGGCGCTGACTTCTCCCTCAGCTGTTTAAATGTCACTGCTGGAATCAGAGGGGTGAAAGAAATCTAATCTGTTCCCCCCAACCCTCAACCTCCGTATCACAGGAACTTTGAAATGTGCATTTTTTCCTATTGTTCTCCAGTCTATTGTGGAAGTGCTGCAGTGACTAATTCTTGCATAAATCATTGCCATGACAACACCTGTAATATCTACTGTCAAAGAGTGCCGAGGCGCTGAGGTTCCTTCGGCGCAGCCAGAAGGCTGAGGAGGGATGACAGCGGAGGACGTAGCTGGGGCAGCCTGTCCTCGCAGGGGCAGGGATGGAGTTTTGGAAGTCTCCCCCCTGCCCTCCTTTCTCCCTCTCCCCTTGAAGCTGAGCAAATCAGCTCTCATGGACGAACCAGGAGGGCTGCTCTGCGTGCTGGTGGATGCCCTGTGCTGGCCTCGGAAGGCCTGGCTCTGCCGCTGGCTTCTTTAATAGCCCTTGGTGTTTTCCTCCACCTCTGGGGGGAGCAGGCTGAGCTCTGTGCCCAGCACAGTGGGGTCCTGACCTCGCCTGGGCTCGTTAGATCCTCTGTAATGTAGATAAGTGTGACAGCCCCGTGTGGTCAATTTACAGCACCTGAGGATGGGTCTCTTCTCTTTTTTGCTGGACAGCATTAATGATAAAGTATCGATTCTCATCTACTCGGAAGCAGACAAAGTTGGGCATTGTGTTTAATTAAGGACCTTACAACTGGGGCTTGTAAAGTGATCAATATTTATTAGGATGGGGTAATCTTGTTTTGACTTTTAAACCTGGTGGATTTGATACACATCATCAGCCGGGCCATAAATGTGTGGCAGTGAGATGTACTTTTCACAGGGTAGCATCTTTTATGATAACCTGAAGCCTAGCTCTAGTTTAATGGCAAAATATATCAACCCATTTTTCTCCTGTTCCTGCTAGCTCTTCTTTATTCATTCCAGAAAGGAGCCCTGTGAAGGAGAAATTTAGCAGAGAGGTTACTGATCGCTATCTGCAGTCTTGTTGCAAAGGAAAATTTACTGTCGTGGGGTAACGTAGGAACAACTCGCATTTAATGAATTTTGTCAGAAGTACTTTACAGGTAGGGTTGGATGACAAATGAGGAGTGGCCTTTAATGCCAATGTAGAACCCATCTGTCTAGGTCGGTCCACCATTTTTCTTCCACCTTATTCATCCCTATTGTAGGTGAAGTCTCCTGCGGTATGTGAAGGTCTCACTTACACCTCAGATTAAAGGCGAGGGAAGAAGGAATGGGTACCATGTACAGAATAACCGGTCCCCGTAGTGACAGCACATTAGGTTTTCTTTGGAAGCTTCCTCCTGTAGAGAGACCTTCTTTTTATCCAGAGTCCCGGCTCCTGACCTGATTTTATACTCACAGTATCTCCTGCGGTCACTGACATCTGAGCACGTGAAAGCCTTGCTATTCTAGTTCCTCTGACTGGGTAGAAAGAGCAGTGCGTGGAGTAGTGGAGGATGTAGCTTCAGAATTGGAACTCGAGTTAATGGAAATCGGCAGAGAGATCATCACGGGTCACTTTGGATCCTTCCTTGTCTAACCCATTCTTAAAAACCTGTTGTGGAAAATTCAGAACCTCCTTATGCGGAGGTGAAGCAAACAAATCTAACTAAAATACGGGCACGCTTGAAGAGAAAAGGATTCGTATTGCCCAAGTGAGAAGTGTGGAGCCTTTGTTACCTGCATGGCTCTGAAAGCCCAGGTAGTGCCTTGGTGATTTGTTTCAGTGCCGAAATATCCGGAGAGCTGCAGTTTTACCCCCGGTCTCACTGCGAGTCTCCCGGCTGGAGCTCGTGGTACTGCACAGCCTCACCTGGGGCGGCACTCAGATGTGCTGAAATGTCAATTGAGCTTTCTCTTCAGATTCAACACCTGTATTCTGGATTTCTGTTTGAATTCATCCGCTAAGAAGGGCTGAGGGGAAAGGATGGGTTTTTGTATGATGCATCGGCTAAGCCACTGTCAGTAATCCTCAGGGAAGGAGAACAAGCGCAAACCTTACACGCTCAGCTGAAACCAGCCCTCCGATGCCTAACAAGCAATGACTAAAAACGTTTCCTTCCTCCTCTCTATAGCTCCAGGAGAATTAATCCCAGATGAAAACCTTTGTTTTGCCTAGCGAGAGCCGGCAGGCTGAACTCTCGCTTGGAACATGTGTTTGTGCAGCATCACAGCAGACCTGGGCAATTGGTGTAACAAAGCGTTTACTCACTGGTTCTGAGTGGGAGGAGGCAAAGCGGTTTGTGAATTTGGGTCAGATTCAGCAAACCATTTCTGCCAAAAGAAAAGAAAAGAAAAAAACCACCAAAACAAATCCTCTGCCTTTATTGCTTTTCCAGATAATCAAAATATTTCATTCCATACTTCCCAAGCAGCAGCAAAGTAAAATCTAATTCAGAACTAACATTTTCTTTTCACTTTGGAGTATCCCCCACTGGAAGACACAGACGAGCAGCGCCATTTGCCCATGCAAAACATCTCACTTAACAAAAACCCCTCGTTTTTCACAGGAAAATACCCGCGTGGTTGTGGTGCAGGTGGACACTTGTTCCTCCCTCAGAGCGGGCTGCCTGGCGCAAGGCTGCTTTACATCTGCCAGCTGCTTGTTAATAGGAAAAAAAAAGCCAGCAGATGGTGCTCGAGAACACACGCCCTGGCTTCTGGCGGAGCAGGCCCAGCAAAACTCAGGTGTGTGCACCTCGGGGGGCTGTAGCTGGGGAGGGGGCACAGGAGGTGATGGGGCAGCTGCATCCTGCTCACCTGGTGCTGGCAGAAGGCGCGGTGCTGCCTGCTCGGCCTTCCCCTGCTGCTCCTCTCATCCCAGCTCCGCTTTCAGCTCCTCCAGCGCAGCGCCGTCAGCCCCTGCTGGATGCTCGCCGCTTCGGGGGGGCTGGCAGAGACGTGCGAGGTTGAACCGAGGTGATGCCAGGCTGGCTTTAACACTTCTTGTTGGATTTGCGGCAAAGACTGCTGATTTTTGTGGGTTGTGAATTACCGAGACGAGCGGTGGAGGAGGGAGATGGCTGTAAGCCCTTGTTTTCATCTGCTGGGACTGAAAGGGTTGCTTTTGTAGCAAAAGTAGAGGTGCCCATAGGCTTTCCTCAGTCCTTAATCTGGGGGTTAGGGGTGAAAACTTCTCTTAACTGCCCTGCAGGTCGTGGGGACGTGCGGTGGCCGTGCCCTGTGCTGCTGCTGTTTCACAAGAGTCGCTGCAGACTCACAGCAGCGGATCGTGGAGCAGAGCCTCCCCTTCTCCCCGTGCCACGGCTCGGTAAAGGCAGCCTGGCACCTGGTGACATTTTCCCTGCCTTGACAGCTCATGTCTCTAAGAGCTCCGTTGCCAGACTGACAAGTCTCTTTCTTTCTCTCATTTCCAGCACACGAAGGGAGACGTAAGCCTCCTTCATCCGCTCCCTTAATGTGTGAATTAAGCACAGTGGGAAAGGAAAGCCATACAAACATCTGTCCTGTTCCTCTGCCTTTGCCACGGAGATGCTCAGGCTGTGAGACAGCATATTGATGCTGTAGCATTTTGAGTGTGTGGGACACATGGGGCTGAAATCACTGTGCCTGCAAATAAAGCCTCTCATGTCATGTTGCAGGATGAAGCGACTACTCACGCGCTTTCTTTTCTTCCCATGTTCACCAGCTTTCCAGGCTGTCAACACTCACAGTTTCTGAAGGCTCCGTTTGAGAGGGTGAAGAAAATAAACCCCTGCTGGTACAGAAGGCTGCCCGGCGCCCTCGCTGCTGCTGCTGGGAGGGGACGGTGCCGCCGGGGACGCCTGGTGTGTGCCATCAGTTCATGCTGCCACCAGGGAGGTACAGGGCTAGCGTGTGTCTGTGCCTCTGAGCCTCTCGTTCAGCCTGCGCAGGTATAAATGCACGTGTAGGGGCTGTGAGCTGGAGTATAAAGCCATGCTTGGAGGGTGTGCAAGGGCTTTTTGAGGCTCTGCACGTGGTTGTGAATGTCTGTGTGCAGAGGAAGTTGGGGTGGTAGGAATGGAGACTAGCTACCTTATAGGCAACACTGCAGAAGAAAAGGGAACTCATCCCTTTGGAGACATTTTGCAGCAGAAGATGACTTGAGAGAGGGCTCTCAGAAAGCTATTTCTGGTATTTTGTGCTTTGATTCGCTGCCTTTGTAGAGATCAAGTCATTTAGGTGTGATAGTCTACCAGGCGGCAACCGCTTTGCTGAGACCTTCCGGCCATTTTGGTTCACATCTCGCTAAACTCTGTTCTCTGAGGGGAAAAATTAACTTGTCTAGACCAAGGTACAGTGTATTGGCTAGTCCATCACCCAGGAGGGTTTGTACTTTCCATGGGCAGTGCTCAGAGATGGACAGTGTGCGTGTGGATGTGGGGGGGCTGTTAAAATTCATCCAGTGGGTTTTGTGCAGTCAGTGCCTTTAGCAATGAGCCGAAGAGGCACAGATTTGGAAATACCTGCTCCTACCAATTTCGTCTCCTCTAGACAGTGTGATTACCCACAGCACATTTCCCACGAGTGCACTGAAATACACTTCAAGCTGCCTTTTTACACACCAGCTGGCTGATCTCTAGCTGTTGTTCCAGAGTCCATTCTGGAAGCTGCTTGCACCTCTGCCCACCTTGTGTGCTCCCCCCTTTCCTCTTTATTTATGGGATTTGTCCCCGTCCATCTCTTGCGAAGCAGAGTGTGGTGTGGTCTCCTTCCTCTTCCTAGAGCACAGCTTCCTCCCAGTGCTACAGCCTCTGAGGAGAGAGAACATTACCAAATAATTTTAAGGGGGCTGAAATGGGTGAGGAGAGAAGAAACGTCTCATTTGCAGAGAGACATGTGTCAGTGTGCTTCATCTGGGGATTTTTCACATAAGAGAAAAAGATCAAAAACAAATTTTTATCAGCATGTATTAACTGTAGAGAAAAACACTTTCTCCACTGAAAGAGTTCAGTACAGCGGAGAGCCAGCGTGTCTCAGCTCGGGAGAGAGCGAGGCTGAACCCGGCTGGGATGTGTGGGCTGCTCCCTGTGAGCTCTGCTCTGACGGAGAGCAGGTTGTTGACGAGGGTAAGAGCACTAAGTGGCTTCCCATATTGTGCATCCTCCCCTCCCACTCCCCAAACAACAGTTTGCTTTGGCCATTTCACCAGATTTTGGAAGCGATCACGTCGTTAAATCCCGTTGCCTCAGGTACCGCAGAGCAGTGCCCGCCACACGGAGGAGGGCTCAGCCGTGTAGCTCGCAGCCCTGCTGGCTCTGCTGCTATGCTCTGCTGCAGCAAAGCCTCTCGTCATTACTTTTATAGGAGGCTTTCAGTGGCCTCATTTGCTATTCATATACATCTGTTCCAGCAGTCTGTCATTAATCTCCTGGTAGGTTTAAGGTTTCCCTCTTATATTTGCTGCCTGGCTAGTCATCAGAGACAAGTAAATGAATACTGATACAAAACAAATAGTGGGTTCTAGGGTTACCTGATAATTGTTTTCTTGCTAAAATATACGTGATGCATTTTTCTCTCAGTTAAAGGAAATAATAGGCTGGCCGTGGGGGCAGGTCCCCCAGCTGCATCACAGCGCAAAGCCTGGAGGCGAGCACATCCCGACCAGTTTGACAGTACAGGCAGGAGAACTTGCTCCCCGTTTTAAACCTGGGGGGTTGCTGGCCCCCTGCCCGACCTCCCGGCTGTGACAGCTGAGTCGGAAGCAGAGCTAATGGAGGGTTGAAGCAAGTTACCTGGCACCAGCAGCAGGCAGGGCTCTGCCAGGCTGAGCCACCGCGGGACTCGCGTTGCCAGCAAGGAGAAATGCTGCTCCGTTAACGAGTGCTTGTCCCGAGCGTCTTCAGTTCCAGCTTAGCAAAGTTACAGTCCTCCACAGTCCTCTTAGACGTCAAGAAGGCTGCGGTGGGCGATGCTTCTAGAAAACAGACCGGCTCTGGGTTGCCCTGTTTGCCCCAGCTCTTGCAGTTATTGTTTCATCGTGAAGTACGCTACTCATCTTCTAGAAATGCGGTGGCTATTAGCCAGGGCTGCGAGCAAAGCTGTAAATGTTCTGCTGGGACTGCAGCATATGGTTAGAAAGGGGCATTTTTAAGGCTCTTCCTGAAGTAAGATGGAAATTAAAAAGATATTTTTGTCACAGAGCCAGACCCTGAGTAAGCGTAATTTGGCTCTGATGACTTCAGAGGAATTGTGCCAGTTTATACAGCTGAAGATCCATCTATGATATTAGAAAAAAAACAAACCTAATTTATTCTGTGTCCTTGTTATCATCACAAATCCAACTATTAACAAAACAAAAACAAAACAGGCCAGTCCTGCAATTATGAGCCCTGCATCCATCAAGACATTTAAAATGAACAAAGGCGATCCTTTTTGCCTCCCCCAGTCCTGAGGGTTCTGTTTCCATATTTCCTTTGTAAATGCAGGGCTGCGAGAGCCCTTCTAGTGCAGGAGTCCAAAAGGAGGTGGAGAGGAAGGACTTTCTGAAAAAGCATCCTATCACGAGATTCACAGCACTGGTGTCATAGGGAAAGCAGAATCTGAACTTTTCTAGAAGCTTCTTGGTTCTCCCCAGCCTGTCACATCCTAATCACAAACCTGCATTCCTGTAGTTTTGTTGTCGTGGAGTCGCTTACACCTCACGGTGTTATGTTCACAAGGTCACTCACGAGAATTTCTGACTTGCAGGGTTAAGAGGAGCCCTGGCTACGCGTCATGTGAAGCTGCTTATTGGAGATGACAGTCCGCTTGCTGCTGTGACCGGGCAGGCAGGAGCGATGCGAGGGTTGTTCAGAGGCGAGCTGCTTTGTTCTGCCAGGGTGCTTGGTGAGGATGTGTGCGTATCACCATGGGATGTGGAGCTTTTGGTGCTGGTATTTCCACCGATGAGAAGCACACGGAGCTTTGATTCATTTGTTCGGAGTCACACATGGAGCTTTTTGTGCTGGAGAGATGCTCTAAAGTGGAGATGGTGCATGAAAAGCACAGGCGTGCTTTGGTGGAAGAAAGCAGATAAAGTTTTGGCTCTTCTGGCTCTCTAAACTTTCAGAATTATTAGTTTGGTGAGAATGTATTTTCACAGATTGTTCTTGCTCTAATTTTTTTGTTCCTGCAGGACCTTCCCAATTGCCCCTGGGCTCTAACCCTGAGCCAACTGTGAGGTAGAAGGAATTCGTTCTCCCCACTTTCACTTGGGGTTTCCAGCTTGGAATTAATTGGTATTTGCTAAGTGCTTTTAATATTTTCAGATGAAACCTGCCAAAATGTTCTTCTCTATTTTTCACCTAATTCAACACAAGAGTGAGTGAGTCAAACGCTTGTTAGACTTTGAGTGAGGATACAGGACTCAGCTGAGCAGGTATTTAGCCAAACACTGATAGAAAAAGCCATACACCCACACAGAAAGCTTGCTTTTGCCCCCCGTCTGCTCAGTTACAGTTAATTTACAGCTTACCCCTAAATGGTGAATTTTAATGCCATTTTCTTTCAAAAGTGTTACATTTAAATTCACCGTCCCCAGTGTAAAAGTGTCTGCAGGCATAGAAATCATTATTACTGGGCTGACTGCTAAAGACTGATACATTTAAAGAGAAAATATATATTCTCTCCAAAGTAGAAACTCAGATTGTAAATTCAATTTATCAATAAATATGGAAATGGTTTCCATTTTCCTTTCCTCCTAGCCTGCGCTGCTGAGACAGGTTGTTCTAGCACCATGTCACTAGTACGGCAAGAGAAATGACTGGCTCCGGTGTCTGATGGGCTCCTGGTGTCAAGAAAGATCTATTGTCACAGCCTCAGGTCAGTGAGTTAATTGTATATTCATCAGCGATAGCAACAATACACAATTTTTAGGAACAGAGGCTGAAAGAAGGCAATTAGATTTAAGGAATTCAAAAAGACATTACAGACAACTTACCTTCCTGGAAATGTGCAACGGAGTGAGCAACACAGAAACGTATCGGGCTGTGGTGCACACAAGTGCTTATACCAAAGGTGAGCCCCAGGTGAAATTTCATACTCTGTTATCCAGGAAGAAGGTGTTCGTTTTAGCCCATATGCACTCTGCCCACCACTCCTGTGTTTCTGCCCCCGGGTTAAACCAAGTATATGTGAATGGTGCTACCCTCTCTGTTAGTTGCTTAGTCTGAGCCAGCACAGGGACGCTGGTCTCCTTGGATCTCTTTTGCCTTCTTTCCTCTTATTGTTTGGAACGTAAATGTCTCTTGGATTAAAGGTTTGGTTGTCAATATTAGCAAGGCGTTCTGTCCAGACACTACCTGCTGGTGTTGGAAGTTGGATTTAAAAGGGAAAGCAACTGAGAAATACAGGAGGAAGGCACACTCCCAAGATATAAAGCTTATGAGTAATAAGATATGTCTTAGACCCTCAGGTCCTCCCAGGGGGACCAAACAAACTCAAAACTATCAAAAATGTAATGAAAGCGCATCGCTTTGATAAATGGAAAAAAATCTCCCCAGCATCAGAATAGAAATATCATTTCATTTTATTGCCCCCGTGATCGTTAGCCCGGAGAGCAGAGATCTGAGCTCGGGATGCCATTTGTCCTCTCTGGGAACTCACTGCAATCCCATCAATCCTGACAGAGGTGGTTTAATTTTTTACTTGTAGTGGAGTTGAGGCGGTTTTTATTTCTTGGTTCATTAAAACACCCCTGTTTCTACCTGGCATAGCTGTCCCGCTGTTTAAAGAAGCCTGCTTATTAAGGGAAGTGGTGGGTCTGTTCCAGGGGATTCCATCATGTTTGCACGGTCTTTTTGTAAGTGGCAGGGCTTCGGGGGCTCTCCCTTCCCCAGGCCACCTCACACCTCCCCTGGGGGCTGTGGCTCGGCTGCCTCCAGTGGAGTGGTGAGGCCAGAGCCTGCGGCAGGGAGGGTGCTGGCGGTGGCTGCGTGACGTGGGCATGGTGCTGCGGGGGCACAGGGGATGGTGAGGGCTTGTTTCTGCTGAGCTTCCCATCTGCCGGGGCCAGCTGGCAGTTGACCTGGTGACAGACACTCTTCTTTTGTGGTTGTCGCGCTCCTTTGCAGTGTGTGAGAGGTCGAGGAGCGGTGCTGAGACACTTCAGCATCGTTACTGGCTTTGACTTTGTGGCTCTGAGGTTCATCCCTCTCCAGGCAGCTCTGTCTCCCACAGCTGTTCATCACTTTTTGCAGTCTTTATCAAACCACTTTTACAGCTGACCCCAGTTGCTTGCTTTTGAATCCTGTCCTCACCCCAAAAACCTCCCGTGCTCTGAGATGTGCTGCTCTGTGTGCCGGTGCCTCCTGCCAGCAACTCCTGTCTCTGCCTCGCAGATCCAGCTCTCCCCTCCCTCCCGCTTTTCTGCAATTTGTTATTTTCTCTTGAGTTGAGGAACATTCTTATTTAGGGCCAGAGCCAAACCCACTTCAAGTCTCTGAAAGTCACCTCCTGACATCAGAGAGGCCGAGTCAAATCAGCTGTGATGTCTCAGGTTAGTGGTGAATCTCTCTGACGCTTGCAGCGCGTAGTTTGGCAAATACTGTGAAAGAACTGCAGGGAGAAAGAGAGCAGATTCCTTCGGCAAACAGAATCCGTTTCTTTTCCCCACCATACTGCTGCCACCAGCCACAATCCCAGGTGTAAGCTGGGTTCCCTTTGCCTGCTTGAAAAGTTTTGTGATGTTTTTTTTTTTCCCTCTGCTTTCAAATGCACAGTTAGTTGTAAAATGTCGTGTGCTAGAAGTCCAGACTTTGGCAGAGAGTTAGACACCAAGATTTAAACCCAAGCCGTTGAGTTATAGACGGCTCTGCTTTATCAGAGAAGTGTCAGGCTTCCCCTCGCTGTGACTGCTATCAGTAATTAGCACACCCTACAGAGCCTGCTGCTGAACAGTCCACATGCTAAATGCTGCTTTGTCATCAAAGTACAGTAGCTTGTAACTAATTACATCCCAGCTTTATCTGGACCAGTTCTTCCTTTTAAATACACTTAATAACTCTGCCTTTGAAGGTTCTAGACATAAAAATAACCACTTCAAATAATCTCCTAAAGACACATGCCACATTAGGTATAGAGTTGAAGTAGGCATCTTGGATTATCTGTGCAAAACAAGAGCTCAGGGCCCCTGCTGGGACATGGATGGAGAGCTGTAGCTGCGGTGTGTTGCTTGTGTGTTGGAAAGGAAGGCTGGAAAGCCAAAGTTCATGTCTTACAAGAGTCCTGTGCGTACGCTGTCATTAAAGATGTGAGGAAGGAAAAGTGGACCATGCCAAAAAAGAGCTGTGATTTGACTCAGCAGTGACTGACCTAAATGAAAAGACTAACAATGCAGGGCGAAAATTCAGTGTTAGTCCGGAGTCCTCCCTGACCCGAAGACCATCCATTTCTCTTCCTCAGTCGTCTTTAAACATTTCAACGGGGATCGCTTGCACTAGATTCATGACTCTGTCCTCTGTCATCATCTTCCTGACCCTGTCAAAAGAAAGACCAAAGAAAACATTTCATTTTCCTCATCTTGAAAGTTCCTGTGGGATGGGAAGCACCTTTGCACAGAAGGAAAGGCTGCTGAGCATGATGTGGAAACTGGGTTGGAAGTCAGTGATGAGACCAAGATTCATGGACCTGGTGCCTGTAAAAGCAAGTCTTTGCCGGCTCATTTAGAGACCACTTGCCAGTCATTGAAGCCAATGCTGTGAAATCTGGATGCCATAATTAGGCGCTAAAATACCCTGTAGAACAGGATTGATTTTCATTATAGCTGAATATTTTTGGTGCATGTTTTTATTATTATTACTTTATCTCCTGTTGCACGGTGAGACCATAAACAGCAGTGATGCTTGGGATAGATGGGAATATGCCAGTCTCTAGCAGCAGTTTGCATCTCTGTGAGTTGGGAAAAGAAAAATTCAGAAGCAGTCCTGGTGAGTACCTTGAGAGAAGGGAGGAACAGGAGCCTGCGGCTCCTCATCCAAAAGCAAGCCAAACAACAGAAGTAACTAGAGCAGTGAAAATGTCATGACTGCAAAGCGCCAAGGAGGAAATCAACTTTAAGAGACAGCAGAAGGGGAATAGATTACGGTACTTTAAAATTAAAGGTGTTAGGGGGATTCCTGGAGGGAAGAGGCTGGGAGTTAGAAAGGAATTCATTACGGAGAGAGTGACTGCACTTGTGAATCACCTGTATCGTCTGGGTCCATTAAACCCATGTCTTACAACACCCTCAAAATGCAGACGGGATCATTCAGTGTCAGTTACAGCCTGTTTGTCTAATCTCAAATGACCTTTAGCAAAGGAGGCTCTGGAGGCAAGACGAATATTTACAGCTCCAGCATTTCTCCTGCCATCCCTCTAATTGCAGTTAAAGGTGTTTGTGTGGTCTTGTCTGGCATTCAGGCTGATTTTTGTGATCGAGTGGCAGGTGGGTTTAATGCCTTCGGCTGTCAAACTGACATAGGTGGGTTTTTTGCATTTGAAACAAAAACACAAAGGAGAGAATTGCTGTGCACATGATGATGTAGAGAAAGCACGCACAAGTCCAGAAGACTTGGAGCTCAAGGGGATGGAACCTGTTTTCTATTCAGTTTCAGTGAATTCTGGAGTAGCCCCAGAACTGAAGAAAATCTCCAATTCAGTGAACTGGAAGCACCCTTAATAGAGCTGCTGTGGATTTATGTCTGGCCTAGCCCACGAAGAGTCAATCTGGATTTACATTCTAACGCAGCTCTGCCAGTCTGGAGCATCTCCAAGAGACTTCCTTGGCTTGCTGTATAATACTTTGTTTCAGCCATTTCAAGTGCACTTGTTAATGGATATCAATATGGAAAATACAACGAGTAAATTCAATGCTTGTGAAAAATCAGAGCGCCAACAGGAGGAAGGGCTAGGCATGCTTGCCTCTATGCATCTGTCTCTCCCTCCTTGCTGCAGTTCCTTCTCTGCCAGATTTGTGCCATCTGTGCCAGGCTACCAATCAAGTCTAGTCCCAAGGTTACTCTGCTATAGTTCTTCCAGCCTTTGGCCATTTGTCCAGCAAACCTCTTCTGTTTGTCTTTCATGGCTGAAGGTGACAGCCATTGCTACAGCCCCATGCTAAATGAGTAAGAGGGAGGTGGCCAGTTCTCATGGCTTCCCACAACAGCTTTCTCTCAAATGCTTCTTTGGTCATCCAAATTCTCGCATCAAACCCCAAGTCCTGCAAAAAGCCATTTTTCAATGGCTGCAAACCCAGGCTGTCAGCCAGTCTCTTCCCTCCCTCCCCATAACCCCACACCTGGTAGATCTGTCTTTCCTACCCCAAGAGCAGGAGAAGCCTGCAGAAGGTGTCAGTTTTCATCTTCAGACACAGAGCTGATGACTTGCACAGTTTGCAACTTGCCACAAGAAAAAAAAGATTGTTTTGTCAGCGCTCGCATATGGTCGCTCATTCGGCTATACTAGGACACCATTAATTATTTCAGTCTGCTGTCTATCTGTCAGACCACAGTAAAGAATAGTTTGGGGATGCTTTGTCTGTTTGTTTAATCTATTATAGAGGCTTTTGTTTGCTTCAGAATGGTCGATATTTTTTCTACACTTTTCCCTTTTCTTATCTCGCCCGTTTCTGAAGCTTTAATTCTTATAATCTGAATGGGCTCTTTTCTTCTCTCATTGCTGCTGATCAGTTATCCCCCAGAGATTAAATCATCTCCGATGGAAGGGCAGCAATAAACGTCCTGCAGCAGCCGCGCCGGTGACTGCAGCAGCCGGCAGGGCTGGCGCAGCGCCGGTTGGGGAGGCAGAGCGTGGCGGTGCGGTGCCTTCGGCCTGGCCTCGTCCCGGCACTCCTTCCTGCCACGTTGGAAGCTGCTGGCCTGAGTCAGTGAATACAGGGCTCCCAGGTGTGATTCCGCTCCCTGTCACCGCCTGCTGCCTCTCTGTCTCTCCCCATCGATGACAACCCTGGCCGAGGGTGACTGAGCACCCCGAGGTGCCTCAGGCTGGGACGTGGGCCCGGGCCTCGGTGCCACCAGGGAAAGGGCAGCATTGTGCTGGGGTAGAGCACCCCTGGGCCGAGCTGTGAGGCAAGTTGGGTGCCAGATGAGGTGCTGGCAGGTGGCAGGGCCTCAGGGTGCTGCATCCGGCCCTCAAAGCACCTCCCGCAGCCCCTCCTGGCCTGCCCCGTGAGGCGGAGGCTGGCTGCAGCGCGGGGCGCTGAGCACCTGCAGCACTTCCCAGGCCTCCTCCTCCACTCCTGCCTGCAGACCATGGGGAAACCAGACGCACGCCTTTCTCTAAAAGGAACATCTTTACGTGCTGGGGCTGTGGGGCCTCTGTGCTGTTTGCAGAGCACTTTAAAAGCTGCAGAAGTGCCAAGTATCCTTATGGCTGCTATTAGAAACAGCGCGGTTTCCACAGACAGGTAGCATTCAGGTCAGGAGAGCTTTGGCTTTGGCTGTATTCTCCAGGTGGCAGCTGCTATAAAGGAAACAGATGTTTTGTTACAATTTCTAAGGAACTCTAATAGTTTTGTTAGATCTGGGGGAACAGGGGGCTAAGGTCAGCAGCAAGCTGCAATAGGCAGTGCTGCAGGACTGATTTTAACATGAGAAAGATGACTGTTTATTAGTGTTGGGAAGAGCTGGGGAAAATATTTCCGGGGGGGGGGGGGGGGGGAAATGTGAGCATGGGCTTGCTATAAAAGCCACATATGGATGTGGCTGGGTTTGTAGCTCCCTTTTAACAACTGCCTGTGAAGCCTGAGAAGAGCAGGTGTTTGTTTCCAGAGGCTTCTTAGAAAGAGACGCACCCAGACTTGGCAGAGCAGGGATGGTGGGGCCGTGGGGTTGCTGGGAGCTGTTTGGGAGCATCAGTGGGTGCCAGCCTTGTCAAGTCTGGTCCCTGCTGCTGCAGGCACTGTGCTGTGGGGGATTTTCACCTCCATCAGGAGTAGTTCCCCATCTTTTTGTCGTTGGGGCTTAGAAATCCAAGGACAGGTCACCCCTCGGTTACACCTGAGGTCCTGCGGTAAGCTGATGCTTTACAATGGTAAGAGAACAGCCCCACACAAGGTGCATATTCCAAAGGCTCCTCTCTTATCAGAGTCAGGCTCTCTACATGATTTCCAAATGTTTTTCTTTCAAAACCTTTATGTCAAATCTTGGAAGTTTAACTAATCATTTGCATACACATTTTGCTTAGCTCAGGTCTTTATTTTCTCCTTTGATTCAGAGTTTGCAGTACAGCCTTCTATACAGGATATTAATTTTGTTTTAAACCAGCTTCTTTTATCCTTGAGACTTGAATGCCAGGCACCTAGTGACAAACTGGGTGGCCACAGGCTGGGAATAGTCAGCGAGTGAGTTCAAAGGGAGTGAAAACATTTCATCTGCTCAAAGACAGCTCTAGTTCCAACTACTGACAGTTTTTTAGTGGCTGTCATAAAGACTAATGATATTTAATAGTAAAAAAATTAAAAAATAACTCTTGTATAACATCATTTGTATAAAGCATTTGAAGCCTTTAGGCTCAGCTTGCTGAGGAAGCAAACTCTGTGCCCCCTCCCTAGCAGTACTTGCTGGAAAACTCCATGGATGTGGTATTTCCTGTACTGGGTCAGAGTAGTGATCCTGGTGTTTTCTGGCTCTGTGGGACAACTGGTATCATTGCTGCAGAGGTAAGAAGTGGGACTTCCAGGGAGAAATGTGCTTATCTGTTTGTATTCCCTCTGACCCAGCCTCAGCTACTTGCAGGGGGTATGGGAGCAATAATAGCAGAATAACCCACTCAGGCAGGTCTTGCTCTTAACCTTCATAATTAGAGTCTTTTCAGCACTGAAACATGAGGCATATTATAATTTCCCAAATTTCTGCTTTCACTAGAAATAACCGTCTATTCTTGTTCTCTCTACGTATATTTTAAACCATTTTAATCTAATTGTGCTTGGAAAGGTCACACTCCGTACTGGAAGGCAGGGCTTTGCATTGCAGAGCAGGCTGCTGCACAGGGTGGGTGATGTCTGTTGGGATGCCATGACACAGCTAGTGGGATTTGGGCCAAGAGTTTCATGCCCTTTTAAAGGGCTTTGGGTTTTTTATTCTTATTCAGATACCTACTGGACACCTGAGTTAAGATACAGCTTTACAAGTGTGTGTTCTTAGTGGTTTTGTGTTCCACAAATTTCATCAAGTTGTTTTATGAGACCGTGAAAACTTTCCATCCATAGCATCCTATGCCTTGGAGAACCTCAGTATATCCTTTTTTAATTTTTTTTGGGGGGGGGGGGTGGAAAAGGCATCCTTTCTTCTTGGTTTCGAATCTGGATGAGGACTGAGCAGTGAAAGAAAGCACCATCTGCTCCCTTCATGTTTCCAGGCTGCACAGACCAGGGAACAGCCCACAAGGTCTCGGCAGTTTCCTCACCCAAGGCACCTGGGCTGCTTCAGGAGCATCCCAGCCCTGTGCTCTGTGTTGCACCCACCGTCGCAGCCCAGAGCTGCATCTCTCTGGGGACGGATGCAGCAGTGAGTGAGTGCCCCTCCGGTGAGAAAAGCAGCACATCTGCAGAGCAGCAGACAGAACTCGCCAGCTGGAGTCACAGCCAGGCTGATCTTTAAGATAAATGTAATTCAAATTGCTGTATCTCAGCTACTGTGGGAGCTGCACACCTCAGCTTCGTGTGCTAAATATACTTTATTAATTGCCTTGCTCTTTGCGTACACCGGAGGCTGGTGCATCGTTAAATATACCAGGAGCATTTATTCCTTGAGGTTTTGTTCCTCATTGAAGTATTCCAGTTCTTAATGGCTCTCTTGGATGGGATCAGGTTGGACCTGGAATATTGCAACTTGTCCTGCTTTTCCTTTCCTCGCTGAAGCACAGCACTACAATACAGTGCTTCGCTATCTGTATTTAAGTACATCACGCCTGTACAAAGCAATATCATTAGATTGGAGGGGTAAATACCTTCTGAGAGCATTTAGTTCTGCTATTTGTCTGTATTGCTGTGTTATCTAAAGGCTACAGCTGAGACTGTTCTTTGCATTGTGCAAAGCCTCCCAAAGTGCAGTTTGCAATCTAAGCAGGCAATTAGACAAGTGTCAGGGTGTAGCCCATCCACAGGTCAGGAACTGAGCCCCTTTCGTTCAAGACGGTTCACAGCATGATTCATTTTAGAAAGTGCAAGGAATAGAACCAGCATCCAATTTTTTGCTTATTGACTCTACTGTTGAGTCTCAAGTAGCTGCGCTGAAGTTGCTGCTTTCCGACCAGCGTATAATTGGCCCAAGAAGACAATTCAAGAATGGTGATCAGCCACTTCAGAAACCCACGCTGCATTGGCTTCTGAATGGAGTGTGTCTTTGAATTCTTTAACGTTCTCTATCTGGGCCTGCATGCATTGACAGGAGAGGGCTAGATGTGGTTTTCAAAGGGGAGAAGGCATTCTTTTGCATTCTTTTAAAAACACCTGCCTCTAGCCTTGTTGCTGTAGAGGGGTAGAAGCTGAAAGCTTTTCATTCACGTGGGAGCAAACCTATCCTGGAAGATGTAACCTGGCTCCACTCCGTATCACCAGCTAGAAGCATTCTGGGAGCTTGCTTGACTTAGAGTAAGGAAAAAACCTTCTCAGCTCCAAATAGTGTGTTTTTTTTTTTTTTTTTTTTTTTTTTTTTTGTTGTTGTTATTTATGAGGCTCTTCTTTTTTTACAGCCCTATTTGTTTTTGTAGTAAAAGATGGTGAAGCACCTTACCCAGCAGTGTTAGTTACATGCACCGGCTTACACCAAGACCTCTGTTCCTTTCCAGTGCCGCAGTGCGTGGGGAGATAAGCACCAGGTCTGCAGAGACACTCTGCTAGGAGACCGGGCAACGGGCTCTGAGTGCCTTAACAAACATTCCTGGGACCCTGATCAGCCTCTGGAGCGTCTTGCATTTGCAGAACCCCAGCCCCTTGGTAGCCTTCTTTAAACAACCCATTCCTTCAGGCAGTTTCTAGTCTGCTTCCTTCCCTGAATGCTTTTGTAAAGGAAAACACAACAGCAATCACCAGGCAACACGTTATTGTATTATTCATGCCCAGTAGTTGAGAATGATTGGGGTGGGGAAACGGAGGAGAAAAACCCTGCAAAATTCATTACAGCTTCGGCACCACAGAACCCCACAGGATTTGGGATGTTGTGGCTTTAATCGGAGCTAATGGGTCCCTGTTGCATAAGAGATGTCTTTGAGTCGATGGGCTGAGCGGCTGCAGTTCCCTGCCTGGAGTGCGTGGCTGGTCAGAATCCGACCCGCCTGGTGCAGGTCTGTGAGAGGGGCAGCAGGAGGTGCCCTGGGTGAGCGATAACAGTGACCCACTGCTGCTCTGATCCTCTGGGTCTCAGGATCTCTTCACACGTGCTCTGCCTTCTCTGCTGAGGCCCTAGATTGCATGGGGCAGAGGCTTCCCTCGGTGTAGCCTCGTGCAATGCGTGCCACGTTTCATTTCTCGTGTCAGCTGGTTGCTGCAGTGCTTCTGTTACTGTAATTCCTTTGCATTTCAGCCTGTTGTGGTTCAGATGTGTTGTAAGCACAAGCACAACTTCTCAATTCAAAGCAATGATTTAATTGTTGAATGCTATTAGGTATATTGCTTTGTTTTGTAAGCAGACAACTTTCATATTTCCCTAGTCCTTAGGTAGGGAAGGAGATTTCTATCTATCCAAGGTATTTATAGACCACATTATCTTAGTGTCTGCTATCTGATGTGTTTATCCTTGCAATGCCTGTTAGTTATTAGGCATGGTTGTTTTTTCTGCTTTACAGGGAATGGGGAGAGGGGAAAGTAAACGTACACTGCTTAATGGCTTATTCACCTAGGAGCTAAGGTAGACAAGGAACTCCACCCTGATACCTCCAGATTTTCTAGAACTCTCCCTTTTCTGTGCAGAAAACACTGAAGCTTCTTCAGTCTGCTCCTGAATCTTCAAGAGCACGTCCCGTGGCAGCAAAGAATAAAAATAGTTTTACCGGGGCCCCATTCCAGAAGTCCTGACCTTTAACTGAGAGGCTGCTGGATGGCTGCTTCCATCTTATTTTCCCATTTACTAGCCTGTCTGCTTCATGGCTCTGTCCAGCCTTGCTGCTGAACGCTGCCAATTTCAGCACGACTCCCAGCAGACACAGGAGGTGGCAAGGGGTGGCTGAAAAGGGTTTTTAGTTTAGTTTTTTAGTTCCCCCCTCTGGTGATGGCCGCTGGCTGTGCATTGCTGCTGTCCCAGAGCGGTGTAGAAGACGGCCCCGTAACCGCTGGCAGAGCTCTGGTTACCAATACTTGCCTTTATAGCACGACTTTCAGGGAGCGAACTGCTTCCCACAGCCCATGAAGTTGGGCAGCAACTAGAGGATGGGCAGGGCTGAGCTGGTACGGCCTAATTAACTTCCATTGCAGGCTGCGTTGTGTTCTATGCTCAAGCACAGTTTCAGCCAGGTTTAAATTGATTACAAGTATCAGCACAATGACAAAACACTGCTTTTGGAAGCAGATTTTTCACAATAAATCGTTATTTGTTTTTCCCGCATAAAAATATTGGCTTGTCCAGGGTGAAACAATTCTCCTTCTCTCCCCTTCCACCTTCGTTACTGCCTGATTTGTGTGTGTGGTTTAATTAAAATCATACAGTATTTCCACAACTTGGTACGTCTCCGCTGCTAGCCATGTATTTGATTTATATACAACATTCCTGTGAAACTGCCTGGAAAAATTAAATAGACATGAATCGACTTGCCGCAGGCTTTTGAAATCAAACATTTCACAGCTAACTCCCCACGGACATCTCCTTTCAGCCTGATGCAGGATAAATGTTACTGTAAGCTGCTAAGCACAGGGCTATGTTAAAATGTAGTCATTAGGTTTGGGCTTTATAATTGGAGCTGTTTGCCAAATCATAGCTTAGGAGCCAGGGAGCACTTTGATTCATTACTTATGATTAGATGATTATTAAAAAAAACACAAAACCTACTCGGGCTGTTAGACTTCTATTTTTTGTCTTGGCCTTTGGAATGACTCTACACCTGTGGCAAATGTCAGATGTTTGTAAAAACAGTTTCGGTACTACTGTGTTTGATGAAGCTATTGTAAATGCTTCTTCTGTCTATGTTTTATCCGGAGGTCTAAGCTGCTAGCTCTGGGATAGATGCTTATTCTTAGCTGAGCTGCAGCTCTTTTCAGAGGCGTAGTACACCATAAACAAAGCTAACTCCCTATCTGAATCTCAGCTTTAGTCTTTATCAGAGTGACTTGAAATAGACCAAACCAAGGTATATCATGCAGCAGGAAACCCGAAACATTAGCATTGTTAGTCCACGTTTGTATATATGCCTTTCTTAAGAGCAAGAACAAACATCAGAAAGCGAAGGCCCATCCTCTGCCTTTCAGCAAGGAGACCCAGACCCCTGCACAGCCTCCATCAGCAGCAGCCCTTTGAACTCGGCAGTGCTGTGCAGAAGGCTGGCTTGGCCTCACCAACAGCTGCGAGCTGTGCCTCGAATTTCCAAAAGTGCAAGCAGAAAGAGAAGAAACCTCCTTTGTACCTCCTAAATTATCTGCTGGGAGCCCACTGATTCCCATGCACAACTGCGCCTTCGTTCAGAGCTGAGCTCTCCTGGTGTCAGTCACACTGGAGCTTCCATGGCACATCTCATCCTTCCTGCCTCATGCTAGATGGGGCTTAATCACGAATTACTAGCATTATGGAAGGCAAAATAAGCCCATAGTGGGAATTGGGCTCAGCTGTGTTCTTTCAATGATTTCTAATAAGTCTTGGGCTCTCATAACCTAATCACAAGGATTTGGGGGAAGGAGAGAATGAGTTTGTTTGTTTCCTCCTAGCCATAGGTGCTATTAAAGCAAAGAAAGAAAAATTAATCCAGTTTTCTGATTTGTCTTATAAAAGACATGCAAATGGTATCAGGAGGCATGATCAAAATGCCAGTGATTACCGGATTGCAAAGAGTGAATACTAAAGCACTGCATCTGGAAAGCAGCATTGTGCCGTTAGTGAAGATGCCTTCCACTGATAGATTGCAAATAAGGTCATCCATGAAAGTACATTGTCCCACCAGGAGAACTGCTCTGAGCGCTGCAGGATGAGGCCTCGGTGAGGATAGCTGGGGTGCTACGCAGTGGATGAGAGGGCAGTGGGGCTCCTTCAGAGCACTGCAGGAGAACGATGCTTGAAGGAGCAGCATCGGGCCCGAAGCCGCGTTACCTTGGCTTGCTGGACACCATGCTCTGAGCTCAGCCGTGGGGCTCGCTCCTCTGTGCTGGCTGCCTTGGTGAGTGGGGGGCAGGAGAGCGTAGCCTGAATCGCCCTGATATTTTGCAGCCAAGGAGCTGCACGGAGCTCCACTGCAGAGCTGCGGGCTGCTCCGTACCTCTGTCACGCAGAGGCTTGTTAGCGCCCAAGAGACCTGAGAAAGGTAAAATGGCCGAGGAACGTGACAGCCTGGTGTGGGTGAGCAGGAGACAGGCAAAGGAGACGGGCACCACCACTGTGTGTGGGGGCTGTAAGCTGGAGGAGCGCACGGCAAGGGCGTTTGTCCTGGGTCCTTGTCTCTGCGCTTCCATGAAGCTTTTTGTCTTCGTCCTGCCCTCTGGCTGTGTTTTGTGCGGAGCTGGCGCGATTTGTGAGGTGGGTGTCAGCCTCCCCCTGCCCCCTGACCTCCGGAAATCCTGCTGCGCGGGAGAGAACCTGTCATCTCGTGTTTGCAAGCACTTTTCAATTTAATACATTTTAATCAGAAAATTAATCAGGAAACACCAGTTCAGCAAGATAATTGAACAATGAAGAGACACGATAATTACTGTTTAGTCTAATTAACTTTGTTAAGTCTTTATTGGGAACAGAGACTTCCTGAGTGAAACTTATTAAATGGTTCTCCCTGGAAAACAGAATCCCCATCAAGAAGCCTTTGTTACTCTGGTGTTTGGTAGAAGTTGGGTGCCTGCCTTGAAATCACCATTAGGGAGGCCTACAGGTGGGGTTTGGGCAAGCTGTAAATTACTTTTCAGTCTGCTCTCCTCCATCTTCAGTTCACTTACATCTCTTATTCCTTGCTGTCCTACTCTCTTCTTCCCAGGTCGGCAGGACTGGATTGCGGCCTGCGTGGCACCGCAGCAGGGCGGGCATGGTCGGAGCTGTGGTGGTTCTGCCGAGTGCTTGTATGGGCCAGAAAACGTAACCTCAGCTCACAGCCCTCAGGAACGGAGCCTGCCTTCCTGCTGCTTTGTGCTCCTCAGCTCTGACCTCTGTCCTCGCAGGCTCTTGGAGGCCTCAGGTAAATAAGTTGTGTTCATTGAGGAATGTTAAGAGGCATGAGGAGCAGCAAGTACTTGGGTGCCAATTAGTGTGAGAGGGTTGGTTGGTCTGGCCCAGTCTCTCCTCTGGTTTTACTTTGCTCCCCTAGTCAGAGCACAGCATTAAACATTTATAATTTCAGAATGGAGGATTAAAAATAAATATTGAAATGAACTTGATTGGCTCCTGATCTGCTGAGAGAGCTCTTTGGCCACAGTCCAATAAGCAATGACCCACAGGTAGCTGTGCATTATTCATACTATGTTAGGTTGCGAGGATGAGAGAGACTCGGGATATCGACCCTTTAGGAGGAGCATGAAGGAATGTGATTTAATAATCTGTAGCTTGTGGGGTCATCTCCTCGAGGCGGTGAGCTACAAACCAGGGGGAACTCAGGACTTCAGATCTTGTTCTTAGTTTCTGTGATGCCAAACCTAAAACGTCTTTTAATAGCCAAGGGATTTACATCCACGGAGCTGAGCAGCATCTGGCCTCCCTGGGGAGATGGGTGCTTACAATGAGGTTCAATCCTGCTGCAGTGCTTGACGTGAGGCTGTATTGTTTTCTGTCAATGCTGTTGAGTATTCTAAACCACACAAGTGCCTATACAGGAGAGCAGCTCTGTCTTTTCCAAAATGCAGGCATTTTTAATGAGCTCAGGAAAAACATACTGAAAAAAAAAAATTTAATTACTTCCCTGTTCCTCCTCAGGGAGAAAACTCTCCCTGCCTTCTGCCCATGGGCCCTGCCGAGGGCACGGGCATCAGCTGTAATCCCGTTTCCTCAACACCTGCTATATTTAAGATCCTTAGGTGGAGGCATGTGCCTTAGCAGGGGGATTATACAAATGTGGGTGGGTCGGTCCTTCCAAAATGCATCCTTGGCCTCACTTCAACCTTAACATTTTCATTAAAACTAGGGTACAGGATTGTTCCCCACAAATCCTGTTATCTCCTACAGTTAATTTGTGCCACTAATAGCCTGAGTGTTTTGAACTTCTTGTCAGTGAATGGCATTGTAATTGAATTTCTAATTTATTTGGTCCGGTTTATAATTAAAATAAGTACTCTCTCACTTATCGGTTTTATATGTTGCTCTTGGGTTTTTCTGCCCATGTCCTGCTTTTGAGGCTGCAAAGCAGTCTGTGTTGTGTTCAGCCCCGAAGCACAAGGAAGACAACTTCATTACTCGTCTCTTTTTCTGGGTCACCCAGTGGCGGTGGCTGTTTTGTTCAGCCACATGCTGAAGCACTACATATTTCCACGACTTGAAACATGGGTCTGTTGGGACCAAGCATTCTTGGAGAATGCAGCCTAACAGCCTTGCATACTTTTTATTTTCTTCTTTCTCCTCACTTGCAGTTAATTATTTCGTAAACACTACCACTTACTGTAGGATCAGTCCATGGGTCTGGCAGCAGCATTTGCCTTTCACCAGGAAGAAGCAGCTAATGGTTTTTGTAGAGGGGCCACTCTTGACAGCCTTTCTGATTTAATTTTTCCCTCCCATCTTCTCCCGTGGTGTCATTTAGAAAATAAAACCGCTAGAGCTTTAAAACACTTCCCTGGCTGAAGAAGGAGTTCGTTATTATTTGAGATGGACAGCTAAGCAAGGTTAAAAGTTGTGAAATGAGAGAGAAAAGAAAAGAAAACAAAACAGGAAATAAGTTGAAATTGCAAAGATGGGGGAATGGAAAGAAACAATACTTTTCTTCAATGAGTCATTTAAAAGGAGCGATACCTGCAGTTCCAAAGTGTAAGAGAAGTAGAATCCAATCCTTTTTTCATTGCTTTCCCTGCGCCCCTTCCAGGAGTGAGGACAAGTAAATTGCTATTTTCTCCTTCAGAAGGAGAGACAGGAACTGGTGAACCCCCTGGTTTTGTTTTAGCATGGTTGATGGCCATGCACGTGGCAGACTCACCATGCCTTGAAGTTTTATACCATTAACACTTGTGAAGCTGACTGCGATGTTACACAAATCACATCTTAAAATGTTTTTTACTGTGCTCCTCTGAAAAGCAACATCCCCGTGGCAGGACTGTCTTCTGACTGGTGCCTGTACAGCAAACAGCACAGTGTGGAATTCAAGAGCATGATGGAAAGAGCAGAGGATTCCCTAGGCACCAACGCAAGGCACGTAATTAGGAATATCATAAAGCCTTAACCAGGGCTGCAGATTGTTCTTTGGGGTAGTTTTGACTCTGTAGACAGCGATCACTTGGCTGTGCTTAGAAGACCCTAAAGACAAAGAGAGCAGAGCTGGTTGGGTTTGCTCCCCAGATGTCACACCCTCACTTGGCTCTGCGGAGCCAAAGTTGTGTTTGGCCTTACTTTAGTGAAGAGCAGGGGAACATTTTCCCCCAAGAAAGCCATTCCTTCCTGAACTTGCCGAGCCTTTGTGTTTGTGCTGTGACGTACGAGATTTGTCTCACCTTGCTGCTCAGAGCCACAAACACTTTTACTGCTCAATAGGCAGCAAGGCACAGTCTGCTGAAAAACCTGCACCATGCTGCTCAGTTTTATCCTCTACCCTGCAGAACAGCTTTTTCACAGCTACTTGTGCAGCCTATTTCTTTTGTCATAAAACTTCTAATGCTGTGCCTACAGCACTCACCTACATGTCTAATTTCGCTTCACTATAACAGGCAGGCTACAGAATCTTAAATAAATGCTCCTTGGTCATTAAAGCCATATTTACAGAGACTTAACTGCTCTGTAATAGACGGAGAACTTGCTCTGCAGAATTGTTACCTCATAAATATACCAGAATAAGCAGCTGGTACTTAAATGCTTTGTAATGCATGGAAAGCTGTAATTTGCTGATTAACAATGGTTGATGGCAATTGTATTGCAATAACTATTTCCTATCATCATCAAAACCTGACCCATCTTGAAAAATGAAGGCACTGTTAGAGGTGCAGGAGGGTGACCAAGAGCTGGAGGAGTTTTGCCCCCTCGTTTTGAAGTGTTTGCAGTGGGGATGGGTCTTGGCAGTGGCTGAAGCCAGCTGTGGCAGGACTGGGTTCTCAGGTGCTGTAGGTCAGCCTACGTCTCCTGTCAGTGCAGCTCTGCACCAGCTGCGGATCTGCTTCTTTATCACTGAGAGTCCAATTCATGGCAAGCCAACAAAAGCCACACTTTCTATTTTCACTCATTTTCCACTGGTAACTTGGTGGAGTTCCTCAGCAAGTCACCCCCATAAGTCTCTTCCTTCTCCTTTTGAGGTTGCTGGCATTTCAGGAGACTGTTTGCTCAGAACCTGCTGCATGTGAAATGGTATTTTTCTGAAGCTCTCATGCACCTTTGCAGTGTAAATATATCCTAGTAGGTAACGTACAGATGCTACTGAACTCTTGCTAATTGACAGGCTGTCAGTAGGATGTAGGTCTACCTTTTGCATGGATTCCTCTCATCCAAAGGTGTATCTGGAGTCTTTTAGTCTTTATCTTAAATAAAGTTGTATCCTTGCTTGAAAAAAAGGGAAGGAAAAAAAAAAAAAGAGGAGTCAAAAACATAAATTAAGTCTTCAAATGCATGTGTAGTTCCCTGTGACACAAACTTTGCTCTTGGGGTTTATGATGCTAATAAAATACTATTCACTGCTAACAGCTCTTTCCTTCCTGGCCTTACAAACTGAGATAAATAAGTGCATGTATTGAAGGAGTTCACATTTTATGTCTCTCTGTATCAATATGGCCCTGCTTTATTGACATTTTTAGGTAGAAACTGGCTAGTCATGCCTGGACTATATTAAATATTATTTATTGTTTGGACTGAGAATCCAAGCCCTCCTTGTTCTAGGTGGTTGTACATACAAATCACAACAGTTTGTCTCCCATAGAGCCCCTAAAGATGATTAGAGAAAAAAACTGAATGGGATAAAAAGACTAACAAGCAGCGTGTAGTATGTCACGTGGAACAGCACGCATGGTCTGTGTGGTGGGGAAGTGTTAGGGCACAGTTTGAAGCCTTGGAGGCACAGAGATTCCTGCAGAAGAGCCTTACTGACACGCATTAATAAGGAGACTGCAGTAAATGTGCCGCTGTGTCCCAAACTGCCCACTCCATTGAAGGGCTTGTGTCTCTTATGAGGACCTGGACCCTCCGTTACGTGCTTTTAGATTTAAACTGCCAGGTGCTTAGAAAGATAGTTATTTTAAGTGATCAGCAATAATCATTTTTTGTCATCCTTAAAATAAATCATATTAGGAACTGCCTGAGCAGGGCAGCATAAGTAATTAGAGTCAGGATCCTGGCCACATGCCCTGGCTGGCTCTGGCACCAGCGTGAATTACAGAGCTACTATTCCTGATGAGACAGACGTACTGCTGTGGCAAAATCTGAGTGGCCTGGTTGGGAGACCGCTAATGGTGGGCTGATGGAGATGCTTTGGTACCTTGCTGAGGGCACTGGGGCAAGATCAGAGTGAGTCCCAGACAACTTGACCGTGAGAGGGAGCAGAGAGTCAAGCCCCGTGTCTTACAAAACACTAATTTAAAGATGAGTGATATTTGTTCAGATCTTGCGGTAAATCTGTGGTCTCTGTAATCCAAGTTCTCCAAACTTCTTAGATGACTTAATTTAACTTCCTGTCGTGTATGTTACAATGCTTTCCTTTCTTTTTCCACCCAGGTTCTTGTTAACTTGGAATAATGACAGATGGCTCTGTCTCATCCAGAGGTTCGCAGATGAAGCCATTCAGGGAACCGCAGTGGAAACCTAATGCCGAAATCAGCCCTCAAAATCGAATTAACCTTTAAGTAGATCTTACAAGTAAGTGGCTTGTACCCTTCAAGGTATTCTGTGAATCATTGGCAACATGACTGGGCTAATTTAAGCATTTGTTGCAAAGGTAAGTTAGAGTCAAATACAGTTCCCAATTAGACATGTGCAGGAGAAAGGGCAGGTAAACCTGCTCAGGTCTCTCCAGGGTGGCACTTCCGTGAGAGCCGGTTCTGGTCTGCCTTCCCATCTTTGATTTTGCTGTGTTGCAGCTGGGTGCTGCTCTGGTGGGGACAGCCCCAGCTCCGCCAAGACTGGGGATGTGGGTCTGTCCCCACAGGGATGTTTGAGTTGGCCTGCAGTGTGCCATTCCCCTTTGCCTAGAAAATCTCTGCACTTAATTTGCTCTCTTTTTAGAACCTGGACTTGTTTCTAAAAATAGAGCTTTATTCTTCACTTTCACTTCCTAAAGGACAATGACAAAAGAGAGGAAGAGAGGGAGAAAATGCCATAAACTGGGACATTTTGTTACCACATTCAATGCACATCTGGGAGCTCTTTTGGTACATAATTGCTGCATAATGCTGTTCACAAGCTATAGCCTCATACGCATCCTCTTAGAAGCTGTCATTACAATGCTGTAGTCCCTGTTTTGGAAATTGAGTGTGACCTGTTGGTTGGGTATATGACTCACAGAGTAGAAAACTCACTTCTCTTCACTCCGTGAGATCTTGGTCAGGCCACTGCTGCGCGAGTTCTTGCAGCTCTGAATGCCTCATTGCTCCTAAATCCACTGCTGAGCAGAGGGAAGAGGACAGTTTAAGTCCTAAAGTTGCTTCCCTGCCCTTCCTTGGGATTATGTAGGTTTTAATCATCTAGTTAACTAATTCCAACATGTTGGGGTCCTCATCCAAAAGGCACTAAGGTCACACCACGATACTGGGGATAACTTCATGTGGTATCTGCTCTCCTTACCAGTAGCTGGAGACGCAGTGTATTTTGGGCATATGGTGTCTGATGATGGATGACTGCAAGTTTAAAGCAAAGATGAACCAGTAAACTTCTACCACTATCTTAACTTGGAAGTCATGTCTGGCCATGCCACATGGCAAAGATGATAAATTGCTCTGAATGTGTGATCTGGAGCTATCAAATTTCCTCCCTGTCTTTCTTAACCTTGGGACAAATTAAATCAAATTCCGCTGTGAAGCCTAAAGACATAAAATTTGTTAGCTGTAACAGCATATTCTGCCAAGCAGTCAGAACTCCCTAGTATTAATTACTTTATTCAGTAAGTTAAACAAATGATGTGATATCTGGATTCAGGGGGAAGCCACCCAGGAGTATATAAAAGATGCAAAGATATTCCTGGCAGTGAACACCCAAACTCCAGTTGCTAATTTGATGTGGAAAGCAATAATCTGTTCTAAAGCTGCCTCCATTCCTGAGCAAGTGTGAGCAACATTAACGGAACTGCTTGAACAGTGCGTGAAAGTAATAATCACTTGTGTGCTGAGTGGGGTGGCTGCTGGAGGTCCTGGTTTCTGTTAGCTCTCCTCAAGAGGGCAGCACCATCAGAAGGTGGTGCCCCTTCATCCAGCCTGCACACCATTCACTTATGTTCCCCAGCTGCGATGAATATCCCCCAGCTCTGCAAACGGAGAATGTACGAGCTCCAGGTGGGTCCAAAGCACCCTAATGTGTAGGTTAAGTTAATCCTTGCTGCTGTTGAGAGTGAACTGGGAATTCTTTATCTGATTTCTTTCACAGCTGACGGCTGTGAGCATTGCATTCTCCTGAAGAGAAAGCAGCTGGAGGAAGTAAAATCTGAAATTGCCACAACTGTTTGTGAAGGTACTACCTTGCCATGGCAGTCTTTGGCATCAGCAGAGGTGAGCAGGATGAAACTCAGAAATGTCAGACTTGTAGTTTTTAAGACCAGAAGGGACCGTTAGATCATATGTTCTAACTGATGGAATTTCTTTTGCTTACCCTACTACTGGTACTAGAAGCTTGCATGTCTAAAGCATATCTTTCAGAGAAGTACAGGTCTAGGTTGGGAGGCTCCAAGTGATGAAGAGGCTAGTGCTTCCAGTTTGTTTGAATATTTAATCACCCCTAGTTTAAAAAAAAAATGCAAGTCTTATTTTGAATTCAAATTTGCTTGACTTTAATTTCCATCAAGAGATCCTCTCTGTCCTCATGTCTGCTAGATGAGAGAGCCCTTGGTATCTGATATTTTCTTCCTGTGAAAGTGCTTTACACTACAATTAAATTGTCTTTTGAGTTTTTTCCTGATAAGTTAAGGAGATTAATATTTCTGCATTCTTCACTCCCATGCATTTGTTTCCCAGTGTCTGAGTCACTCACTTCTCAGCACCCCATCTCCAGATTTGTGTCTTGTAGTAGCGTACGGATGCTGCAAATAGGTGTAGCATTGTTACACAGAGCTCAGAGGTAGCCCACAGCCCTGGCTGTTGCTTCCAGTGTGGTTCTGATTCTCCATGCTCACCAAGGCAGGTCATGAACAAGCCTGGGACATCACACCAGTGCAAAACTGGTCAGAGAACCCAGCTGCCTGCGTCTGGCTACTGGGGGCAAAACCTGCAAGAAGCAGTGTCTGAATCCAGATTTTGTTTGCAGCAACACCCTTCTGATGCAAAGCTGTTATTAATGAACGTGGGGGAAAACAGCCAGAGAGCTCCCCGTAAGTCTTGACTTGAGATGATTTTTCACTGCTCCTGTATCTCAGGTCAGCTTTGATCTCTCATTTGTTTTCCGTCCCTATTTCTTTCCTTTCTGGTGGAAGGTGAAGAGCAGCTACTGTGAAATAGGTGCTAAATAGGCACCTGATTTATTATCTTCTTTATTTTACTGAAGTAGTCGTGCTTGTATTATCCTCTAGGCACTCAAAGTGTGTTTGTATTCAGTCCAGTGCTACGAGATCGGTCCTGCACCAGGAGCTGTGTGCTTCCATTTCCTCTGTGCTCTTCAGCCTAGTTGCTGGGATAACTGTTTTGTCCAGCTTATTAAATCCAAAGCACAGCTTTCAAAGATCTTTTATTTTAGAACTTTTTTTTTTTTTTTTTCTAAATGAAGGACGTATTAATAGGTCTAAGAATTGTGGCTATTTTGGGAAAAGACAGAGCATTAAAATGCAAAAAAGGAAAGAGAGGCGGGATGGGCAGGGAGGTTGCTCTTGCAGTACAATGCTCAGTTCATTAGCTTGCTCTGCCCTGAATAACTTTGCACATTTGCCGTGGCATTAAACTTAATTTATACTGTAAAAAAAGAGGTGGGAGAGGTAAAAAAAGAAGAAAAAAAAAAGTGAAAGATCAATCCTGCCAGATGCTGAGTGCTTTCTTGCGAAGCGCTGAGTTGGCAGAAGTCAGAGCTGCTGAGCACCTCTCAAAGCACTCCTCCTCCTCCCGCTTTATTGCCAGTCTGCAGAGCTGGCCATAAAACAACACAGGAGATTTCCAATAAAATGAAAGTCTTGTCCAAGTGTTAAGATACAGGCGCTTCACTGTACGGAGTCGTTCCGGAGGGTGAAATGCTAATTTGTCATCAGTCCTGCGGGGAGGGGAAAAGAGATGTTATGCAGAGCAATACAGGGCTCCTGCATCCAGAAAGGTGGAGATAAGAGATGGTGGAGGGAATAGCATTAGCCCAAGAGAAACACCCATGAAACTTGTCTTCATTACTGCCCCAGCTCCGCTCTCGCTGACAGCGGCCCCATAAACACACTGTCCGGTGGCTCGTGTCAACGTCGGTCTGGGAAACAACAAGCTCTGGAAGGAGCGGGTAGACCTTAAAGTCATCAGTTAAAATTGCTGCCATGCATTCTGGCCTGACAGTTCCTGGCTTTGTTTTTGATACAGGGCAGCAGACAGCATCTCCTTAGAGGTTTTGAAGCTGAAAAGCAGCTGTTAAGAAGCCTAGGCCCAGAGTTGTCCCAGGAAACTGTAGGTAGGTGATGCTGTGGTGTATGTAAGGCAATGCCGAAGAGAGGGGGGTGGTCGCTGCCAGTTCCCTTGGTACCAGTGTGATGAGAGGCAGTTGTGTCTCTGATGGTCCCAGGAATATGCAGAAAATGGTAAATAACTGTCCAGCTCTGCCAGAAATGGCACATGGCAGATAAAAGCTCGTGTGGGCACAAAACTGCCTCCTGCTCTGAATATGACCCAGGCCTCGTATAACATAGCCCTGATTTTCGTCATAAGCTTAAATCCTGGCAATAGCAGTAATTAGCAGTGACGAATGCAGAAGCAGAGGTCAGAGCATTACGGTTACGTTACTCAGGTCTGTGGGTGCTTGGCTACAAGACCTCGCAGTACTGGCCCAATTTCATTGTCATGACTTACAGAAGCTGTTAATTTGGAGAGCTGTTGGCTCAGCCTCTCAGCTGGAGCATCACTGAATGCAATCACGACTGAGATGGGGTCTGATTCAGGAGAATAGTTTTCTTTTTAAACCAGAAACTTAGCAGTAAGTTGAGTTTTACAGAGTCCCACAGTCCTTCAGGAGGCACCACGTGCCTATAAACAAGCACCCCCATCTCTCTAGTACACCATAAAATCCCTCAGTAACGATCATCATGACAACAATAAACCTGTTATTTCCATACTCTGTGATTTATTGAGCCGGTGGAAAAGGTGGGGCTGCTGTTTTATTGGGATGATCAAATGTTTGCAGAGGGAAAATACAATCTGCATTCCTCTAAGGCTACTTTTATACATTGAATCATGAATACATTTCCTTTCCCATTAGCAATTTAACATTGTAGGACACAGAAACACCTCTTCAAAGTGAATTTTTTTTTATAGTAGTGTAAAGTTCTGGCTCCACAGGAGTGAATACAAGAGCCTGTGGAGCCATGGGAAAGATAGCACAAGAGTCTTCCCCAGATGGGGAATCCCTGGGTTTTATTTTTCTCAGACAGTTTTGATAACCTGAGTTTTCATTCCTAATTAGGATGAAACCACATTGCAGAGTGCCAGAACCCTCCACAGAGCAGCATTTTTCTTCGCTAGACAGCTCTGATCTTCACCTGTCCTGCCCTCCTGAGATGACGACCACGTGCGCGTGCTAACGCTGAACGGGGTAAGCTGAGCAGCCACGATACACACAGGGCAATTGAGGAAAGAGGACTTTGGTCCAGAGAGAACAGAGGATGAAGGAAAACAAGTCCTTTGTGTCTCATATTCACTGATCAGCCAGCCACACAAAGAGAGTAGATAAATGATGGATGGGTCTAGCATGAATTTCAGCCTTGCATTATCTGGCCATTTCTCTGTGTTAAATACTTCTCATGGTTTTCTGCTGAGTTAAAGGTTTCTACAGGAACTCTAGAGATACCGTATTTCATAGTTGCAAATGTGTAATCAAATACAATTAATAATAATAATTGGAATAACCAGTACACTGTTACAATTGACTTAAATGTTCCTTACTAATTAGAACTTCTACAGTTCAGAAATCGTTCACAAGTGTGTTATCCTAGGAAAAACAAGCTGGTCTCAGTCTGTGGCACATATCGGTGTTGTGTTAATATGGTGCTGTCCAAGAGTGGGTTTTATTTTATTTCTTTGCATATTCTGGGAATACTAGAGCTGCACAGAAAGAAAATGTTTCACTGGTCGCAGCAAGGGGTTAACTGTGCTGTGATCTCGGCGTGGGGCAGGAGGTGAGCTGAGCCATGGGTGGTCACAGCGCTGGGCTTCAGAGGGGCTCTGGGAGGGGAGAACAGCTGAGCTGGGATCCCGCTGCATCCCGTGTGCTATTTAGAAGGCCTTTGCTTTCAAAATGGTTTGAATGTTGACAACTCCTCCATCACCGCACAATGCTGACTGCCCTGTGTGTTGTGTGCATGCCTGCTGGCCACACCTGCCTGCCTACCGTTCCCAAACCTTGTAGGTTTCTCTCTTTCATTTGAACGTTCACCCCTCTCTTGGGTTACGAGGTACGTGACTTTTTTTCAACACAGATGTCACCTGGTCTCACTCCCAGACAAGATAATGTGCCAAGATCCATTTGGTTAAATGATCTGGGATCTGTCCCCTAAGGACACGCACAAAAGTTCCTCCCTCTTACATCTTGCGTTGTCTTTTAGACTGCTGCAAAATGAATATGAAACACTTCTGTGAAAATTAAATGAGAATTTCTTTTTGAGAGTTTCTTTCTGATTTATGTACTGATATAAATTCTTGTGCAAGGTGCAAAGCAAGTTAAAACCAGGCCCGAAGTGTCCGTGGCTGTGAATCCCTGTGATACAGACACCCCAGTCCTGTGGGAGCAAGAGCTCCAGTCCGGCAGTTCAGGACACAGGGCAAGTGGCTCACTTATGAATTATGAATTCTGTGACTGATGGCAGCCAGGATGTGTTTGATGTTAAATCCTGTTCAAGTGCTGTTCTGGACTGGAGCCAGGGAGCTGATTTTTGCAGCGTGGTTCACGTGGATGTAGCCCCACGGGACCCGGGCAGTCACCTGAGGAGGCGCCGCTTGGGTGAGAGTGGCACCAGGAGCTGCAGCCTGTGTGTGAGGTCAACCTTCTCTCTTCTGCTATGCCAGAGATAGATATTGTGGGCCAGATCCTTAGCTGGCCCTTTACCTGAGGGAGGAGAGCCCGGCTAAGGTGAGAGCAGCCCACGCTCACGCACAAATCTCTGGGAGGTGAAGTGCTGTGGGTAGCAGGACACAAATCGCCAGGGAGGCAGAGAGGTCAACTTTGTAGGGACATCAAAAGAGAGCAGTTAAAGGCCTTGGCAGCTGGTTGCCCAAAGCGACCGCAGACATGTGTCTTGCCCTGGCAGGTCTCGTCTGCGCAACTCAAATGTCATCTGATCCTGACAAGCGAGGGAGAGAACGAGTGGCCTTGCTGGAAAATAAAGAGAGGATGGGAGCAGAGGAGTCCCAGGCAGGTCATGTCCTGACTGGTATTCCTCCTCTCCCACTTTTTGTCCAATGGTACTGATTCTGGGGGTTATATGAAGTGACAACTTTGCAGCAGCACTGGTTCTCCTCTGTGCCAGGCACTGGAAGTGCGGGGGAGTGGAAAGTATCAGCCCCCAAAGCAGCGGCTGTGCAACCAGCAGAGGCTCGACACAGCCACTAAGCACTGATCCAGGCAGGTTTTTAGGGGATAAAAGTTCAGTTCCTATCTTTAACACATCCTCCTCCGTGTGATTTCTGGGTAGTTCTCTTAATCCCTTTGTGCCTTAGTTCCCCAGGCTTAAAGCATATTAGAGGCGCTTTAGGTACAGCTGATCCCACGTGAGGGGATGGGACGTGCACGCCGCTGTGTGAGAGCAGCCGCGGCAGAGCTGAGCAGTCTGCCGGCAGCGGTACCCAACTGAAAAGCCAGCGAGGTGCCCGACACTCTTCCATCCTCGTGTGCAGCATTCGACATAACGAGACTCCATCTCTGCTGGCGCCGCCCCACCGCACGGAGCTGATCATTAGGCAGTGCCCCTGCGTCGTCTCCCTCCATCCAGGTTTCCTCCTGCCTGTTTGATTAAGCAGCAGGTCCAGCTCGCAGGCAGGCGCGCTGGGCTCCCCGAGTCTCCCTTCACCTCGCAACCACACTTTTGTTTTTCACTTCCAGTACCTTTTCTAGGAGTTGTACCGGGCTGAGGCTGAAGTGCAGATTTAAAGGGATGTGCGCACAGGATGGCGGGTCGAGGCATAGGGCATCCTCTCCCTTCCAGCCCAGGGCTTTGTTAAATCCCCTTCACATCTCTGCGCACGGCTGAATAATGGGTATCTCTGCCATGGAAATATGTACTGCTCTCTCACTGCATTAAGCATTGGCTTCAAGTGTATTTCTCTCACAAGCAGAACTAATAAAAGGACTAAAAAGTGCCAAATTCCACTTGACAAATGGCTCAAAGGAGAATGTCTTCTAAATGCTTTTAGCATTTGCAATGATTGATCAGGGCGGGCTTAGAAGCAGCTGACCTGTTGAGTTTTTTTCGGAAGGGAAATGATGGAAGGATGATAATGCTCCTTTCTTCTTGATCACTATAATTTTTGCTCTGCTGTAGATAATGTATCCAGAATCCAGAAATCACCACCTGTGTTTTGGAACTAGCCCAGGAATACCATTTAAATCCGTGCATACTAACTATGCATCTATCTGTCAATTCACTACTAATACAGCGGCGTGCTGGGAATGAGATGACACATGCTGTGGCAGTTGCTGTAGACATGGAGAGAGAGACAGTCTTGCCCCTAAGTGCTTTATGGTCCAGAATGAAGGTCACACAATAGCTAAGATTGGAGTCTGGCAACAGCCGCTGCAACATCTTCCAGCAAAGGTCTGGCTGCAGCCAGGCACTTATTCTTCATTTGCGCTCTGTCAGTCTCTGCTGCAGAAGCTCTGCAAGCCCTGGCTCAAAGATGAATGAATTTGGGCTCAGCTGGAGCAGGTAGGAGAGGGAGCTCCAGGGCAGGGAGCTGTAACTGCCTGGCACGTGGAGCACCCATCTTTTGGTGATACACACCCGGGGGTCTTGCAAGGGCTGCTCAGCAGCAGCCTGCTGGAGCACTGCGTGTGCCGAACTGCAAAGGCCTAAGGCTAAGGGGACAGATCCAAAAGGTCACTTGGTGATTCACCTCCTTTTAAGAAAGTCACGGTTTCTCTCTTTTAATAAAAAAGAGGGCAAAAATACTGCAAGTGCTGAGTGCTTTGAAATCCTGGAAGGCTGCTAACTTTCCAAATGGTCTGTGTGAGCTTCTCTCAGCCAGACAAGATGAGGCAGGGATTGAGACCTGAGACCTGGCCTGCTAACTGCTGCTGTCATCCCTTGGATTTTTCTCATCAAACACATTTTCAAGCTGTGGTCA
This sequence comes from Nettapus auritus, assembly GCA_011076525.1. NCBI lineage: Eukaryota > Metazoa > Chordata > Aves > Anseriformes > Anatidae > Nettapus > Nettapus auritus. Next base: position 4,821,161 of record CM021787.1, on the reverse strand, counting down.
CAGTTTTCTCTTTCACCAAATTTTAAAAGAAAAAATAATTAATTAAAAGGAGACGCTGTGACCACGTCAGGAAACCCGTCCTTTTCTTGCTGAGGGTTTCAGACACTTTATCCCTGGGGATCACAATAAGGCAGGCATGTGCTAACGGAGGCTGTTCTGCCGGTTGGAAGAATTGATGGCTCTTCCTTTAGCTGCTTGTGCAGGTGAGAGCTCTCTTGTTTAATTGATGTCCTATTTATTGTTGATGTGTTGCCCTCTTCTGTTTTTTCTTTTCTCCATTTCTTGCTTCTGTGGCCAGGTTCAACGATCGGTCACGAGATTAGCAAACAAGCTGAGAACAAGTGCTCTGGAAGATGTCTGAAATCAGGCAGCCCTTCCTGTCCCCCGTCTCCTCTCCCTCCCTCCCAAGCAGCTTTCCCTGAACCCGTTAGGACGCTTAGTGAGGACTTTCTGGAGGTGGATTTTCCCAGAGTCAGCAGCACCGCCACCTGATTTATCGTTGCGTGCAGTAGATAAGAGCAATTTCATGTTGTACTCTTATACCTCTTGTCCGTTTTATGAGTAACTCCAGTAAGTAACACTTCAGGAGCTAATCCAGCAAAGTGGAAAGGACACACAGGGGATGAAGAAAAGGGAGACCAACCAAATTCTGTCTGCACCTTGGGTGCCTGGGGGAATTTGTGGAAACTCATCCAATTGGGCTGGTGCAAAGGGAAAGTGGAGCAGGCAGTGGAGCCGTGCCTGGCGCAAAGCTGCATTTTGGCTTCTCCAGTAGCTCTGTAAAGCACAGAGATGTGGAATAAGGGCAGCAGCAGGATGTTTTCCATTCCCAGCTGTTCTGCATCCTTGCAAAGCTCTGCAGGAGCTGTTAAGGTGAGATGTAACTGGAGTTCATTTAGCCTTCAGCGAGCTTAGAGCAGCTGACGTGCAATCTGCCTCCTCTCAGGCTCTGAGAAACTGGCCCTGGGGTTCAGAGGCTTTGAATCCACGTGGATGGCAAGAAGCCATCACCTGAGCCACCACCAGGGCTGAACAGGAAGAGCTGGCCATGTTTAAAGACCCCCGGGGTAAAACCACTGGCCATCCGAGGGGAAGGTAGGGCTGCTGTTCCAGCCCAGGGCAGCAGGAAGGTGCTGATCCCCGTGGGGTTTGCAGGAGAGGCCTTTTAATGCCCAGGACCTGCAGCTGTAGGAACAATGCCCACGCTCCCTGCTCCCACCAGCTCCTGGTTGTGCTCTGGGGAGGAGAACGGAGCAGGGCAGAGCGGGCGGCTGCGTCCCAGGGGCCCCGTGCGCAGGGCACCGTGTCCATGTTGCTTCCGTGCCGGCTCATTTCACAGCAGCACCTCGACACGTTCCAGCTCAGGCCCCGGTTAATATTGGGAGCAATTAATACTGATGCATCCTCATTAAGGAGGAAGGTGTCTGCTGCCTTCCACCCCCTCCTGCAGCCTCCTTTCTAACAGAGCACACTCCTGGGCACAGAGACGCCCGCGGGCAGGCTGGGGCTGGCCGTGCGATGCCGTCACTGCGCCTTGGTGGGACGGTTCCTGTCGCCAGCCGCTCGGTGACTGCCCAGAGCAGCTTATTCATGCTTGCAGATTCCTTCATTAAAATGCATGCGTTATGCTCGAGGATCTGTGCTTTCATGAAGGAAACCACAGCTCTTCCTGCTCTCTCATTTTTTAATTTTTGTCGTAACCTCCCTCTTTGCCTTGCGGAGACGTGAAGCCTGCGCTGCCAGCTGGGGGCTTCCCACCAGTTGCTGTGGATGTGGGGACTCGTCCTGACTTCTGAGCTGAACTGGAGAAAATGGTGATGTGTTTACTTGCAGCTGGTGTGAAGCAAATCGTGTAGAGAGCTCCCCTGGCCCTGTGTACTCACAGTAGCTGGGCACTGAAGCACGAGCAAAATTTCTTTTAATTTTTTTTTTTTTTTTTTTTGCACAATTAGGCTTAAGAATATGCCAGATCAGTTGAACTAGACTGAAATAAATGTGTCCAGCTGGGCTTTGGCATTAGCTGAAAGCAATCTAAGCTGGTGCAGCCGCTCAGTTCCCTCGTGCTGGGGAGGTTTGCCCTCTTCTCAGCCCCCAGGGCAGCTGGGGCCCCACGGGGTGTGTAGGGCGGCCCTTCCTGGGGCATTGCTGTGGGGCTGGGCAGGCTGGAGGTGAGGCGAGCCGGGTAAGGAAAGGAGCTTGGTGACTGAAAGACAATAAAACGCCTGGATGGGAGACGGGGGGCTGTTTGCTGCATGCTTTGGGAAGCTGGGGTCCCCCTTGTGGGTGCTGGGATGGGCAGGGGGTCTGCTCGTGCTGTGCAGCTCCTTTGGATGGTGGAACAGCTGGGTCCTCAGCTGATCGTCCTGCACATCACTGCCACGTGTCTCAAACCCGTTTTGTTTTTATAGAATACGACAGCTTGCGAGTTAAACTCTTCAGTGCCTTCTCCGTGGGGCGTGCTGCCGCGAGGGGCTGTGGTGGGAGCGTGACGCACGCCGGCGCTGCTCACGGAGCGCTGCTAGCATCGCCGTAACATGCCACCGACTTTAATAAGCAAGGGATTAATTACGCTTCCCATGACTGCTTGGCAGCTTCACCTTAGTGCTTGAGCGTGTTAGCACATCATTAGTCAGAGGGCAGTAAAATAATGTCGCTGTCCTCCCTCTCTCCCCCAGCTGCTGGCCCGTGCTCATTATATTGCTGTGCGGAGGCGCTGGGTGTGATTGGCGTGCCTTCCTCTGGAGGAGAGGGAGGCTGTGCTCTCGGGCAGAGGGGTGAGCTGTGCTCTGCAGGTCACCGGTCCTCTGCTCTAACAAGTGTAATTGAAGGGATTTACTCCATTATCCAATTTGATTGCAGGCGAACTGCTGGGTAAACAAGGAAAAGGGAAGGCCTGGGTGAAACCACACTGCTCAAGTGGCTCTTTGGAGCTGATCTTAGCAACCTTGTTTATGCAGATGCACTTGCCAGAGCCTCTCGGGCTGATCCTTTGAAGGTCTTTTGCTCGCTGCCAGTGAATCATTCGGGCCGCTGCGCTGCAGCGAGCCGGGCTGCCAGGTTTCCTTTCCTGTTGTGGGCAAATGAGGCAAACCTGGGAGCACCGGGTTTCCAGCCGCCTCTTCTAGCGAGCAGAAGTCCCGTGTTTGTGACTTCTCCCGAGGACCTGTGTATGACTTAGCAGGCAGTTCCAACCGAAAACGGCACTTGAGGTGTTTGCTCCTTGCCTGCCTAGCACACCGGTGGGTACAGGATGGATCCTGCTGCTTCCCATCTGGTGGCAGTTAATTGTGCTGGAACAGAAGCAGGCTGGCTGGCTTCTCGCACCATTGACGAGGGTTTTAAGTCTCAAGAAAGTACAATTGAGCTGAACTTCTCAATACGCTTTGAGCCAAGAATGATTTATTGGTCAAGGGAAACTCCTCCAAGCTCTCCCCCTTGGGCAGGAGCTGAGCGAGGGCTGAGCAGCTACACCTGCACTGCCGGCACCGCATCGATGGCAAGGCAGCAGCAGCGTGAGACTCAGTAAAGCTGGCATTCACAGGTTAATTTACATCAAATCGATGTTGGAGTGTTTATCTTTGAACCGAGTTGTTTGGCTTAGTGTTGAGACTTGGCAGCACGCACAGTTTGTGTCGTGTCGGTGCGACGTCTCCCCCAGGCTCCCCTTTGCACCACCACGGCACGGGGCCGTGTTTCTGCACTGGGCTTTGGGTGAGGACCTCGAGCTGCGTGACCTGGAGTACTGCGTCCAGTTCTGGGCTCCCCGGTACAAGAAAGACAGGGATGTCCTGGAAAGAGCCCAGCGGAGGGCTACAAAGATGATACGGGGCCTGGAGCATCTTTCCTATGAAGAAAGGCTGAGACACCTGGGTCTGTTCAGCCTGGAGAAGAGAAGACTGAGAGGGGATCTCATCAATGTGTGTAAATCCCTGAGGGGTGGGAGACAGAAGGATGTAGCCAACCTCTTCTCGGTGGTTTGTGGGGATAGGACAAGGGGCCATGGCTGCAAGATAGAGCACAGAAGTTCCGCACTGACATGGGAAAGAACTTCTTCACGGTGAGGGTGACGGAGCACTGGGACGGGCTGCCTGGAGACGTTGTGGAGTCTCCTTCTCTGGAGATATTCAAGGCCTGTCTGGACGCCTACCTGGGCAGCCTGCTCTGAGGAACCTGTTTTGCAGAGGGGTTGGACCCGATGATCTTTCGAGGTCCCTTCCAACCCCTACAGTTCTGTGATCCTGTGACCACAGCACCGAGGTGTCGCCCATCGTATGGGATTGCACGGCAGCGGGCGCCAGCAACAGGGGAAGCTGCGCAGCGGCTGATGTGCCCGGGGCTGGGCTGCCTGAAGGGCCCTGCTCTGAGCCACTGCTGTCACCGGCAGGAATCTTAAGAGCTGTGTTTAATCTGAGGAGAGAGAGCAATCCTTTAAAACCAGGAGCGATACCGGGGCTCGTTCAATGGCGTATTGACAGCGAGGCTCTCGCTGTGACGGCACGCCCCAGGCAGGGGTCGGTGGGTGAAGCCGTCTGACGGAGCGTAGCGGGGCTGGAGCTGGGCCCTCACCTTCCCACGGCCCATTCATCAAACCCCTGCATCAGCCCTGCAGACCTGCCCACAGCCCGGTTACTTATTGCTTAACGAGTGCATTAGTGTAAATCAAGGAGCAGGTTTCAATTATCTAATAGAAGAATTATCGATCCACGCTCTCGTTTCTGAATGTTCAAATGTTCCAGAAGGAGAAACAATATTTGTATATGCGATAAAAAAATCTGAAGGGTGTTTTTATGTTTCAATTAGATTGTACGTGGAGAGCTGTTGCAAGATGCTTCTGTAGAAGCAGCTGTGGCTGAACTAACACACGCGGAGCCAGCTTTAGTCCGGGGCCTGGTTTCTGCTGCTGGGGTGCTGCCTGCGCTCCTGGGCGGTGGGTCTTGCAGCAGAGAGTGTCCAAATCAAAATGCCCAAATCTAGTTCAGGCATATGAAATTGGAACAGTTTTCTCTTTCCACCCCCTTGCACTGCGGATCTGAAAGCCGGGGAGGAGGAGGGAGTGCTTCTGGCAGACATGACACGAGTGTAAGGAGCCTTCGGCATCTTGCTGATAAAACAAACGCTGCGAGAGAGCTAACACCAAGTGCAGTTATCCTAAACCTTCTGCCTTTTAGTCCATTGTCCTTCGGTAACCGTGCAAAATGCAATTGAAGGATGTTCCTATTTCCCTTTGATATAAAACATGGGGCTATTGTAGAAACTTAAAACCCATTCCAGGCTCTTTTCAGCACTTCTTTTTAAAGCAGCACAGTTCAGCTGTCAGTCCCTAGCTCCGCTTTAATTAAAATAGGTTTGTAGCCTTTGCTGACAAGCAAACATCTACAGTAAGTTGCAAACTATAGAGCAGTCCTTCTCAGCTGAAGGAGAATGCCAAATAAAATCTCTTGCCACCTCTCAAGGAGAGTGCTGTATATTTAAGAATAAATATACAAATAAGGTCACCTGGGAAGCTGTTGATAACCTTTTTCTGGGACAGGGAGCTGAGATTAGTCATAATAGCCATTGTGCGTACATCACACAGCCCTAAAAGTGTTGCTGTAGGTGTCACGGCCCTGACTTTTTCCTCTGCTCTGCATGGCCACACGTGGTTTGTGAAATGGTGTCAGTCTGACCGGGGCAGCTGAGGGGTCCCGAGGCTGTGCTCTGCTGTGGGTTCCTGGTGCAGCTTTGGGAAAAGCTGCAGCCCACCCCAAACCCTCCCCGGCTGGGGGCTGCACCCCCAGGGGAAGCCCTCTGCCACCCACAGCACAAAAAGTCCCCCGAGAGGTGGAAGGAGCCCGATGCGGTGTGCCGGGGCTGTTCTGGCAGCGGGGAGTGTTTTGCTGAGAGTCCAGGATTTCCCCGCCGGGCCCCCGTGAACCTGTCGCTGCTTTCGTGTTTCGCTTATTGAATACCTGAAAAACACTTGGAAAGCAAACAAGATTAACTCAAATCAAGCACGGAGTGCAAAGCAGCAAATTCATTCCTCAGTTTTATTACTGTCACCGTTATTAACAAAGTTTTCCTCCTGCTGCTGGTTCTATTTTGCAATGTTTAAAGCTTTCAAAGTGCCCCGAAGGCCTCGGGGTTGAGGAAGCCAGATCTCTTCTCACCCTCTTTGGGGGTCAACCTGGATTCAAGCTGGATTTCCCTAAGCAGGGCTGACTTCCAAATAAGTGGTGTGATCACTGAGCTTGGTACCAGGGCTGTAAATGGCTGCAGCAGGACTGCAGGGTGTTAGAGGGAGTTATTATGGGAGATGCTCGGCTCGGCGCTGGATTTGAGCAGGCTGTTGGCTAAATGTGCTCCAGCCTGGAGCAGAAGAACTTCCCCCAGGTGCCACGCATCAGCCGGGGCAGTTTTCCTCCCCGTGTTGGTACGGAGAGGTTGCCGTCCCTGTTTTCCAGATGGGAAACCGGAGCCCAGCAGGTGAAACGTGGCTGCCCTGAGCCTCAGCCCCTTGAAAACGAACCCGTGCAGCCTGAGTCAAAGGCGCTGGCTCTCGGCCAACCCTAATACCATCTCGTGCCTTTGATTCATACTTGTGAGGGCTGCCCAACAGTAATTACACAGCTCCCTCCTTCTCCCACCCCTGCTTCGTGCTGCTCGCAGTTCATAACCCTGCAGGAGATTGCTCTACACCCCTTTATTGAGCAGCGCATCCTCTGCAGCCTCTCCTGAGCTGAGCGATGTAAATCCATCCAAGAGGGAAGCATAACGACAGGACAGCAGTTACGTTTTTACACTCTTCTGTTTGCATACAGTTTTAATTAGGAGGAAGTTTTTGATTAGCTTAAAAAAAAAAAAAGAAAGGAAGGAAGAAAGAGAACACTATCAATTGAAATTAATCTCTCTTTAAAATTGGCTTTTGTGACAAGTTTTGGTGTTTTGTTCTGAACTGGAATGTGGGCAGCGGAGTGAGAGAAATCAATTTTCCTACCAGGCCTAATCATGACCGGTGTGAAATTAAGTTGTCGCGCAGCACCCCTAATATGCATGCCTAAGTGCCGTTGGATTGTTTGCAGAGGCAATTGGCAGCAACCTGCTTCTGCTCCGTCCCTTCCGCTCGATCGAGGCTCGTGTTGCTGCACAACGCTTCGGGGCAGACGGCGGCGTGCCGCGTTGACACCAGGGACGTGGAGAAGTTTCAGAGGAGAGAAGTAGGGCGAATAATAGCGATACAAGCCGTTGGGAATCGAGAAGCTATTCATGAGCCGTTTACTTGCTTAGCCCTAAAAATAGCTAGGGCTGTATGAAAATAGGTCTGTGATTGAAATCAAGCCCTAGACGTGATGTAATGGGGAAGGGGGATGTGCAACGACAGAAGCAATCAGTTCTGCTCTAAACAGACCCGCTGTCCTTCTGGCTGGGGGTAAGAGGCCGGACTGGGCTCCTGGAGGGGCGAGAGGGGCTGGGGAGTGCGGTGGGTGCTGAGACCGAAGGCCACGGGGATGGCAGCTCCCACCACCCCGATCCCTGCGCTCACCGCCCTGTCCCCTGCCCCGTGCTGTGTGCTTCTGGCAGCGGTGGGCAGCTCATGGCTGTGCGGAGGGGTGCAGGAGGGCTGCCCTCCCCTGCTCCTCAGGTGTCTTTAGGCTGTGCCTCTTGGGCGCTATTTGTTCCTGTTCACAGAGAGAAGAAAGGTGAATTACCTGCGAGCTGAGCTCAGCCTCAACCAAGAAGTTTCGAGCTCAGCACGCCTGCAGCTGGTGTCGGTGCTGAGCGCCCACGTCTTGCCGCACAGGATGCTCTTCCTTTCCTTGCCCTGCGATAACCTCTAGGCAGCTGTTCATAAGGTAGCTGTTGGGAGTTTAGCAGCCTGTCTGAGAAGAAGGAAAGTGGCCTGGCTGGAATGGCCGCATCCTGAACGTGATCGAGTACAACAAAAGCACCTAGGAATTGAGGTGGGAGGCTCGGGGGCTGCCAGAAGCAAGGGCAGCCACCGCGGTGGTGTGATCCGCTCCTGGTCAGTTCAGTGGCGGTGATGTGGTGCGAGAGACATTGCTTTAGTGCTGGAGGAGGCGTTTCTTTGGGACCAGATATTGCACACAGCTCCATCAGTAGCACTGAAGGCTTTTGCGTTTTCTGCGTGATTAAACGTGGCTCTTGAACAGCTCTTGCAATTTCTGCTGCGGCAACAACGTCTGAAGGAATAAAGCTGAGCTGCTCCGACAGCCACGTTGGTGTTTCCTTTCCCCAGGTATCTTCAAAGTGGGGGCTTTTGAGATGTCTCATCCAAGTGCTGAACAGGCAGTTGTTCCGTATTAGGAGGGCTGCTGTGCTCTCACAAGTTACAGGTCCCTGCTTACCCTAAAGGTGCTGAGTGACCCCTCCTGCCATTGCGCTCGCTGGAACCAGCGGCCTGCAGCACAGCCCCTTTGATCCCGTGCTTCCACCTGCTGTTTCATTCCTCTTGCTCCGTAGTTGCAATGTGTAATTTTTTTTTTGGTTAAACCTGAGAGGTGATTTTCTCCCTGTTGTCCCTCCGTGGTCCTCTCGGCTCCCCTGATGGTGCGAGCTCGGCGCCCTGGCTGGGTGGCCATAAACAAGCTGGGCCCCCCCCTTGATCTGCACTGCAGGAGCACCTGGGGGAGATGCAGCGAGAGAAGCAGGGGGATTTAACCTTGTTCTTATTGCAGGTAGTTAATAAAGAAGGGTGTTCTGCCTGCAGACCGGGGAATTTGCCCAGTGGCACCTGGGCAGTTTTCTAGTCTCTTTTTAAAGTGGATTGAGAAACATAACCATGCTCCTGCTGCAGTGCACTAGAATAAATCCAGTACTACCAACAGAGCTTAAACCCCATAAAATACAGCTGTTCAGCATTTTGTATCTGGTTGGAAAAAAAAAAAGGTAAAGCAGGAACGGGTCCAGGTGCGTGCATTTGTACCAGAATGGCTCGTGAATGCTTGTTGGAAGGGCTGCTGAAATATTTTGGCAGATGTTCCTCTTGGTCTGGGGGATATTGCTGCAGGGAATGAATGTCTTTGAGCAAGGTAATGCAGAACAGTGTGGGCTGAGAGCTGCAGCGGAGAGGAGGTCTGTTAGCAAGGTCTCCGGTAGCGGCTCAGCTGGGCAAAGCAGCATCCCCTGCCGGGGGACGTGCTGCTGCAGGATGGGCTCCAGAGGGAGGGGAGATGGTACCCCTGCCCCATCTGCTTCTCTTCATCTTAAACACAGCGAAAGCAGGGTGCTGCATACTGACGCCAGCCTTTTTTGCTCTGGTTTTCTTTGAAATGTGTTTGAAATTGGAGGAGCCCAACACCCAGGCACCTGGAGAGAGCGTGGAGACTTTGAGCCCAACTTCTGTGACGCAAGATGGGATTTATGACTTGTGACCATTTTTCAGATTAAACTCATTGATTTTTGTTGTTGTTGTTAGTTTCCTCTCCCTGAAATGCAATAAATTGCCTGAAGCACCTGGTTTCACAGGGATCCAAGGCCATTCCCCTCTCGTGCTCTGAGCACCGAGGCTGCTGCGATGTGTGCTGTGAGCACTGCTGAGCAGTTTCCGGCCAGAAGGGGCTGGAGATAGCTTAATGCTAGAGCTGCACGGAGGACAGAAGTGCCATTTTTACAAAGAGGCTGGAGATTTGGCTTTTCTTCTCCCGGCATTTCTATTCTCCCCGCCGTGTTTCGCGATCTACAGGAAAGAAACCAGTTATTTGTTTCCAAGTTATTCAAAACGCCTGTCTGTGCCAGTGTCAAAACAGTTCCTTTTATCCTGCGTATTCCAACAGAAAATGAAATAAATTCTTTATAATGTAGAACTGCAGCATTTTGCCCTGAAAGTGCTGTTTTGATTATTTTTGAAAAATTGCAGGAAGTTCTATAGGTAAGCACTAAAACCGCGGAGATCTCTGTGCCTCTGCGCTGGAAATGAACAGTTGGGAACAATTCTGCTCCCTCTTGCCTCTGCAAAGCTTATGTGCCAGGCACAGCCACGAATTTGGGAGAGAGCACTTCAACACCGCGTATCCTTTGCCCTCTTTAAATAATGGATGTTCGGGAGACTTGGTTGGGTTGCTAGCTCTCCTGCTAAGTCACATACCATCTGTGATTCCAGATATAAACAGGCCTAGCAACGTTTTGTTTTATCCGTTCTGCAAAACAGGAGGTGAAGATTGATTAATACTTGCAAGCTGATCAGAGAGCTTATGAAATGTGCCGGGTGCCTCCACATATAGACGGTTAGAAATTGGGTGCCTGTCTGTGGATGACAGGGTGCCTGCGGACCTCCCAGATTCGTGCCTGTCTGACAGGAGAGCACGTATCAGGGAACGTCACCAGGCAACGTATGGGCAGAAGAGAACTAAAAAAAAAATGAAAACCAAACAAAAACCACACGCTAAAACTGCTAGTTCAAATTAGAAGGAGATAAATTCTAACCCTTCACATGTGAAGTAATGTAGGCTATTACTTCTCAGTGCTTAAAGAAATAAAAATTACACTGTACTGAAATACAGACAGTAACTTCGGGTCTCCTTAAGAATATTCTTCTGCGATTACTCACCTCTCTTACAGGTTTTCAAACACTTTGGATCCTACAAGGAAAATGCTGTTTATCACCTCAAATTTCCACAACTGGGTCTGGGAGCTAATTAGTAAAATAGACTGTACCATATGCTTCCTTGGTATGTTCTCATGCTATAACTATTTATATTTTAAGTTGTTTTTTTTCTTTCTAAAATTGCTATCGCTTCTAAAAGATTCTATCTATTGTTTTATTGTGGAGTCATATTCCCCTCCTTATGTATCTGCATCTTTTCTTGGCATAAAAATTACCTGAGAGGAAGGAAACATAAAAACAAACCTTAATCCTTGTCATTCTTTCTGCACAAATGTCTTTGTTTTATATTCCTGGGGCAACTATTTCTGGAAAATGCTTCAGAGCTTGCAGGTAAGAAAGCAAGGAGCCATTCACTTGAAAAAAATGGGGAGATTAACTCTGCGTGTAGAGGAAACACGGCACTCTTGACAATTTTTAGGGCAGGACAAGCTGCCACGTGGGGGAGTGTTTTCCAGATCCAAGAGTGGCTGAGCTCAGCTCAGGTTCTGTGGTAGATACTCTCCCTAATAGTCTATTTAAGTTTTCCATGATTTGTTTTAATGTTATTATTCCTGCTATACTCTAAATAACTCTCCTTCCCTGCTGTTTCATGTCCTCATTGTGTCTGCTTTCTGGAAGAATGACTCCACGTGAGAGCAAAATATTTTCCTTGAAATAAACTCAGAGGTAGAAACTTTTTATTCGTGGTTTGCACCTGCAGGACGGGCGATGCTTCCCCGAGCCGTTGCGTTGAGTTTTGGTGTCTAGACCATCAGGAAGGAATTATTGCACGGTTGACGAGTAAGTTAGTGCTGGCTTTTCAGCAGTTAAGTGGAAACGATGCTTCCCTTCTGAAGTGGGTGACTGCAGAAAGCTGCCAGCGCTCCCAGAGGTGGGACAAGATGATCAGAACTGGTAACTCAGGCTGCTCGTGTCAAAAACGGCAATCAGGAGAAGTGTCGGGCATTCTGATGTGCGCCTTGCTGGTTTCTCTTTTGTCTGCAGAAGTACTGACTGTTAACAAGAAAGAAAATTGAAATGATGGTTGTGGGTTAGCTAAAAATCCATGGATGTGATGGATGCTCTTCCCACTTCCAGATGCCACAGACCCCTAGACCCCAGGTTTCTTTCAAGCTCATGAGATTCCCATCAAGCTAACAAGGATTGTGCTTGCCAAATACCGCATCTCGGATGAGAGGAGCAAGATTCCTACTCTGCATGAACGGAGCTGGTTAGATCGTGCCCTACTTTCATCTTTCTCTTTGAGATCGCCCAGGCTTGTGGCAGGGAAGCTGCTATCAAGGAGTTGTTCCTTTGCCTTGGCCTTGCGGATATAAATACCCATTCCTTGTTCCATTTTTCATGCATTACTTCTTTTCCTGCCCTCCTCAAAAGAACAAAAGGAGTTTTGAGCTTTCTGAGCTTGGAGTTTAGAGGTTTTGCTTGGTGGTGGTTTTGCTGATTTTTCTTCCCTTCTTTTTGCATCAAAAATAACTTCTCTTTTACCCGCAGGGTGAGGGGTGAGGGCAGAGGGGAGGAAGTGAGATGATGGTGAAATCTGGAGGAGGTTTAACCTGCATGTGTGAAGCTGTAATTAAAGTGATTTTAATGTTTGGGCTTTCTGATGGTCATCCCAAATCATCAATAAGCTCGTGCTGTCTCTCTGCTTAGCGTCCCTCATTAGCTGAAGGTTTAGTGGAGTGCTGGGTTTGTGTTGCTGACTGTGAAATGGCTGCCTGCCTGGTTAATTCCCCTCTCCCCCCCCGGCTCTCCAGCTGGCTTTCATTTCCATTCGGAATATATATGGGACGAGAGGCATACATGGCTCGAGGGAGCAGGGAGGATTTATGGCCAGAGGATTTATTTAGTACAGATGTGCAGAGCAGCGACTATCAGTTGCCAACAAAACCTCTGGAGATATACATCATAGGAGAAAGTTGTCAGCAATTTATTTTCAGAGGGCTAAACTTCACCCATTTTTTAATAGAAGAGGAGTCTGAGGGACCACAAAGGGAATAAATCATTTGGACTCATGGGAGACTTTTAGCTACTTTCCAGAGCAAGCGTTGCTACTTTTTTCCTCTTGCAACAGGTGAAACATTCATTTTCTAACTGCTGGAACAAATATTCTTAAATGAGAAAGACCTAGAAAATAAAATAAAAGACTTTTCTTTCAAAGGTTTCAAACGTTCCCCAAAGAAAGATAGCAAGCACTTTCCAAACACGTAGCTAAAGGTCTGGTTGATCTGGTAGGTGATGTCTGGGGGCTGGAACGAGGAGAGGCTGCACAGGGAAGAGCACGACACACACAGAGCTGCAATTGGTGGCTATGAGAAGTTTGTTGATGGGATTGGGTCTCTGATAAAACTCGCTTTACGATCCTTTTTTCTTCCCCCGTTTCCTTGCAGTGCAGTTGGTCTGCTAGCCACAGACTGCGGCGAGGAAATCTGGTCTCCTCGCAGTGGAGATGGAGCACAGCGTAATCATGGGGCTGATTTATTGGTGGTTCGTGGTTGCAGCTGAATCGATAATGTTTTAATGAGTCTCCGTCAAGAAAGGATAGATGATATTCTTTCTGCAGAGCTTCAATTCATCAAAGCATTTCAGCATGTTGCTTACAGTTAAGCATATGTTTAAGTCCAGTACTACTACGCATTCTTTAAATGGCATGTAAGCATCTAACACAAGATCTGTGCTGCCAAGCGAGCGCTAACGTTCGGTGCGGTGCCTTTTAATGCTGGTAAAGCTTTTCATTGCCATCGAAGTTGGCAATTATCTTCCTAATATCAACAAAAAAACCTTCTTATAATTAACCCACAAATCTTCATGTATTCAGAGTAGCGCTGACAGCTTCCACCGTTTCTCCCTACTTTCTGTTGTTCTGCTTCTTAAATCCAAGGTGTAAGGGGCAGCAAAAGCCCCTGAAAGTCAGCAGCAGAGCTTTTGCTGGCAGAAGCCGGGGCTGCACTGCTGCAGTTGGCTCTCCCCAGGTGAGGCAGTGGTCCGTGCGCCTCAGGAGATAAAGAACTCGAGCAGAGTCATTGCAGAAAAATTCCACTCCGTCATATTTCTCTTTATTACTCTTTCCTCTGCAGCCATGATGGGATTAGTGATATTTCCATTTGTCTATTTTATGTATTTTGTTTTCCATTCCTCTGAAAAATGATTACGGAATGAAAAGTTTGTCAGGCCTTGGAGTTCAGCAAAACTCTCTCTGGAATTAATTTCGTACTGCAGAGCGTGAGCAGGCATCTAGAAAAAAAGCTATTTGATTAAACTTTTGTTTTAATATAAGAAAATGGCTATTTTAGTTTGTTGGTGTGTGTAGGCCACAGAGCTCTGTGGAAAAAGCAGTATTTTTATTTGTCAAATGCCTGAAGACTTAAAGAAGCAGCATTAAGTAGGAAGCTGAGGAAGCAGAAGTTTTGCTACAGCTGGTTGTTTTCTAAATGTTAGCAATTCTGTGGTGAAGAAGCAAAGCAATAGGAGGGAGTATGTCTTTGAATAAAGCACAAAGCAAGTCGGATGAGCTGAGATCTGCCAGAGCTCGAGGCCCAGCAGAGCCAGATTCAGACGGATCTGGCACGAAACGGCTCGCCTGATTTTATCATCCTCTCTGTAGAGTCTCTCAAGGCCTTGATCTAATTGAAGGGGTTTGTTCCGACACCTGCTGCAATCATAGCTAAATACTTTCCGTGTCAAATCAACGCCGATAATGAAGCCTGTGCTGTGCGCCCTTGTCTCAGCGCCGTTTCTCTGTTTTCAACTTGTTCCCAATGGTGAGACCCTTCTGCTCCGCATCCTCCTCCTCTAGCGACTCTTACACCAAAATCTCCCTTTCCTTTCCTGCTCCCCATTCAGGGCTTCTCCATTCTGTTCACTCATCTCACAGCTTGTGTCATTGGATCGAGATACCCGCGACGGCTTCTGGCTCAGCACCGACAGGAGGGATCCCACCGGGTCCCGCTGCTGCCGTCGGCTGCCTGGCACCGTCGCAGTTTCACGCGGTGGCTTCCAGAAGCAGAGGCAGATAGTTGTTGTCTCCTTCCCTGTTATTGATTGCTGATGGATCGTGCCCTCTCCCTTTAAATTAAGTAAACTCTGCAGGGGTTGAGCCTGCCTCGAGTCTCAGTCCTCCCTGCGCGCTGGGTGTGCAGCAGGAAGCTGACTAACAGATGACTCAAACTCTTAATGTGCATTTGTTATTTTGCAATTAAAAGAGCAGCGTAAGATTTGGCGGTTGAATGAGTGCACGCCAAGGAGATCGCAGCCACCGGCCAGCCCCTCGGAAACCCCAGGGACTGGAGAGGAGTCACAGGCCTGGAAATACACCCTGGCACGTTCATTAAAGGAGCTGGCAAAAAGCCTTTGTAAATGCTGATGTATCGGTGCTGTGGCCGTGCTTGGCGTTGAGTCAAAGGAGAAGGAAGAGCCACACGATGACGTGCAAATCCTGCCTGAAATTCTGGAACCTGGAGGTAAACCCAAGCAGCTCCCCTTGGATGGCAGCAAAGTAAAATATTCATCAAATGGTTTTTAGGGAAAATAGCATCGTCTCAATCAGCTAAACTACCTGGAGACCTTTGCTGCTGGTTAGAAGATCCCAAAGGGGGACCTTACCCTGCCCCTGCCCAAAGAGCTCCTCTCAGAGGGTAGTGCTGCGAGGGGGCAGCTCCCCCGTCCTCCCCTGGGTCTGTGCCTCTTCTTCGACTTTTATACTTGCTGCTTTGGGGACAGTGTGGGACAACTGGCTTCTTTCTGGGGCAAGATCAAGAGATAGTGGTGTTGTGCAGGGGCTTTTTGCTTGCAGGGATTTTTTGGCCCTGGTCTTAACGGCAAGTGATAAAGTAACTAAATCTACTCCTTGTATTTTCTTTTAAAAGATGGAAATTGTGAATTCTAGGGGCTGCTGAGCACTACAGGGCAGCTGCAGAATATGAGTAGAGATACTGGGAAGCCTCCCCACCGAAACCAGTATATAGACCCATGGGCATAGTGTCGGCCTCGTGCCCTAAAGCATTCCGGACTCACCTGGTGTTTTCAGTAGTCAGAGCTGAGCCCCAGCACTCTGTCCATGGAAAATGGGATCTCTGCTTTCATGCTCAGGCAGGTTTGTGGGTGTCTGCCGTAAAGGGGATTATTATCTTGTTTTCTGTAATGGCTGAAATACGCTTCGAGATCCTCCAATTGAGGGCTCACGTAGTATCTACAGTCATCTGTCATTCCTGCTTATCATAACCCGCTTGGGCTTAGAGTGGAAGAATTGCACTTAAATACAGAGCTCTTACTTCTAATCAGCTGGAGAGACCACACACAAGTGCTGCGAGGTCTGTGTGGGGGATTATAGGGCTTTAAAATTTACAGGATTGTGGCAGTAGTTCTGTGGGGCTTAATGGAGCCAATGCTTGTAAATTAGGATATTTTTAATTTCTGGAGGTAAGGCTCCCCTGGGAAAGTGCATTTGCTGTTGTGAGGCTTAGAGGTAATTATAATCTCCTTTTTGACACTGCACTGTTGGGAATGAATGCCAGCATTTCCATTTCAGGGTTTATTTGATTATTTTTCTCATTTTGCAGAACATTATTACATTAACCCGCCACTCCTCAATCCTTATCCTACCATGGCATTTATGCATGAGAGGGACTGTGCTCTGAAAGGAACATCAAACTGAAGAATGCTCCATGATGATAGAAAGGCTTCTGTTTATCCTGTGGTTTTGGAATAAGAGCTTATTTTTTGGCTTTAGTAGCAAATGCAACCTCATTTGGATCCAAAACGTAATCTCATCCTTCATCTACAAATTTCAGATCTTTATTGAGGGCTGGAAGTATTCAGATGGGGTCTGGGGGGCTATTTTATTTGTTTCTGTAGGAGTTGTTTTTACAGCACGTAAGTATATAGAAAATGTGCTTCCAGTGCACACACAAAAAATCATTCAAGAATTGGGGAATTGGGCAACTTCATTTCCTCCTGCTTGTGCACGTACTGTCTGACACAGCCTTTAACTGCACAGGCCTGTGCTGGGGTTGAAATTCCTCCCTCCTGAGTGGAAACGCTGGCTGTGCTCCATCAGATGGAGCTAAAGCAGAGGGGCAGGAGGAGACTGCTCCAGCCCGAAGGGGTACCGTGAGCTTTTCTGACCAGGCTTGCAGTTGATGCCCTCAGGCCATGAGAAAAATGTAACCTCACCAGGGCACCCTGTTCCTGTCTACCTGGGGATCTCAGAAATCCACCTTTATCCTTAGATGCGTCAGATATCAGTGACCTGTGCGTGGGTGGAACAACAAAAGATGCTTTTCTGCCTGCTTGGAAGAGGTCCAGACAATGCTGTTTCTACTTTTGTTTTTTCTTCCAGTCTCCTTGCACATTGACCTGACTGCAATTCAGTTTCTGGCTCGTTCTTCTAGTCCGTACAATGATGTGTGATTTCGTTTGCTTGCTTGCTTTTAATTAAATCTCATCACTTGAAAAATCCCAAGGAAGAACTTGCAGATCTTTAATTTGATTTTTATTTTCATTAAGCTGAAGCTTATATGACAGGTTTCCAACAGGTTTTGCTAAACGCACCTCGCCTCCGTGCTGTGCTCTTCTGAATGGGATTCCTTTTCCTGCCCTGGGGCTGTGGACAGGATGGAGCCGTTCACCTGGCTTCTGTGACCCTGCAGGCGAGTCTTTGTTATTGAGACCCTGGCAAGCAGGAAAAGCAATGAAATAGTGTTACATGGAATCTGCATAGCATGTTTGTTTTTTTTAAACTCGAGTCATTATACGTGGTGTTGGCATAAAAGGCCAGGGGAAGAAGATTCTTCATACAGAGCAAGCAATTCTTCTTGGACCTTATGAAATTAATTATTTTATGTCCCATAACTGGAACTTATAACTCAGTGTAATTGGCAAGAGAAGTCCCACAGTAACAATCACAAGGCCTGTTATTGTTTCTTCTAGTACTCCACTGTGGGAATGCTGGAAAAACAGCCTCCCATTCTGGTGTTTATTGGCAAATGTTTAAATAAATCATGCCAGCTTGTTCAATAAGCTCTACGATAAATAATTTCTCCCAACGTTTAAAGTGTTGCAGGACCAAGTAAGGTTTTGCACCACCTGTTTAGCAGGGATTATGGTTTACAGTTTAGGAGAGCTGTAAGGATTTGGAAAACTTGGTTCTTTTCCCAGATCTCCCAGCACCTCACTGTGTGACCATAACAGGTCTCGGCACAATCTCATCTTGCCTCCCATATTCTGCTAAAGGAACCCATTAACTAATTGTTCCAGACGCAGTTTGAAGGCTGATGGGGGCGACTCCTCCAGCGGCTCCCCCATCCCAGGCAGCGCTTCCCAGCAGCCCGAGGCTCTCACCCTCCGCTCTCAGTCCATGAGCAGCAAACCTCATGCTCTGCCAGGCCTGCTACCCTCGGTAAGCTTCATGATCTGTGGTTCCCCCGTGTCCTGGAGGGGTTTGTGTAGCCACGCCGGAGCCCCAGCTGTCGCGATGCCTCCTCCAGCTGAGCAAAGCCCTCCTGGGGCCTTCACGGCGCAGGAGCTGAGCACGGTGCTTACCCCGGGGCTGCTGCTGACGTTTGGTCTCGCAGGCCCTCTGAAGCTGCCTCCCTCCAGCAACTCAATACATATTTTTGCCTATTTGCCTGTAATTTCTGACTGTGTATCTCCCGGATGGAGTATATGGCCACAAGCTCGGCAGAGCAGTGCATCTGTGAACACAACGGCACCGCTGCCCTGACACGGTCCCACTCGGTGCTGTCTCTAGCTGAGGCTGTGGCACAGTCGGGGGGGGGGGGGAGCTAACAGAGCATTGCTTAATTTCAGCCCTCGGAGCTCAAACCTACAACAGTTAAAGTCGAGGGAAATGGCAAAGCAAGAGATCACTGCTGAATGCGGCATCGCCATCCTGCCACTGCTCCCAGGAAGAGCACTGGCGCCAGAGGAGACCTCTCCAGTGTGATGCTTCAGCAGAAAAACACAGGATGTGTCCTCAGCTGGAACAAGCCGGCCTCACTTTCAGGGGAAATACAGCTTAGGGAGGATGAGGATCTGACCTGTTAGTCATTAAGATCTTCAGGCTCGTCTGTTATGCTCCACTTGAGTTTGCTGGCTGGTAATGCACAGCCGACGTGGAGCAGGAGTGGACTTGAGCACACACTTCAGGCTTAGCATGTAGATGTTTCACAGAAATACATCTTAAATAGCTGTGTCAGCTTGGGCTTTTCCGTGCCATTTCTTTTCCTGTAAGGAGAATAATTGTTCAATAAAATGGTCATCTTCACTGAAGAAATGCAGGCCTGATAAAAGGTCTTTGGTTTTAAACCACAATAATCCTGGAGAGAATATAAAGAAAACTAATTTTTAGGAGGTTTCTGAACCTCTTTTTCTATCCCTCCTCCCAAGAGAAGAAAAATATCCTCATGACCTCTACAGGTAGTGGTTTCAATGCAGGAGAGCTCTTATTAAATTAGTCGTTTAGGGACTATTAAGATTTACTTAATTACCTCAAAGTCACAACCTTCTAGACTTGGTTTTGGTTTCATGGGCAGATTATCTTAGGAAAAAATAGGTCAGGAGGCAGCAAGGCTACTTGGGGTTGGGCGAGGGGGGACTTGAGGAGGCGAGCATCGGGGTGGATATGAGGAGCTCCTTCTGTGACCGTGGCATGACAGCACCTCGTGCTGGGCTGTCGGAGGAGCTGTAGCACCTGGGGAGCCTGGTGGTGACAGACCAGCAGATGTGTCCGGTGGCGGCAGCCAGCTGCATCCTCGCAGGCAGATGTGCTCTGCGCTTTTACAAGGGCCAAGGTCGCAGCCTGCTGGGGGTCATGCTGTTTAGAGCCCGGGAGCATCCCCAGAGACTGCTGCAAAACTGTATTTGTGTGAGTCCACGAGGGGGAAGGTACTTCAGCTGTAGTACATTTGGCCAGCATTAGATGAGAAGTTTTTATCCTCACCAGAAGCACAGGCCTGCATCGCCCTCCTATCGCTCTCATGTCTGTTGGTATTGAACAAAACTTAGGTTTGAACCAGAACATCCTGTTTGGGGATTTGTTTGTACTTTGTTAAATCCAGCACGTGGGGATTCTTCCTCCCTTCGCATTCAAAGACCTGGTTTCACCTTCCACTTGACTCTGGGATGCCAATTAGGTAGCTTGAAGCAGGGAGGGCTGTGGATGGTATCGATTAGGGCTCTAATTGCTTCTTTCTCCCCGCTGTCCGAGTGAAGCAGCCTGTATGGAGATGCACCGAGCAAAATAGAGACGTGGCTGCCTGCCACTCGGATTGAAACGTACACAGCTCCTCGGTGCAAGGGCCGCGGGGCTGATTTTGAGCCACTGTTTCTCGGTGTCAGCTTTGTCTCGCTGCTGTTGTCTCTCCCAACCTCGCAGCTTGCAGTGAGGCCCCACGTCGTGAGCAGCCCCAGGGTGCGAGGCCAGGAAAGGGCAGTGAGCTGCTGGTGCACCCCACTTGCTGCTGCGAGCACCTCTTCGACAGCCAGCGCTGCAGCAGGAGGCCGTGAGGGGTAAATTATTTGTTAATTAATTTCCTTCTGGCTCACAGCCAACGCTTAGCAATTTCAAGGCATCGCAGGGCAACACGTGGACCGAGGACTTTCAGAAAAACATCCCTCCCCCTGTAATCCGGGCTATTGCTTGGCTGGGGATGCTTTGGGCTGTTAATACAGCCACGAGGCACTGAGAAAACAAGGTGAACGATTTGTTAGTCGCTGCGAGAAAATTCACCCCCCTGCGAGCAAGAGGATGACTCCAGAGTTGCCTAATTGAGCAGGCAAATGTTTACTGATGTTTGCAAAAGGATTTCCCATCCATATTTGAGAGAGCTGGAATTGACCTGCAAAGTGAAGAGAAGGATGAATTTCGTTCACGGCCTCTGCACAAAACCGAGCGACCTGGCTGTGCCCAAGAAGCCCCACGCCGGCTCTCTGCTTGGGGTGAAGTTCATTAGCGTGGGATGATAATTGTGTTGTAAAGGCAGAATCAAACAGGGTGAAGTTACCTTCCATGCCTGTGAAGGGCAAGACCAAGCCAGCCTCAGACCAATATCAGACTTTTCTCTTCGAGACAAGGTTTTAGTGTAAACACCAGGAGCACGTCTCGAGCTGAGGGCAGCAGCTCTGCGGAGGTTGACGGCTTGCAGAGGTTTTGCTGACCAGGTTGGTGCAGCAAAGGGGATTCACGTTCATCACCCTAACGTCAGGACACATTTCAGGACTACCGCTGGGCCTGTGGTTCCTCGAATGCCTCTGTGTGTGTGCCTTTTTTCTCTTTTCCAAGGGAAAACGGCCTGCGACCAATGGAGCATGTTTTAACATGGCTTAGGGTATTCTGTGGAAATACCCCACTGCTCGATCCAAGTGTTAGAGAAGCTCAGGGAAAGAGGTTGAATGTGCAGCTGAGTCACAAAATGCTTTGTCCCTGGGGAAGCTCCTCTCTGTCAGAGCAGCTCCCAAGGGGTGCCAGCGTTTCCTTCATCCACTGCACCTTTGGGACAGGCAGCAAGCTGCAGGGGCTGGCAGCCACGGGGCTGCAAGGGGATCCTCCACGGGGGAGCCCTGGTGCACACAGCAGATAGAAGAGCTGCGATCTTCACAGGAGCTACAAAAACCGGTGCAGGTATAGGAGGACTGAAGATGACAGAACAGTTTTCAGGACAATTTTTGTTTTTCAGGTCAGATCTGCATATTTATACCCTCTCTGCACACACGTGTAGCCTCCAGTTGCAGTCAGACACGAGGGCTGCCTGTTACTGCAAGCTCCATCCCCGTGAAATGCCCTGTTCCTAACGCAGCTTCGTCCCTTGTCTCTATTCCAGTCCAACCGTGCCAGTTGTCTTTTCTGAGGTCATCAGTGCTGACTTCAAATCCCCCAACCTCTGTTTTCGTGAAGCTTTGACTAAAGAGCTCTCCCGAAGGAGCTGCTGAGCCACGTTGCCACGGCCAAGTGAGCAGGGACCTGCAGGGGCATCTCCGCCACTTGATTTACTGCCACCCCCGCAGCAGCTCCGAGCACAACGTGCCTGGCTTCAGACCCATACCGATGTGTAGTCCAACCTTATTTACCTCCTTTTCTTACCCAAGTCCCAGAAAACCCACTCAGGATTATGATAAATTAAGCAAGTTCTTAGCATACCCCCAAAAAATGAAAACCTGATTATTCTTTTGAAGCAGACGAAAGCTGGAAGCTCTTAGCAATAACAAGCACGTTTTTGAGATTTTTCTTGTCACAACTTCTTACTTATGTATTTTTCCTAGAATAATTTAAATTGGTTTTGGAAGCCTCTGTCAGTAAAAATGCCACGTTGATGTGATTTTTTTTTATTTTTTTATAATTTTCTGAAGGGCCGTGAGCTGAGCGGAGGGCTCACCTCAGCCAGCACGAGGCTTAAGAGGTGAACTTGCCTCGTGTTCCTGGTGCTGAGTTTGGGCTTTTTCAGCCCTTCTCTTCCAAACCTGGCAGTGCAGGCAGGCTTCTCTGCTCCGAGCTCTCGTACTGGCATTGGTGCCCCACCGGCAGCCTTTCCTGTGGCCCCTGAGCAGATCGTCCATCTGCCTCCCTGTCTGTGCCTTCGTCTCTCCGCCGCCTTGGTGGATCTGTAGGCATGGAAATATTTCTTCCCGAGCGGTGGTAGCATGGAGGAGCTGTAAGACAAGGCTAGGACTGAGGTGAGCGTTAGAGAAATTGACAAGCAAAACAACAACAAAAAATCCCAGGGGAAGCTTTCTTGGGTAAATTAAAATTCAGACGGTGCTGGGCCAGTAGCTGAAGGAGCAAAATATCCAGCAAATCACTCGGCACCTTCTGTTCAAGTTTGTTCTGGTGCATGTGTCGTTTTGGGGGGTGACAGTGCTGTTACGTTGCCTGCTCTGGACACTGATTCCATCCCAGAAATCACTCGTCGGTTCTGTCCCTTCCAGATGTGGGCTCTGGCAGTGGGTTCCAGCTGGGGCTGTTATTCACTGTGCTCGGAAATATCCCATGAGTGTGAGCAGAGACCTGGTCATCGCTCCGTTTTCCTGTGTTTGCCAGCTGTGGCGTGCTCCAGCAAGCAACAAATATTTCCTCGAGACAAAGGGAATGCTGAAAATTTCCTCGATGACATCACCTAAGGGGAAATGCAGCAGCCTGCAAAGGGGGGGCTGAAAGCTACAGAGGGGCTTTGGGAGCCAGAGAGAAAAACGGGATGCTTACCGTGGGTCCCCGTGGAAGATGGCTGTGAGTGGAGTCAGACACTGCAAGGCACGGTTTGTCGTGAGGGGAGCTTGTGAACTAAATCAGCCGGGGACTGAAGCCACCGCAGGCATTCAGAATGAAATCAGTGGGAGGCTGGTGAGGTTGCTGGGGAGAGCATTACAAAAGATCACCCAAGTGTCCTAATCCAGATTCATGCAAAACTGGACATCATAGCCTGAATTGCAGAGATGCTGAGCTCCAGCAGCAGAAGCAGGATGCGTGGCCCTTCCCAACCCGCAAAGGCTCCCGAGCTCAGGCAGCCTGGTTTGCTGCAAGCGTGGGTCTCGAGGTTGTGTTGCAAGAAGGTGAACGAATCCTGGTCGAGAAGTGCAGCCAGGGACAGCCAGGTCGGGGTGGCAGGGACGGGAGCAGACGTGGTGGCCACCCCCGTGCTGGCTGCGGGTGCACGTTCTCCATCTGAACCCAGTCTCCGCTTGCTGCTGGCAGTGCACGTGGATTTCCTGGGCTCCTTTCAAGTGCCCTCTTAAGAAACTATTCTGGAACTTGAACTGGATAGGAAGGGTCATAATCACAGCTTTGCCTAATGCTGTTATCTGTGGTCTGGGAACAGGGTTAATTAGCAAAACCTGAGATGATTCTTCAAAGAAGGATTTTATCATTATTTTTCAAACACCGGTGTGTCGCAGCTTCACCTCCTGCAAGGGGCTGTCGCTTGTGAAGCCTCTTTGCGGTGCTGGCAGCATGGGACAGGTCGGGGGCTCCTGAGCTGGTGGCACAAACACACACACACCCAAACCTCTGCCCCCGGGTGCAGGGCATGGACTGGTGATCCCTGTCCCTTGTCCAGTTTCTGTTGGCTTCCTAAGACTTGCTCCCATTTGGCAATGACCAGGTGCGTGGAGTCTTATTTGGAGGAGTGGGAGGCCCATAAAGATCCTGTGGAAAGTGGTGCAGGATGATTTGGCACTTAGTGCTTCAGGGATGCTTAAGAGGGCTGCCCTTGCCTCTCTGCGGGCTGTTCAGGCGAGGGGGTTGAGGCAAAGGGGGTGGGAGAGGTGGGGAACGGCTGCCTCGGTCAGGAACTGCTGGGCCATAAAGGTGCGAGCACTGACCTTCAGGGACAGCAGAGCTTGGGCTGATGGCAGCAAGAGAAGAGAGTCTTTGCTTTGCTTATAAGCAAGCACAGTGTGGAGTGGCAGAGGTGGTTTGTTTCTGCAGAGCTGCTTCTCTGACAACAAACATGTTGAAGTGTCAGTGTGGGGAGCGCCGAGACGTATTGTTGAATCTCTCTGATAAGTAACAGTATATTGTGCTTCGTTTATGGCCAGAAGAAAAACATTATTCCTCTTGGCACTCTGCAAAGTCTCCTTACTCCGGTTTTTCTGAGTGGGAAGCGGAGGGGAGGTCAGGCCTCCTGTGCTAGTGCTGTGGAGAGCCCAGGGAGCATCCCTGGCCACCTTAACCCAGCAGAGTGTCTGTGTCTGAATCCGCTGTAATAAATTAAGTTAAAATCATTAAGTTAAAATTCGTAATGAAGAAGTCTGTGCCACCTGGCAGCGCATGGGGTCCTGACCATCCCCAGGCCTGCAGCAACTCTTGCAGCCCAGGAGGCTGGAAGGAGCAGCCCCTTTCTGCGTCCCTGCTCACACAGCGAAGTGATTCCTCACCAAGGAGTGGGCGACGTGTGTCGTGCTGGGAAGGAGGCACCGAGTCCCCCGCAGCACAGGGCAGAGCAGTGGCTGGAGCAGACTGCTAAAAACTCTCTTGTTTTCTTGCCAGGCTGTGCCCATCCCGAGCCGTGTCTGGGTGCCCTGAGCCTGGCTGTGCCGATAAGATGTCCTCGCCTCTCTGCCAGATTATTCCGAAGGTACATTTCATCCTGGGCAGGCTGCTGGCACATGCACACGCATGCAGCAGGCATTCTTCGAAACTGGCAAGATGGAAAAATAACAGTGTCCTCAGGGAAAATAGATACTCCCTTGTTGGTACCTTCCTTCCCTCTGCTGGCAGTTCCTCCGCACACATCACAGCTATCAGGCTGCTGCCCCTGAGAGCCAGAGAGGAAGATAAAACATTCTCATCACAGTGATGTTATTTTCCTTTCAAAGTTCTCTCTCACTTTCATATATGGCTGTTGATACAGAAAGATATAGATGTCACAGATCTGGATATATGGATGGAGACGTGCAGCTGAGCGTGACAGCTGGGTGTCTGACTCTTTTCCGTCTCAGAAACTGATCCCTCTTCCCTGCCATCAGTTCGATTCCTGCCCCTTCTGACTCCTTTTTCAGGGGGGCTGGCAGTTGTGCCGGATTGAAAGCTTTGTTCCCAATGAGCTTGTGGGATCTCAGCCCGCGGCAACGAGCTCGTTAGCAAAACCAACGCTGGCCAACAGCTGGTGATTACAGAAGACGTCAGCGCATGGTGTATCTCGAGGACCCAGCTGCCCTTCTGCTGCAAACGCTTTTCTCTCAGTGCAGGATGCGTGTTGGGTTTGTCCCGCTGGTCTGGACCCCGCCGCCAACACCACACGGCACTGGGGCATTGCACGGGGTCGTGCAGCAGGGACAGACCCCAGGATCCAGCTCAACCGTGAGCAATCCCATCCGGAGGCAGCTCGGTGTTGGTCTCTTGCACCAGTGCAAGTCGGGAGCGATGGGCTCGGTTTGCTGCCACCGTATTTTTGTGCTTGGGGCGGTCAGAAATAGCAGCACCCAGCTCACCAGGAGGGTTCTTGGCACGGCAGCAGGAAGGTGCGGTGCTGGGGCTCCCTGCTCTCGCCCGGCTGCTGTTTCGGGCAGGTCTGTGCCAGGCCCGTGCCGTGGTTCCCTCTGCAGCACCATCAGCACCGAAGTTTTCCTGCTGCAAGGCCGAGGAAGGAGAGCTGCCACACGTACAGCTGGAGCTGAGGGGGCTCAGCACCCCCCCTTCTCGTTTCATGTTTAATTAGCTGGCGTGGGAAGGATGGATTGGATAGAACAAGGAAGCAGGAGGGAAAAGGAAGGTTAATCTATCCTGTAGCCTTGCTATTCCTTCTTCCTTGTGATCTTGTGAAGCAAGGAGACGATGTGTCCTTTGAAGTGCAAAGTACTCCCCATCCCTCTCCCCGCAGTGGTCTGCCGCCTCCTCCCAGCCTCGGTCCAGCCGCTTTCTACAAAACGCTGCTGATGGCTGGCGTGCTGGAGCCGTCCTTACGGGGGGCTGCAGGCGAGGGCTGCGTTTCCAGCCCGGCTTTGCTAAGCTCCAACAACTCGGGGATAGCGGGAACAGAGGGAGAGGGCTGGCGTGGCGTGGCGTAACGAACAGCCCTTTCCCCAGGACCCGTGTTCTCCCCAAGTCATAGTAATTGAATTGTTTTAATATTAATATCTTCTCCGGAGCTCTGCTGACGGGAGGAAGGGAGAGATGTTTCTTCCAAAATAGTCTTAGGCTAATGCAGGAAGTATGAATAAATCTCTCAGAGATTATAGCCCCTGGAAAGCTCCTGTGAATATCAGAAAGACATCCTCGCTGCTATGGGAGGTTTGATTGAATTACAAATTTGAGGCAACTCCAAAGCAAAACTGATTAAGTCTTTTCTTTTTCACTCTCTCTTGTTGTGGCTTTTAAAGTACCAAAGCGTTTTCAGTAGTTAGAACCCTTCTGGTCCAATTTGTAAGTAGTTACTTCTGGCATCTCGTCCGCCTAGCTAATTACGTACCAAAGCAGAGAACTTGCAAAGACCAAGGCCATTACGAGAAGCGTTATCGTTCTCTCTCTCCGAGGGAAAGCCTCGGTTGGTGTTAGGAAGGGATCGCAGCGGAGATGGGGGAGGCACACGGCGTCCAGCAGGTGAGCCTGGGGGTGCTGCAGTGGGCAAAGGCTCCGGATGCCACCACCTCTCGTGGCTCCTGCTCCCCTCACCGCCTCTGGAAGCGGTGCTTTGGCCCCTCGAGTGCGACCTCACCGCCTGGCCTAGGGCAGGAGAGGCTCAGGCTGCACCCCGCCGAACGCCTGGGAGCGGAGGGGGAACGGGGAACTGCGAGGGACACCGGGCTACGGCCTCTTCCACCGTGTTTTGGAACAAGGCTTTTCCTGGCTGGTGTGGAAATGGCAAAACCCCTTCCCCAAGGCACAGAGCCTTTCCAGAAGGGCAGAGGAGGGTCCTGCCCGGCAGGGCCGGCCAAGAGCTTGGCAGCATTTCTGCGTGGGATACCTGCGCCCACGGCACCGCCGCTGTTTGATTAATATTGTCACTGCGCCGCCGGTGTCTAACACACTGCTTTGTAAAACATTGTCGCTGTATAGACGCTATAGAAATCACCTTATTCAGTTCTCTTGCATTATACCAGAGAGAAAAAAAGACTGGAAAAAAAAAAAAAAGAGAAATAAAAAGCACCGTAACACAGAAGCTTTGCATCTTTGGCAGTGCTGTCTGTATGAAGAAGACAGCTGTGGTCTTTACCAGCCCTTGACAAGTGATTTTTCCAACAATCAGATGGGAGAACACGCTCTGTTAGGCTTATAATTGATAATATACCACTGTTGAAATACGCCTGTCAGTTCTGCAGGTAGATAAAATTATATCATTGATACTTCATAACAGTTTTCCCAGGCAGCATCCGAAGCCACGTCCTTCCCCGGCAGATGAAAGGTGAGGCAGCAGACGTGCCGGCAGGATGCGGCCCTCAGCCTCGGCGTGGGGAGAGGAGGGAGCCAGCTGCACACCTCCCGGTCCCGGGGCTCGGCTCTGATCACACGCGCGTTTGAAGCATCTCCTAGGGCCTGCCCGAGACGCTGAGCGCCGGGGGAATGCGGCTGTAAGGGAAATGTCTGTATCACAGAGGGGTTAAAATAATGAATAGGGAAATTCGGATGATCTAACCCAAGTCATAATGCTGACTTTTTAAACAGAGAAGGCAATTAACTGCTGGGCATTTCAGAGGGAGATGCGATTGATCCCTTCCTCCCTGGGAAGGTTTTGAAGATGATGAGTGCGGGCTTTGTGGAGGATGCTGCAGTGAGCATCCAGGCTGCGAGCAAGGAACAGGCGAGCCTGCCTGGTGCTCCTGAGCCCAAAGTGTGGATGAGCCCATCCCGAAGCTGCAGAGGCTCCGTGGATGAGCCCATCCCGAGGCTGCAGAGGCTCCCGTGAGGCTCTGCCCGTGTCCTGCTCCCAGAGACCCTGCAAAGCTCTGTGGCAGCGTGCGGGTGCTGCTGTGCTTCTGGGCTGGGCTCTGGCTGCCTTCGAGACTGCAGGGCTCAGGACCCCTAGGGATATCACAGTGTCCCACGGAAATCGAATAAATCAAAAAATTCTTTTGGGATCTCTTTATGGAAAGTATTTGGGAAGAGAAAACCTGGGGCTGAGACAGGCAGGGAGCCCCAGGACTTCCCACCGCCACCACCTTGCTTTGCTTCGTCCCTCCTGGTGGCAGCTCGGTGGCTGTGGGGTGCCAGGAGTGCCACGGGACTGCGTTATGGGAGCAGCCGGCTGCTCGGCGTGGTGGCCAGCGTCCTGAAGGACCGGGTCTGGGCTTCACAGGAAAGTCCTTGCCTTGTCCAAGCCCCCGGTGCACTCACAGCCCCATGTACATGCTAGTATTAGGGAGAGGGGAGCAGGTTTTGTAGTCCTGAGGTTGGCAAAGGCTTGTGAGATGGAAGAGATGGAGCAGGGGACTGCAGGGTTACCAGCGGGGCTCTGTTGCTCAAGGAGATGTTGATTTGGACCAAGATTTCATGAGCAGGAAAGGGGAGAAGGTCCAGTGCGTGTGCCAACTCGGTGTTCTGCAGAATAAAAATGAAAAACAAAATAGAAATTAAAAGATGAGGAAAAGGGGAAAAAGCAGGTCTGGAACCACCACTTAGCCCCCCGTTAGCACCTTGCGCAGAGGCCCCAGGGCCTCCTGGCATTGGTGTTTGCTGTGCTGCAACTTCTTCATGTTCGTTAGTGTTATTGACTAACATTTGGAGTCAAATTAAAGGCATGTAGCTAATATCTGAATTCTGAATTCTCTTCAGGGTTGGCTGCACTGAGTGAAATTAAAGTTCCCGACATCCCCGTTCCCCTTCCCCCTTACTAATTAGCCCTCCCCAACTCGCAGAGGCTGACATTTAAAATGAACCCAACTAAAATGAGTATTTTTGTAACCAGGGTTTTTCGGTGCTGATAATAGGAAAAAAGAGGGAGGGAGGAAAGCCCTGACGTAGAGGGCAGCCAGGGAAGACACAGTGCTCGTTCCATCCCCGCTGCCCCGAGCCGGGAGGCATCACTCCAGCAGCACCCACGGGTACCAGCGGTACCCTGGTGAGCACCACGGGTGCTGTGGGACTGTTACGGGCCATAGGGACCGGTCACCTCCCCAGCCTGAGCTGCCTGGGGCCAGCTGTCCCCTCTGCCACCGGGACACCCAGCCCGATGGCCGTGCTGCCCCAGTGCATCAGCTAAAACCCGGGAGGGGGCCACAAAGGTCCCTTCAATTGATGCATTGATTTATGGTTGTTTTTTTTTTTTTTTTTTTTCTGACTCCCTTCCTGAGAGATTTCTCCCTTCAAGATAAAAAAGCCCGTAAATTGTGGGCTAAGTCTGCAAATCCCCAGCTGACACTTGGACCTTAACTCACTCCGCTGAGCAAAATGCAGGGCGGAAAGACGTGAGCTCTAGCAGCGGTGGGTGACCAGGCTGCCAGCCTCCGAAACCCCCAATTTCCTGCCTTTTGTGGGTTTAAATAAGGATGTGTCCGATAATAATACCTGGTACTTATATGCCACTTTATCCGCAAAGCACTGTACAAACACTAATTAATTACAGACACAGCGTCTGTGAACGTATGGCTGCAGTTGCCGTGTTTTGCTCTAGAGCCCGGCTCAGCTCTTGGCCAGGAGCCTCACGCCAGTTCGCTGCCCTCGCCCTGGCTGTGGGGAGGCCGGAGGCAGGTCGTGCCGTGGGGTGGGCACCAGGCAGCACGTTCCTTCCTGCCCCAGCCTCTAACTGGCAAAAAGGTGAGCGTGGTGTCTGTGTTTCAGCCCTCGGCAGTAAGAGCTACCTGCGTCCTGTTCCTGGCTAGAGAGGCGATGAGCTCTGGGGCTCAGCTCCTGGTCTTGGGCAATTTGCTGTGGCTGAGCAATACGGAGAGTGAGTAACCAAGTCCTGCCTGGATTATCATCTTCCGTACGTCTTTGTTCTTCTTCTGAGGGTCGCTGTGGTCCCTGAAATTTCCAGGTGATGCAGAGATGAAAACCGCCCGTCTCCTGCTTCTCCAAATGAAACCGAGGCCCCCAGCTTGCTGGTTGCAGCTGGGTGCAGCAGCGCTCCCCTGCACAGGGGTGCCGCCTGTCTGGGACGCGGTGCTGTGAGCTGGGGATGCTCCGTGCCTGTCTGCGAGGGGAGGGCGGCAGCAGCCATACAGCAAGGCAGGCTCAGTCTTCACAACCTTTCCCCATCCCTGACCACATGCTGGACATGCAAAAGATCCCCGTTTCCTTGGAAACAGGTTCTTTCTGCATGTGCTGCAGTGAGTCAGGAAAGTTTGCCTTCATCAAACCCCCGTGGTGAAGAGAATAAGCTCCAGAGATGCTGTCCTAGGGCTGGCAGCCTGATTGCTGCTGCTTTCCTTATTCACATCCCCTTAAAAAAAAAAAGGAAAAGGAAAAAGAAAAACCTCCTTCCTGCTCCTTGCAGAAGACATCTCTCCTGATTCCTTGCGAGCTTTGTCAGTGTCTGAGGGCAGAGGAAATTGCTTCAATCATTCCCTTGTGCCACCTTCATTGCTCGGGACTCGCCTCCGATGCTTTGTGTGCTGGGCTGGACAGTTGCGTCGCCGAGCTGCCCAGAGCTGCGTCCTCTCTGCAAAACTTGGGCTGTGAATGCTGCTCCCTGTGCCAGGGCAGGCTGAGGACTTGTTGCCGTGCTTTATTTCTCAGTTTCTGTATTCACTTCCCAACAAATCCAGCATCAGGTCAGGCTTTGAGACAGAAAGCCAGAGGTGCTGGAAGCACGGTGTGCACGGGGGTGCTCCTTCGCTTCCCGGGGAAATCCATGCCTGCCTGCCGTCTCTTCTCCAAGCCCAGAGCTGCAAGCACAGACACCCCGAGGAGATCTGGGCAGACCCGGGGACGTGCGCTGCACCAGCTTTTCCCCAGCTGAACCATCTCCGAGCCTTCCCAGAGTGGGTCGGGCAGGGCTGGGGCAGGCGCCTCGCTGAGCAGGGCGTCGTGAGAAAGCCTCATAGCAGGAGTGCATTCACCTCGCCCCTCACCAGGGTGCTGACATAAAGTAGCCTTAGGTAACGGGGTCATTTGGAGCAGAAATAGACTACAAAACACCTACCCAAGCCCCTTTGGTTCATTTTCTAAGAATTTTTTCCAACTTTTTTTATTGGAGAGAAGGAAAATCAAGAGAAGAGGCCATTTGGTTCTAATGTAGGTTTTTTACTCTTACTATTCAACTAGGATTTGCCAAACTAAAGCGGCGATCAATGCCTTGAATTGAGATCCGAAAAGGGCGGGCAACTGTCACGGACAATTTTTGCCGTTGTCCTTTGTTTGTTTTGACTGCCTCTACCTCTGAAGTCTTGTTCAAATTTGAGAGAAAAATTTATTTTGATTATTTTCTACAGCCAGAAAGCAGTGAAGAATGAATAAATACTCTTTGCTGAACTTTTCATTGGAAAAATACACTAAAAGCCACTG
Source organism: Nettapus auritus (assembly GCA_011076525.1). NCBI lineage: Eukaryota > Metazoa > Chordata > Aves > Anseriformes > Anatidae > Nettapus > Nettapus auritus. The sequence goes on along the minus strand of CM021787.1, from coordinate 4,789,698 downwards.
AATAAATGATGCAGCGACTGAGGCTGTGAATTCTGGTTAATCATCACTGCACGAGAATTAATTCTGCTCGCTGAGGAATGCCGTAAAATGCTTTAGATGTTTTGCTATCACAATTACACAAGCGTGACGCTGTACAGATGCAGTTGTTCTGGTGCTTGGGTGCCCTACGCTGGTCCCGGTCACTGAACCAGAGATACGGCGGTGATAACGCGATGGTACCTTGTGCCAAAAACCCACCGGCACCGCGGGGTGGTTTCGGTGGAGCCGTGCCAGAGCTGACCAGGGACGTGGCTTAGACATCAGCCTGCATTTACTCATTAATGCCAGGCATTAATTAGCTGGATCTTTTTGGACCCCACCCACTGCAGCTGTCTAAATGTCTGTGACAAATTCAGCATCCACAGAATCCTGCTGATCCCTGGGTTTGGTGGGATGCAGACCTGCTCCCTGAGACCTGCCGTGGGGCTGCTGGAGTCGCTGGCAGCCTTTCCAGCACCCTGCTCAGTTTGCTGGCTGCGTGCTGCTCGTGGGCTGATTTTGAAGTAAATCCGCTCCGTTTCTGAGCAGATACAGATGCAGTTTATGGAACTGATTCTCAGCTGATTCCTCTGGTTTTGGTCTAAATCCCAGGAGAGATCAGCGTTTTGCTCCAAAATCTTTGAGCAGCTCAAACAGAGGGATGGATAAAGAGAAATGTTTGCACAGTCTCTTTGCAAATCAAATCTCTAACGTCGTGCATTGCTCTGGAGAGGCACAAAGGAGACGTAAGCCCACATTCTGACTTTGGACTTTCAAGGCAAAGCTGTCCTTCGTTGTAAAATCAGTGGGAGCTCGTCCTGCGACGGAACCAGAGGATCTGGAGTCCTGAGACATCAAAACAAATCACGCTGCCATCTCTTCCTCAGTCTGACTCCAGGAGGCTTCGCCTCGTGCCAGGCACACGCAGAGTGTGAGCGTTCTGACATGTTCTCCTAATCCTGGGATTTATAAAGCACTTAGCGACACACACAGAAGTGATTCATTACTGCAGCAGCGCGGCGGAGCCTCGTATGCAAAGCAGCGAGAGCGATCTGCCGCCGCCACGGCCCTCACCTGGCACACCCCAGCCTGTGTAAAACCACCACATTTGTGGCTGTTTCTGGAGGGTGTTCAGGAGATGCCTGCTGCAGAAGCTCCAGGAACATCAGTCTCTCCATGTTCAGGCTCATCCCATCCCATTGCTCTCTCCTGCTGGGGAGAAGAATGGCGCCAAGGCACGCAGGACAAGCCCTGGGATCTTGGCCTTGTCCATGGCCCGTGGGTCCCACGGTGCTACGAGCACTGTGCAGAAGTTCGGGCAGTGTTTCACATTTTCCTCTTTGCAGAATTTGTCATTCTTCGACATACTGAAATCCCCCAAATGTCTGTAAATCCGAAATACGGCCCCCTCCCCGGTGCTGCTGTCCTGAGCTGGAGGCTGACTGCAGAGGCAGTGAATAACCTGTGGGTTTTTATGAGACTGGGCTGAGGTTTGAAGGTACTGAGCCACTGCTCTGTAGCTTTAGGACCTTAAATGCCTCCACAAAGCTGGTGTTTGGTAACCAGCCAGTGAACTTCACCCAGCAGGTGGCTTGTAGCCAGCCCATGGTGCAGGGAACCAGTGGAACGCGTGCTCATTATCTCTGCCTTGCTCAGAAAGGATATTGTGGTTTTAATAACTTCTTGGATCCGTTCTTTCCCTGGTAGCTCTTGTTGCCTTGGATACAGGCTCTGGAGAGGCTCAGCCCTGGTAAAGATGGTAGATCATTTAAATGGAATAGACGATGAGGTGCGGATTTGCAAACTGCTTTTGCTCTTCTGGAGAGCTGCCTGGGAGTCCTCCAACGACAGTGAGTTTCCTCGGCAAATGGCAGCTTGCTAGGAAGGGAGCTGCTCATGGGATCGTGACACCAACCCTTCTTTTGGGATGACTGCACAAGGCTGGATGCAATGCCTGATGAGTCTGTGTGACGGTGCCAGTCTGGAAGGAGCAGAGCCCCGTGACTTTGGCAGGTGGCACCGCGATGATTCCCAGGGCACTGGCGAGGAGCAGAGCTGGGCTTCGGCGCCGTCGGTGCAGGGCTTTGAGGACTTCACGCTGCTGCCACCCTCCTCCTCTTAACCACCGCCTTTGTCTTCAGTCTGGACTTGTCAAGGTCCAAGGACCTGCAGGGTAGGTTGGAGGCTGTCAGCATTTTCAGCGTGTCCGTGGCACTCCTGTTCTCCTGGGGACAGGTTTTAATTTGAAGTGTGTCCCGTGTCCCATCCCGCACCCCCCCATTCCCCAGCCCCGTACACGTGCGGCTCATCTGTCACGCAAACCTGAGCAATCCTCATTTCATGCCAAGAGGTTACCCATCCCTAAAGGTCACCAAAGCTATTAAAGGAAAACCCTCGTGCTCAGGGCTTTGGACACCTAATTTGGCTTGCTTTGGTCAAATTTCACGCTGCTGTAGTTTCTGATTTATGCACTTTGAAGGTCTTTTGCTATGCTGGAGAAGGCCCGCTCGTGGTGCCTGTTGTAATCAAATAGCTCCTCTTCTTTTAATGACTCTGGGGTGTCCAGGCCCATCCTGATGGTAAACAAACTAAATAAATTGCTTTTGCTTCCTGGTCCTCATCATAAACAGATTTGGATATGACGGCTGCCTGACAAATCATTAAGATCATTTGATCACTGTCAGAGTAAATCAGCTCAGCTTGAGACAACGCACTCGGGCTCTATTTGCTGCTGGGGTTACCAAGTACAAGATGCTAATGACACCGTGCTCTTGGAAATTATTTCTTAATTGCTTTATAGTAGCTGGCCGAGATCAGCACTGAGATTTTGGTGCTGGGTGACGTGGCAGAGCTGTTACAGAGCTTACGACCGGGTGTCGGTGATGCCCGGTGCCCACGGGCCAGCTCGGTGGCAGCGTGGCATCTCCTCCTCCGGATAGCAGCACATGGGCATGACCAGCAGGGAAGCAGTTTTGCTGAGAGCTGACACGAGAGCTTCGGCTGTTTTGCCGTGAGCTGGGAGCCCGGTTGCTCCTGCCATTTCCTCCCAGCCCATTCGCAGGTCTCTGCTTGCGGACGCCCTCGCGCCGGACCGAGCTGCTCGCCTCCGCGCCAGCCCTGCCTCCAGCCCGCCGCCTGCCATCCCCAGGGGCTGCGGGAGGTTTCACCCTCATGCTGCCAAGGGGAGAGGGCAGCAGGGGCCCAGGAGAGGAAGGAGGAATGGTTTAAGATGTAGCCGCAGAATGAAGAAGAAAGAAATCTTTTTTTTTTTTTTTCACTTTGCTTAAAAAGAAATCTCAGCCTTCCTGGAGAGAAGAAAAGAAGGGGAGGGAGGTAGATGCGCCACACAAAGAGAAGAAAATGTGCTGCGAAACCACAAGGCGTTTAAAAGCTAACGCAGGAAACCAAACTGACTTTGATATCCCCTCTCATTGGAAACGTCTGAGGACAGAATAATGCTGCCATGATTTATCGCATAAAGGGATGAGAGAGTGAGTGGATCCGTGAGCTCCTTTCTGGTCCTTAGGACAAAAGATGCTTTGTGTTGAATTACAATGTATAAGCAAAAAGCCCTTAATAAAGTGTCTATTTGCAGGCACGTATTTGTTGAGCGGCGACGTGTGCCCTTCTGTGAACAGGCAAGTGTGAAAGCCAAGGCCGTGGTGCAGAAGAGGAGCCACCTTCCCGAGCCTGTAGGAACATCGCTGCACTGCTCAACGTTTGTTACGCGCACCTGAGCTGAATGCTTCTGGGTGGTGCTTCCCAGCTCAGCCGAAGTCGACGTGATGGGGTCCTGGGGATGCCTCCGGTCTGCCCAAGAGCAGCATCGAGCAGGGAGCTGTAATCATCTCAGAGGGCCTGCAGTGGGGAGCCTTGCTCTGTGTGCACTGTGGGCTTGGCTTTGCAGAAGGTTTTTCTTGGCTAAGGGGAAACCGAGGCACGGTTGAGGAGTTTTCCCGCAACCAGAAGCCTCTGAGCACAGTCACCGGTCTTCCACATCAGAGCTGCACGCCCCAAAGCCTTGTCTGCGCCCTAATTTCATCTCTCCTATTTGTCCAACAGCTCGGCTTGATAGCCTTTACTTTATGCTTGTTTAAGTTAATTTTATAATCGGTGGCCAGAAGAAGCGCTTCTGCCTGATGGCCGTTTGCAGCTGGGGACGATCGCGGCAGCTGTAAATCGAGTCTCGTTACCGAGCGGCGAGCAGATGAAGCAGTGCTGGTGCTGAGCTGGTGGCTGCTCGGAGGAGCACGCTCTGTGCCAAATGGGAGATGTGCATGGAGGCGGATTGGTCCTGTGTCTTGCCTAAATGCTGAGTGGATGCGACCCTTCGTGAGAGCAGAAGAAACTCAGCTAACTATTTTTTCCTTAAATGTTCATCCAGATATATGGCAAAGCAGTTGCTATTGAACAAATGTAATATAGAGCTGCATCAAAATAAACTTTTTTTAACGGGGAAATATTTATTATATACTGTGCAATTCCTTTTTTTTTCCCCCTTTGGGAAGAAAAATGTTCAAAACGAACATTTTTTAAACTGATGAAAAATCAATGTTACAAAAGTAAATGCTGAACTCATTTCACATGTCCTCATTTTTAATCTGCCAGGTTCCATGTGCAGTAATTTGACTTTTCTGCCTGTCACAAACAAGCTGTATCAGCCTGTCTCTGGCTGCGAAGCCTGTGCTGGTGTCTGCGTCTCGCTGTGCGGGGAGGAACACGGCAGCTCCAGAGCAGGATATTTCCAAGTTCCACCAGGAGACAGCAAATAAGAACACCTCAGCCCAGGGCTGCAGCAACCCCACATCTTCTCCCCACAAGGGAACCAGCCTTTTGTATTGAGCACCCCCAAATTTCTCTTGGGGGTCCATTCTCTATCTTTCCTCCTGAATTTGGGAAAGACATCCTCAAGGACACTGTTTTTAGGATATTCCAAGTCTGGCTGAAATGGAGGAAAACTGAATTAAACTTCAGAGGAGAGCAGGGATGTGGCTCGTGACACAAGCACGGAAAGCGAGGCTGGGTTTGAAATAAGCCCGTTAATCCCCAGGGCACGAGTGCTGCCAGCCGGGCCCCCCGGGAATGGCCTGGTGGGGACAGGGACAGCCCCCGCGCCCCATCGCTGTCCCCTGCAATGTCACCTGGAGGGCTGGCAGCAGTTTTCTGCTGGGATTTCGCAGCCATCCCGGTGTTTTTGTGAGGCTGGGGACCTCGCTGGGTGCTGTGGGCAGCGGGGAGGAGGCTGAGCAGGAGGCTGAGCAGCCGGCTGGCTCGAGGTCCCCTTGAAGTCCAGCCGATCTCATGAAACCCTCTCCAAAGTAATTACAGGGGAAGAGAGGGAGGCAGAGGCCAATTTGCATTTTTAACGGCGCCTGGCTTTGAGGTCTCCCTGCGGCCCTTGAAGGTTAATGGGTTCCCAGCACGAGCTGCGGCCGCGTTTCAGCCCGCAGGCAGGCAGCTGCAGCTCCTGCCGGCACAACGTGGCAGCGGGACCGCAGCCGGCAAGCAGCGACCGTGCACCCGCTTTGCTTTTAACACTCGGCGAAGTCGTGCTTCGTGCCGAGGGACAGCTGCTCGAAGAGATGAGGGATGGAGAAGCCAGCGTCCGCTCCCTGCTCTGGCAGCGGGGTCTCTGCAGGGCCTCGTGTTCGGGATCTGACTCTGGGGGAGCAGCTCCGTGCCCCGACAGGCAGCGGCTCTGCGAGGAGCTCTCCCTCGGGCCCAGGCCTCCAGCGGGGAGCAGCACTACGAGGGGCAGTGTGGCCTCACCTTGCCATCCCCTCGTGGCAAGGCTGTGTTTTTGGCCAGGCTTGGAGCTTGCCACCTTCACCCGATGCAGGGGATCGCAGCGTGGGAGCTCGGCAGGAGGCTGCTCGGGATTGCTGCTGCACGGCTGCGTGCCAGCCCCCAGCACCGCTCAGCCCAAGGCTTGGCACCATTTATGTAGCCGTAAGAGAGGCACAGCCTGCTGAGCATCCCCTCGCACCCACGTGTCCAGGACAGGACCACAGACCCCACCGAGATCCACTGAACACACACAGGATGCTCGGGGCTCAGCAGATCCACAGCAGCCACTGCTTTTCCCCCACATCTCCCGCGCCTCCAGAGCAAATCTCCTCCTCGTGAGGAGCAGAATCTGCCTCCTCCCAGTGCCCACCCTGCGTGATGGTACGGTGTGGTGTGAACACACACGCTGTGATCTCTTTTAAATGGCTGCATTAATCCTGCTGTGGCAGCCTCAGCCGAGGCTGCGCTACTTGTAACCAGCGCCTAATTCTGCTCCCGGCCCGCGTGATTTGTGTTTATTCCCCGCATATGCAATGAGGTGTAAAGCAACCCCTGCCACCGTCAGCATCACCTGGGCTTGATTTGTTTCTGCGAGAGAGCTCTATTTTTTCTTTTATCCAAAGCAAAACGCACATTCGAATGGGATTAAATCTAAACCCCTTCAAACATTTAATTCTGACTGGAATGCAAATCGTCCCTGCGGAGCTGCGGCGGCGGCTCCCGACAGCGGGGTGAGGATGGCAGTTGTGGTGTGCCTCAAAAAGATTTTCAATTGCAAAACAAAAGTGGGAAGAGAGGCCTTAAATGATGTGAAAATAACGCTGTTTGAATTAATGTGTCAGCCCTGATAGATGCTTGTGCTACCCAGAGTTTTGAAAGGGCTCTGAAGGGTAAGATATTACCAGGTGAGATTTACCTACAGCCCATGACTTCCAGTCAGCAAAATCGTGGAGGAAAACCTATCCTTCACTCTACACTGACTTCCCAGAGAGTACTGAATCAAGATAAAGGCCTGTAGGGCCAGACATACAAAGGCATTTTTGGCATCTAACTCCCATTAATTTCGATGCAAGTTTAAGCATTTTCAGCTATTATCTTCACTTCGATCCCTTCTGTTAACCCCTCTCACCCCTTTCTTTCCTCCTTCCCTCACTCCCTGCTCTGCACAAGCCCCGGGTTCGGTGCTGGTGGGTGTCCACAGCCCAGCACCATACGAAGGGAGTGAAAGGAAGGGAAAAGAGAAGTATCGCAGCCTACAGACCGGACAAGATCCTGATGCTTATCTCTGAAAGAGGCTGCCACTGCCTGGGAATGCGGGGATCAGTTCTTGCCTTCGGGGCCAGAGAGATGACAGAGATGTTCCAGAGCTGCTCAGGACTGGCAGGGCAAGAGGAAACCCAGCTTTGGAGATCCTGGAGGGCTGCCTCAGAGCAAACGGAGCTTTTATTTATTCTCCCTTTGACTCTCGAGGTGAAATGAACTTTCTTTCCTTTCTTCCTTTCTGGCACAGATCAGGACGAGCATTGAAAAGAGGGTAAAAACAGAAGGAGCCGAGTGTGCTTCAGGGAGAGGAGATGCTTCAGGTGAGCCTGCGAGGTGGGGGCCTGGTTCCAGGAGGTGCAGGCTGCCTTCCCCTTGCTCCTTCAGTGCTGGCCCCAGACTTTGACGAGCCGTCAGTGACTGGATTCTCCTTGTACTCAGTGCTCGAGCTGGAAAGGAGATTGGTTTCTTAACCCCTATCATTTTGTGGTAGTGTAATTTCTTTCTCCCCTGAACTCTTTGGGAAAATACAGCTCAGCGTTTTCGGTTCTTCTCAGAAGGAAAAGAAGCAGAATTGCTCAGGGCACAGCGACTGCTTCCTCCTTGTCCAGGGGAATGACCCCAGCCTGTCCCTGCACTGCCCTGCACGTGGTCCCAGCAGGGGCGATGCTCATGGATCCCGGGGGCTTTGCAGGTCGGGCTCTGTAGGATTCGGGGCCTCAGCCTCCCCCTGCCTTAGAAAATGTCACCTCGGTGTGCTCGAAGCTAAATTCATGCTTTGCTGGTTCAAGGCCTGTAGGAATGCTAAAAACGCATTAAAAACAAACAGGGGAAAAAAAAAACCACAGCTTAACCGCCCTCTCTTCCTACCCACTGGGCAATTACCGAGTGAATACAGAAATAAATAAAACATCCCCATAAATAGAGACATGCAGGAGAAATGAAGCACCTTCTGTTCACAGCTGTTGAGCTGCCGGGCCCAGCACAGAGCCGGCAGCTCCCTGCACCGGCCTCGCTGCGGCTGGGCCCTGCGGGGCCCTCGGTGTCCGACCGCTGCTGGGTATGGGCTGTCCCCTTACACAATTTTTTTTACCTGTCCTCAGCGACCCCGAGGCTGATCCGGGAAGGCAAACTGGATCCAGTCCTTCAGCAGCCCATGCTTGCAGCACCCACCAGTGCCCTCCTGCGTTAATCCCATCACTCCAGATCCCGGCCGACCCCAGGGAGCGCCAGGACCAGCAGAGCCCACGTGGAGCAGTTGTGAGCGGCCGAGGACGTTGCATTTAGCTGTACAAACAGAAGCACTTTTGGCTTTTACCCTCACGGACGGTGGTATCCCAAGTCCCAGCCTCCTGCCTTCCCCAGCCCCAGCCGGCTCCAAAAGGGCAAAGCCTTGGCGAGCAGCACAGCTACCGAGGGGAGAGAAGGAGGAAACTGTGTGTGTACTTTAGGAGAAGAAAATCCTGAAAGAATATTGACAGTGGCTGCTTTTTTATTACGAGGGGGAAAAACATCCTAAGAAAAAACGCGGCTGTGTTCTGTATAAAGCTCTTCATAGGCTAAGATGAATATTTTCTGTTTAAACACGTAGCGTTTAAAAGCCAGTACTTTCTCCCCGGCAAGATAAGGAAGGGTTTTGTTGGAAACTCGCAGTATCTACACTTGGCCAGCTGCGAGGAGCCGGCTCCCTCTGAGCCGGCAGCGGAGGAAGGCTCAGCCGCTGCTGCAGCCGCGCAGCTCGTCCTCTGCCTCTTCCCCGCTCCGCACAAAGAGGAATCAAAGGAGCCATGGGAAGCAGAACCCCGGGTCCTGGGCTTGTCTGAGGCCAAAACCAACCTCAAACAACTCCCACTCCGCTTGCTTTTGCTTGGCCTTTCAGGAAAGGTGGAAGGCTGTGGGGTCACGCTCTCCGTCTCTTATCTCAGTGTTTCATCCCGCTGCCCACCAGCAGCGTACCAGAGCATTCGCCACGGAAATCAATAGCACCAGAGCTTTCTTCATAGACTTTGTGGCATCAAGGTTAAAACTCAGCTGTGTACTTCCAGATTTTCTTTGCATTTTTTTTTTAGGATTTTTTGGGAGCTTTTTGATCGTTTAAGATCTGCGAATTACCTTTCTTACTGGCTGGAGTTTGCTATCACGTATCTTCATAGCACTTAGCAATAGGTCCTAAGTAGGAAAGGGGAACAGGAAAGGAGAGGAAAGGAGGAAGGAGAAGCACTGTCCTAGAGCAGTGTTAGGGTGGGGATCGGGATCGGTCCAGCCTGGAGCTGGTGGTACCCCTGCAGCCAGACACGGGCTGGTGGCTGAGCACCCCTCCAGGCTGCCCGTCCGTCCGTCCCTCCTGCCAGATGGAGAGGCACAGGGTCAGCTCCGGCTCACTGCACTGATGTTTGGAACAAGATGAAAGCAGTGATACTTTTATTAAACCTGGAAGTGGCCAGGAATTTGCATTTATGCCTCCTTTCTGGCCAGCAGAAACCTGCACTTATGCAGAACATCAAATTCTTATCTCTCTTAAGGCAAATATTCGCTCTTGACCACAGAGGAAATGAAAAGTCTCTCCATTATGTATTTATCTGTTTTAAAATAACATTTTCTAAATACCAGAAGACAAGGAGAGGGGAGTTGGAGGTCTGCTCTGATGAACTGAGTCGGTGTTTTGAAGAGGCCGTTTCCTGCACGACCAGGTCCTTTTCCTGTGCTGATGTCTCCCTTTCTGCACCATGACCTCCAGCAGGGTGGCACGGCTGCAGGACCAGCAGCCCTCACTGCTTCCAAACCCTCCCTTGCCCCCAGATAAATCAACAGCTTGAGCTGGAACTCAAGAGATGATAAAGGAAATTGTGCTGTTCGTGTTTGTCTTCTGCTTCTGGAGTCTCTCGGACCGTGCTGTCCAGCACTCACCCACACACAAGGCACCATGCGAAAACCGAAGCCAGGACGTCTGCACCCCCTCATCTCTGATTTCTGATTCTGTCACTGAAGCCTGAGGAGCACAGCGAGTTATCCCAGGGCCTCGCAGGCTGCAGCTGGCATGAGGCGAGTTTGGTGACACCTGGGGACAGGCACAGCACAGCCTGGTCACTGCCCACGGGCTGGGACCCTTCACCTCGCCGCTTGCTGCTGCTCTGCCTCCAGGGCTGGCTTCACTGCCTCCGATCCTGGGCCAGGCTGGGCAGAGGAATGGTTGCACTCTTCAAAGGGTCTGGTTCCTCCGTAGGTAACTTTAAGCTCAATCGTGCCTGACTTTGCTTGCAGAGATGCTTTGAAAGCCTGGTGCTGCCTCATTTGCTCTCTGTCACGCAGCCTCCCGTCTGCACAAACACACGGAGCCGCGCCGGCTCGCTCCTGCACGCTTCCTGCCAAGCAGGGAAGGATTCAGCGTGAAGAATGAGTGCGATTTGGGAGGAAGCCCAGCAGAACGTAACTTACCAGTGCCAGGATTTACGGTGCTCTTCTCGCGCAGCCTGCGTCCCAGCGCCCTCCTTTCGCCAGGCTCCGTCCCTGTGCAGGGGCTGAAAGCTGGGCCCCGGCCGCTGGGGGTGGCAGCATCCCCTGCACCCAGCTCCGCGAGGGTCCTCTGAAATCCCCCTTTATTTCCCCTGTTTCTGAGCATCAGGATCTGGCCTCACCATCCAGCCCCTCTCCCAGCACTGAATTTGAGCCACATCAGACTTCTGGGGGCAAAGCCTTTCTGTCTGGCGTCTATTTTATGAAAACGGGGCCACGATTACTGGTTAGACTTAGCTACTCGCAGAAATATTGAGCAAACACGAACAAAACTTAAAGCAAAGAAAAATATTTCAGGAAAGTCTCAACTACAAAACAACCCCGTAATAATGTATTATTAATATTTTCATGTCAGCATTAATAGTAATGCAGTTTTGCAACTGTTTTAGTAATAGCGCTACAGCCTTATGTATTAATAAGTGTAGTAATATTTATGCTGCTTTCTGCGATAAATAACATTGGAAATAGCGCTGCTTTTCGGGGGTTGTTTGCAACTTCTGCTTTTTGCACGTTTTATCCAGCCACTACCCCCCTCCGGGCTGCTAAGGGGTCTCTTTGCGGAGCACGCTCAGGTACAGCACGTCACTGCACTCAGCACTGAATTTCTGCTGGCCTGGGTAATTCCCATGCCTCCAGCTAGGGCTAAAGGGCCTCTGCATGTTTCTAGATTTTCCTTCTTTATTCCACATTCCTCCGCAGGAGCCTCCTGTTTCGCCACTGACAGAGGCTCAAGGACAGACCCTGCCACGGAGCCGGTACATGGGTTTCAGGCTGGTCAGGGGAACAGGTTGTGATTAAATCAGGAGCTCCATCTGGTTCGAGGCTCTAATCACAAGCAAATGAATCTTTCCACCTGGTGCTTAATGATTTTGTGGCTGCCAGGGGGCTCGTAGGGCTGGTGGGGAGGGGGAGGCTGGCCATGAGCAGCGCTGGGATAGCCCAGGGGTGTGGGGATGCTGAGAGCAGAGTCCGACCGACCCAGGAACATGCAGACCCCAACCTGGGGGTTCCGTGGAGCTGTTGTGGTCCTAAGTTGCCGTAAGTTTAAGGGGATGTACTCATTAATGTACTCATTAAGCTTGGTCGAGGGCTTGGATCCTGTTTTTTCAGGCCCTCGCTGCTGGGAAGCGGCCGTCAGAAGCCTCCTGGCTTGTTTGTGGTGGCTGCGCTGTGCAGCGAGGGGAGGTCAGCCTGGACCTGGGTTTTTTTTTGCGGAGAGCTTGTGAGCCTGCAGGCTCCTCGTTGCTGTTTTTCTTTCTTAATTGGCTTGGAGTGTGGATGTGTGGATGTGCATGTGCCTGCCTCCCTCATCAGCAGCACCCCTGGTATTCAGCAGAGTAATTAGAACATCTAAATCTTCCCTATATGTCATCCAGACTTTGTAAAATTAACTGTGATTACTGGCACCAGCCTGCAGACGTGCCGGATTCCACCCCAGCACTCCCGATAAGCATAATTGCTCCTCATTGTTCCTCTGGAAAGTCTTGTGCTCGCTGCCACGCGTGCTCTCCTTCCTGCTCGCTTTTATATTAGCGCTGAGTTAAATGGCTTTGGCTTTTGTTGACTCGGGGAGGATTTATGAGGAGCTGCGTGCAACGGAGAGCAGAAGCGCTCCTTGATTGCCGAGCAAACAAAAGCCCTGGGTTTGGGGACGGCTCTTGTAATGAATCCTTCCCCGGCCCCTCGCTGGGTTTGGGAGTGGGCAGAGCTCAGCGGTGCACAGCAGGTGACCTGGACCCCAATTCCCAAACCTGCACGGAGCCGGGGGTCCCCTGCATCCTCACCGGTGCTGGTGGCACTGCTGTGCCCAGGGCCGGAGGACACCGTCCTGCAGGGTGCAGAGGAAGCACTGCTGCTCCCCGGGGCTCGTGGGGCTGTGTGCTTGTCCATTTTTGCTTGGAAATTAAGAAAAAAAAATTGAGGCAGCAGGGGAGCCCCCGGTACAGTGAGATGTTGCAGGAGCTTGGGTTTGGGAGCTGTAGCAGGAGTTGCAAATGTATCTGGGTGTAAGAACGGATGAATGCAGGGGGCAGAGCTGTGTGTGTGTGTGTGCCGGGGCTGTTTGGGGCCCTGGCTCATGGCTTGCCCCAAGGACAGCGCTGTTACCACAGCCTGAAGGTGCTCTGTGAACACAAGCGGCCATCCGTGGCCTGGCCTCGTGGTGTGTGTGTTAAGGACCTGCCCTGGGAAGGTGCCAGCCCAGTGATTCAGTGGGGGCAGGCGAGGCTAAGGAGCGGGTATTGATCCTTATTAGTTTCTTGTTAAACGAGATGTGACATTGACCACTTGCCCGTCTGGTAATGAAACGGGCAGGTGGAGTGAAGAAATACAGAATTTTTCTCTCTCCATTTTTTTTTTTTTTTCCTTCTCTTTTCCCCACCCAGCCCAACTGGCAGGCAGAGATCAGCACCGCACCCCAGCTTTTCAGCTCGAGAGCTGCCCGGGTGTCTTTGAAGTTTCTCTCACTTCCCTTGCAGATGCTGGGTCTCTTTCACACCATTCCCATTTAAAAAAAAAAAAAAAAAACTCAAGGAACTCACAACTTAAAGACATCTCAGCATCGTGGTCGATCTTCTCTCTGCTTTCCGGAGCAACGTGGATTGCTGTCTTTAATTTTTCTATCGGATACGATCCTTCATGTTTCTCCTTAGCACGGCCAGCAGTGGGAACAGTTCGCTGTTTCTTGGTGGTTTCTTGGGCAGTGCTGGGGGCTCAGCTGGTTACTGGTGGTGGGTCGATGCTCGCAGGGACCAGGAGCGAGGGACGTGGCTGGGATACGGGAGGAAGATGCGTTGGGTTATGGTGATGGCAATCTCCAAAACTGGTTTTCTTTGGCATTTCCGCAGCCCTGGTGTGCAGCGGCATGGGGGCAGGAGGGTGGCAGACAGCTGCCCAAAGAGACCCCTCGCTGCAGCCACACGTTTGCAAGCACGGGTTTGCCCAGTACTGGGAATCGTGAGGCTGCAGCAGCAGCTCCTGGGTGATCTCGTTGGTGTGTCACCGAGGGCAGACCGCAGGAGCCTGGAGACACTGCTAATTGTGGGAAAACTGCTGCAAAACTCCGCCGAAAGAAGGCAGAGTGGCATTTTCAGGGAGAAAGTCTAGTGCTCTGCGCCTTTCTCTGCTCTCATTATATACCTTGCAATTGCTGTTATATATGCTTCAAAGGTTAATATATGTTTATGACGAGTGTACTTTTTATAAATGTTAATTAGCCCTAGTGCTAATTCAAGGGATTATTTCCTCGGTAATAAATGCTTTTTCTGTATTTTTAGGCACCATTTTTATTAGTACCTGCTCCGTCGTTTGTCTAGGCGAGAACTGGAGAGATGTGGCTGCCGGGGGCTGCAGTTCCCCGTGTGCACAGCAGGGATTTGGGCATTTTGGGGGGCTCAGCATCATCCTGAGGCTGGGCCAGGGCAGCGGGGAGGCACCGAGGGACCCCCACGGTGGCAGCTGACGGTGGTGGAGTGTCCCAGTGTGATATGGGCATCTGATGTGGGGAGCATAGTTTGTCCTCACGGCCAGGGCTGGGGGTGCTCTGCTTGTTGGTGGGGGACAATGTCCCTAAAACCTTGCAGACTGAGGTCTTTCTGTCCTTGATGTATGCCCCAGGTCCCTCCAGCTCTGCTTCTGCACAGGCCTGTGGTGCACAGGAAATGCTCAGAGATGGGAAACTTGAGTCGCAGACTCCATCTCTAATTTCCATGGGTTTCTCAGTGAATGCCCTTCAATTTACAGTGTGGGGGGACCAAAATGGGATTTCAATCAGTGAAAAGGGAGCGCCAATTTCCCAGCTCCCATTAGCTGATAATAATTGCTTTGGGAGCAGAGGTTTAATCGCAGGATTTCGTAGAGGAGCCTCCCCCCCCTCTGTGAAATCTGAGCAAGTTTCCAGCGCCGTCCATGCAGCAAATGTCCTCGGCCACCCGGGCGCTGCGGTGGTGGCCCTGCCGGGGGGGCTGCTCCTGGCACGGGCACAGAAATGGTGCTGGGACACAGACGGCTTGGCCGGCTCCTTCTTTGAGTGCTTCAACTGAAATCTCCTTAAAGACTGCCCCAAAAGAGACCCACGGGGCACAGCTCCAGTCCCTGTCCCCGAGGGGGGACGGCAGCAGTGAGCGGCCGGCGGGCACCCACGGCAGTGTCGTGGGGTCTCGGGGCCGGCTCCCCCCTCCTCGCCTCCACCACCGTTATCTTTGCGACACAAAGGTCAATTGAATTCATTACAGTGTAAAAATGAAGTTCTTGGATTGATTGAAGGTTCCTCTTTAACACTTCAAATAAATGTGTTGCTTTTACTTGATGGAATGCTTTAAAGGTCCATTATAAAGAGTCCTTTTATATGAGAAGTAATTTCTTTACATCATTTTTCTTATCCTTAATTTTTGTGGAACGTAATTATCCTTTCCCCCCCCCCCCTCACTTCCGTTTCTTTTTAATCATTTTTTTTCTTTTCCCTCCCCAGCGGAGAGCAAGCAGCATTATTTAACAAGACATTGGGATAAAATACAGGGGTATGATGGATACAACGGATGGAAAAGTAGAAGGATCCATCCATCTTCGGTTTTCAGTGGCTCCCATTACCATAACATTGGTAATATCCAGAAGCACCTTGGTCTTTAATCTCAGAAGCTCCGGGCTCCCATCTGCTCGTGGAGACGTTCACGTGAGCATCCCCTGGAAGGGACAGCAGCATGGGCAAGACCGCGGTAACTTTGATTTCAGATTTTAAGTTCACTTTCAGGGTGAGCAAACCTGAAGGACAGTGGGACAATCGGGTTCCCACACGGCGTGGGATGTGCGGTGTCCCTGTCCTTGCTCCTGCTGGGGAAGGGGTTGCAGGGGGGGTCCTTGGAGCTGCCAGCCCCCATCTCCAAGGCGGCCCCTCCACTGGCAGCCTCCCCCCAAGCAGCTCAGTTGTGTTCTGCGAAAGGCAGTGCCATAAATCCTCAGGGCACGGTCATGGTGCCCACCTGAATGGTGAGGAGTCATCGTCACAAATAATTCCTCTGCCCTCATTTGCCTTGCGGAGAATCCTGAGCGCGCTGAAGGGAGATTTGCTGCCCATTTGTGCAGCAATGCTGAGACGGGAAAATGGGGACAAAAGGGAGAATGATCCCATTTGGGACTCGGTGACTAACTGCTCCGCTCTCCGGGGGAGGCTGCGGCAGCGATTATAATTCATGATGGAGTCACGATAATGAATGGCTCCATCCAGCTCAGCCGAGACTAAATAGCAGCACGGTGCTGACACTTGAGGCATGGCCTCATGCGAAACCAGCGGTAAACAGGAGCTCGCTGCTGGCAGGATTGCTCTCTCCTTTAAGGGCAGGTGACACCAACATTGCCCGCATCTGAGGGCAATGCTGTGATTCCCCCCTTGTCCCCAGGATCTGGGGCAGCACGTGGGGGACACAAGCCTCTGCCCCCCGAGGAGGCAGCTGGGGTTGGCTTGGGCTTGTTGAGCAGTGCCCCAGGGGAGCTAACGCTGGAGCCCTGGTGCTCCGTCCTGCTCCCTTTGTGCTTTCGGTGATATTTGGGTTGCGGTGACATTGCCAGCAGTAGTTTGGAGAGATTGTCACTGCACAGGGCTGAAATGCACCCAGGGCCTCCCCTCCTTGTCAGCCATCGGGAGAGTCACTGAATAGCTCCAGTAATGGGGGGGGAAAAAGATGGACCACAAATACAGTGAGAGCAGGAAAAGCAGAGGTGAGGGTGTGTGGCCACTCTGCGGAAGAGAAGATCTTTAAAGCTGGGCCTAGGAGACCAAACTGAGCACGCTCAATTAGCTGTTGATTGATTATAACGTTAATCAACAGGAGTTACACGGTGCTGACCGGGAGCAGCCGAGCGGGCGCGCTGGTCGTGCGCAGCAGCAGGGATGGGGGCTGCAGTTCTGGGCAGCTCAGGGGGAGCATCAGTGAAGTGGCCAGGGAAAATCGGGGGAGAAAGAGTGCAGAAATTCATTGCCTTTGCCCCAAGATGGGATCAGGCCCCAGAGACAGGCTCTGCCTCCTCCCCGAGTGCCCAAGTCGGGTCTGTCATTACGCTCGGTGCTGGAAAAGTTGGGGTGCGCTTTGGGAAGGGCCCTTTGTCTCCTGGCCGTGCCTTCCCTCTGCTGGGATGGAGCTGGGGGTTCCCCGCTGCCTCCAGGGCTGGGCTCATCGCTCAGCAGCACAGAGGGAACCGAAGCGGACAACATGCTTAATTCCCACATTAAGGAAAAAAAAATCCCAGTGCCTGTTGGTGCCCCAGGGGATGGTCAGCACGGACCCGGTTGCTGCCAAGGTGCCAGTTGTGGCGCAGCACGAGTAATGCTCCTTGTCAGCTCCCATAAAGCCCGAAATCCATCACCAGCCCTTTCCTCCAAAGGTTTTGTTACCGAAGAAAGTAATTACAATTTGTCCTTAATTCCACAAGTGTGCCGAGGAAAACAGTGGGGAGGGGGCTGCTGGAGGGCAGGGCTGGGGCAGAGCCACGGCGGCTGCCACCTCCCTCTGTCCTCAGCAGCCGCCTTGGTGCCAGATGCCCCCAAAAATAGTGGGGGGGGACAAGGGTGACCTTGGGGACCCTGCAGTGCCAATGCCATAGTGCCTGGTCACCTGCCCATACCTGGGGGGGAATCGTCCCTCTGTGACCATCCCCACAGGGTGCCTGGCCGGGACTGGCCGACCCGTCCCCGGTGCTGATGGATCGCTCAGAATTTGTTTTTCAGCCCCGGTTGTTCCAGAGGAGGGGGGAAAACCTCCCTCTGCCCGCGGATCTGATGCGATGAGACGTCTGACACAGAAGATGAATTGAGGAGTGCATCTGAAGTGCCAGCTACATAATACATCCTAAATAGGCTTCATTAGTGGTAACAATTAAAGTTACCATTGTGGATTGGGTAGGGTTTCTATTAACTTTGCCCTTGTCTCCAACTTGGACTCACCTCGCAGTAATGAGCGGTGTCACTTCTGATCTATTCCTCATAATAGTTCCTTTCTCCTCTAAATCTGGGCAAAATATGATTTATGGGCCGCGCCGTCATTGCCATGCCAGCCTCACGGCTCCGCCGGCGGGACGGGGTGAACGCTGCGCAGCGCTCCCAGCCTCTGCTCCCCCTGTGCGTTGGGGCAAAAGCTGCTCCGGGGCACACCTTGGGGTCCTGGGCACGGGCTCATCAGGGGCAGGAAGGTGCTGGTGGTTGTAGGGCAGGAGCAGGGCAGCGTCCGGCTGTGCCCAGCAGGAGCCCAGCGCGGGCGGAAAGCTGTCCTCTCGGCAAAGCAATCCTGCCGGGACAAAGGGAGCGAGGCTGTCTGCGGATTAAGTCTGGCTCTCTCCTGCTGCCTTAGCGTTTCTTTTAGCAAAGGGATTTATTGCCTGGCGAAATAAATTTTTAATTTCCTATTTTTTTATTTGGGAAGCTGAGCGGGAGCGGGGAGGGCAGCGCTGGTGCCAGGTTTCGGTCACCTCTTGTGGCCGTGTTGGAGCAGGGCTCAGTGTGGGCAGGGGGTGGCAGCCGGGGCCAGAGCTCCTGGGCTCGAGGTGCCCTCATCATGCCTGAGAGTGTGCTCCTGAAAAATCCCAATTCGAGGTAACCCCCAGCCCCAAACCCCACGGTGCTTGCTCCCTGTGCACCTAGTGGACCTGCTCCTCGTCCCTGTCCCCTCTAGGGTACAGTCCCAGCACTCAGCAGACACTCCTGCAGCCAAGCCATTTTTTTCAGAGATTTCTTTGCACCTTCCTCACTCCAAACCCGAGGTTACAAGTCCTGCTCCTTGTAGGCACGTTGCACACGCGTGCTGCTGGTGTGACAGCATTGCTCCCACCACTTCGTGCCACTTATGGGTGCTTGGGAGCCTGCCCCTGCCTCCATCCCCATCACCTCGGGGCTGCAAACCCCCAGAGCAGTCCCCAACAGTTAGCAAGCCCCGGGAGCAGCAGGAGCCCTCCTGACAAACACGTCTCCCCCTCCTTGCAAAGCTGGCTGTCATCTCATTATATCAATAGTGATTAAGAGAGGAAACTGGCAGTTAATCCCCTGCAAGGTATTTTGATGATTAAATTGAGAGCGCCTGGTGTAAAGCTGTGGCATATTAAATTTGACTCTGGGCAGATCAAAAGGGAGGCAGCGGCTGTGTGACCCTCCCGTCCGGCACGGCGCCTTGCAGAGGAGTGCTCTCAGCCTGGACATCTTCTCGTTTAAATAATATATATATATTTTTTATTAATTTGAATCCTTTTTTTTTTGATGCAGGTAGAGTCGGTGCCGGGAGAGGTTCCCACCTGGGATTTTGTCACCTTGCCCAGCTGAGAACCTGCCTCGGTCCTGGCTCAGGGATGGGACCTGGACAGCGGATTTGCAGCCCAAACACCGGTCCCATCCCTTGGGGACATCGAACCCAGGTTTTGCTGTAGCACAGGGTGCTTGTCACGTCCTCGGGCTTGTCACATCCCTGGAGCCAAGCTTCACAAGTGCTGGTGAGCAGGTCATGTCCCCGTCCCTGAGCCCAAGGAGGGAGCGGTTATCGCAGGGGGTCTCGGAGCAGCACCCAGCAGCCGCACGCCCTGTCCCCTTCCCTCTGCCCCACATCGGTTTGTCTTCCCAGATGGTTTGCTCTTTAAAGAAAAACATGCAGAAAAAAAAAAAAAACGGAGCAGTGACAAATATGTTTCCGTCAGCCCGAGTTAAACAGAATTTGATGCTTCGGGACCTTTCCCGATAATTAAAAGCCAAGTGATGGCTCCTTGCTGGTGAGAATTTATTCTGTCACTTGGCCGTGGAGAATCCCTCTTGCCAGGAAGCGTCAGGCATTGGTGCCAGGGCTGTGCTCGGAGCTGCCGGGGTTGGGCCGGGTGTCTGCCCCTGTCAGGCTGGGGGGACAAAACCCTCCCCTCGCCACTCGGAGCCTTGCGGAGGCAGCGAGTGTGGCTGCTGGCCGCGTGTGCCAGGGCTCGTTCCTGCCCCTGGCACCGCCTGTCCTTGTCACCCTGTCCCTGCGTGCCGACCTGTCCCCGAGCAGCAGGAGCTGGGGTGTGGGGGACAGGGTGGGCTTTGGGGCTCCCCAAGGGCTGCGGGTCACTGCTGCCTCCAGGGCAGAGCTTCAGCCCGGGGAGCCCCTCGCCGCATCACCCCGTGCCTCTGACAAGGGCCTGGGCATGGGCAGGAGGATGGGGACAGCCCAGTGTCCCCTTGGGACAGCAAAACTGGTGGCTTTTGGGGAGTTTCTCTGAAGCTGGGGAGTTTCTCCGGTGCCCAGTGGAAGCACTGGGGGGGTGCAGAGCGCGGCTGGCACCACACTGGGTGGTGGTGGTGGGGATCTGTCCCACCAGGATGAAGGCAGCATCGCTGCCAGCACGTGGTTGCCATGGTGATGCGTTTCTGCAGAGCCCCAAGCAGATGATTATTTTTATTTATTATTTTAATCTGGCCTCTGGTCCCCGCTGCCGGAGGTGGACTGGGAGGCTTGCCCGTCTGGGAGGGCGGAAATCCGCACCACTTCTTGTTTGGTCTGACCACGCAGCCCAGGAAGGGGGTCCCAGATGGGGGCACCCCATGCTCCCACCTCCATCCCATTTTCCTTTCACCCTTTCCAATAAGTTTTTAATTAATTGCTGCTGAACTTCATCGGAGGAAGACAGGTCCTGAGGATGGGGCTCTGGGCAGATGAGCTGCTGCCTTTGCAAGCTGCATTTTCCCATCTATAAAGCCAGGATAAATCCTTTTCCTTCGGGCAGCATGAGGGCCCTGTGATGGGGAGCGGGGCTGTGATGCCAGCCTGGCCTCGGGGTGCTCCGGGGACTCTGCGTGCTGTGCCAGCACTGCCCAGCGTGGAGGGGTGCAGGAGGGAGGCAGGACTGGCTCCGTCGGTGATTCAGGCTATGAAATACTTTGTATGCCTGGCACTGCTTCTGCCTGCAGCTGCAGCTCGGCCAGCTCAGGAGCAGCACGCAGCTGGTGGAGCGCGTCGCTCCTCCTGCCGCTGTCCCTGCCCGGGCTGCAGAGCACTCACAGCGCGATGTGTTCGGAGCACACGGAGCCCTGGGTGCTTCCGTGGCCTTGCATTGCTTATCCGAGCACCTGGAGGACACCCCAGGATTTGTCCTCACATGGATGCATGCAGGGCATGCGTGTGCCTGGTGCTAGGGTCCCAGCAAAGCCCACGGACTGCTCCCATGCTGAAAATCTCACCAAGTCCTGCGCTGCGCAGGGATCGGAGGCCCCGGTGACAGCCCAAGGCCACGGGGAAGGTCACAGCAGACCTCAGAATTGAGATTTCATCTTCCCGAGCCGTTCGATGCTTTGCTCTCAAAGCCATCCTTCATCCTTCCTAAGGGAAGGCGCCGCCTCGCCCAGCGGCACACGGAGCTTTTCATACACACGGTATCAATCTCCGCGAGGGAAGCACTTTTATATTGAAGATCTGATGGAGGAATAAATTCCCATAGAAGGAGGAAGCAGAAGCTAATAGGCTCTTTCACAATAAAAGAATAGATCTGCTGACAAAGGCATTTCCAGGGCATCAAAATAAACTGTATTTTTTGCAAAGGCAAGGGCTGCTCCGGGGCTCCTTCACCTCTGCAGGGAGCTCAGCCACAGCCGGCCCCAGGAGGCTGGGACCTGGCTCCTGATCCCAACCTGGTTTACCCCACGCTGTCACCCACACGGAGCCATCCCGTGCGTGGTGCATCTCAGCTCAGTCACCTTTGCTCCTAAGCTTTGGTCTGGTTTAATTTGTGTTTTCTTTTATTCCGGCGCATTCCTCCGATTCCCTTTGCTGGCTCTCACTTTGCTTTTTGGGGTGAGGGCATCGCTTGCCCTGACTCTTGATCCCCGGCAGCACCGTCCTGCACCAGGTGCAGGGTCCAGCTCCCTGCAGCAGCAGGATCCAGCTGCCCCCGCGAGCCCCATTTGCCTCGGGCACCCTGCTTGGGCTGTCCCAGCTCGAGTCTTGGGCCATGGCCCCTGTTCCCCTCCCTCTACCCCAAGGCAGCCCCGGTGCCCCTGTCCCACTGCTCCCAAACTCAGGGCACTTCTCCCAGCACCTCCTGTGCACGGCGCCGCTGCAGCAGCATCAGCATCGCCCCGGCGTGGGGACGCACCTACCCGTGGGGCTGGTGCCTGGTGCCCAGCTCTCTTCTTCATTTCCCCTTTTGAAAAAATATGCGTTAATTTGTCTTTTCTTTCCATTGATTTTCCAGTTAAAACTGCTCTCTGCCTGCCCTTGATTCACACCCTCCAGGAAAATAAGCCCTATAAAAGAAATGGATACCCCCCCTTGCTTAAGAGACTAAAATTTACTGAAGACTTATGCGCTCCAGTCCCCAAAGGGGGCGAGAGGAAATGATTTGTTCAATTAATTATAAATGTTTTAATTTAAATGGCTAATGTAGAAGATAGTCAGATATAAAACAGCAAACTACTGAAGTGTTTTATGGGTCCTTAAAGACCACTAAATGCTTGTTCTGATTCTGCTAAGATCACTCAAATGACTTTTCTTCCTGCGTTCAGGGTAGGGTGCAGTGGGAGGTGGAGGGGGAGGCACGAAGGGGAGAGATTTCCTCTTGTATTTTACATACCTCCAGGCAAGTTGTGATCAATGTTTGCCGATTCATTTCTTTGGAGCTGGAATTTGCCTTTGAAAAACAGAAATGTGTTCTGTACAGTGGAGAGGTGGAAAAAAAAGAACAGAGCACAAGCAATCGTGCTGGGTCAAGGTCGGTGCCTTGCAGCAGGATCAGCCCCACACCTGCATCCTTGGCGTCCTCCCTGATGCCTCCCATAGCCCCAGCTGCAGAGGACGGTGCTCCCTTTAATTGCCAAGTGCAGATAATTCATGTGCCTTCGTCTGCTGCTCCTCTGCAGGTGTAAACCAGCGAGGCCCCATGTATCTCGCCAGGAGTGTGCCGGTTTGTACAGGAAGCCTCCCCAACCTGCCCTCTGTCTTGTCAAAAACTGTTGACGTCAGAAATGTGGAATTACAAGGCTTATTGTGGGAAGAAATACTGCGTGAAAAAAGGAATCCCAAATGGGAGTTTTCTGAGTGCATGGGAGGGAGAAGGAGCTTGTCTGTGTGCATGTGTGTCTGTGCGGCTCGGGGCACGACATATGTAGGGAACCTGTGTGGTGCTGCCACTAATTCTCCTTTATGGTTCCTATTTTGATGCTGAAAAGGAGCAGACGTGGACTGGGAGGAAGTAAACTGGCTGCTCAATAAGCGCATTGTCTCAATTTGTTTCTCCTTTCTCCTCTCCTTCTTCAAACTGTCCTTCCCTGAAAAGCATTTTCCTGGAGCTCTCAGTGAGTTGACCCCTAAGGCTTCGGGGCTATTACCTAACTAAATGGCTTCGCTTTCCATGCCTCAGCAAAATCCCCTGCGTCCAGCACAACCCATCTCCTCCCAGGCCGCACAGAAACAATTATAGCAGCAAAAGCTTTACACAGCCATAATTAGGCGTCCTTGCCATGCAGCAGCAGGCTGTGCCCCGGGAAGGTCGGGGCTTTGGCTGCTGCTTGTCAAAGGGGTCCTCAGCGAGGAGCGGCTGTGGGTGGGTTCATCGGAGTGGGCATCAAGCCCTCCCTGCCATGCACCTTGTGCGGTGCTGCCCCTGGCATTAAGGATTTAAGCAGTTACATTCAGGGGCATCTAGAAGAAGGCTGGGCTGGGAAAAGCGACCCGTCCTTGAGCAGGGACTGCAGCGTTGGCAGGAGCCGCGTGCTGGGGCTGAAAGGTGGGAGAGACGAGAGGTGGCAGGAAAGCGAAGGGAAATTGAGCAGTTACATTTTATTGAGTGAAATGCAAAAAGTGGGAACGAGCACTAAGAAGAAAATGGGATTTGAGAAATTATTACTTTGGAGATTATTAAAATGGAAATATTTGTGGCAGAGCGCGGAAATTGGTCTCTAAAAACGATGCTCCCTTGAACCCAAGTGTCCTTGCGGGTAAGGGACTGATCCCCCCGTGCTTAGGCTGTGCGCGTAGATTTATTCACTCTTACATCAGTGTCTGGGGTCTTTCCATGAAAGCACCCTGAAATCCTGTTGAGGTGGCATATTTTTCTCTCTCTAGGAGAGGAGCATCGCGATGAGCAGGGAGAGCGGCCAGTGCCCTGCCGGAGCTGCCGGGTGCCACGGGTGCCGGCAGGACCGCGTCACCTGCAGAGCGCATGGTTGGGAGCGGGGCATGGGGCTGCTCAGAGCACGGGGAGCTGCGACCCGCCTTGTTAGGAAGCAGAACGCCTCTCACAAATGGATTTCCAATTTCCTGTCCACCTGCTTAGCTGAGACAGATTTCTTGCTTTATAATTACTTTTTGGGTACTTACAGGATCCGGTATCCAGGCAACTTGATGCCTCCTAAATCCTCTCGCAAATTTGTTTGTTGGGTTGTTTGGTGGTGTGTTGTTTTTTTTTTTTTTTTTTTTTTTTTTCTGTTGATTTTTAGGTGATGGAAAAACATCAGCCATATTCTTAAAGCTTTTTTCCTTGCTGCTCTCCTTCCCCAAGCCTCCTGGCTGGGCACTGTGTCACATCAACGTCTCAGGGCTGAGTTTTTTGGTGTGGCAGCCCCAGCAGGGCAGGGAGCTGAGCTCGTGCCTAGGAGCGCTCAGCCACGTTTCCAGTAAGGCTCCAGCCTTCATGGAGAGGGGTCACCCCGGCACCGCTCTGAGCAGATGCAGGGCTGCACAGCGACCAAGCAGCTGACCTTCCCCTCCTTCTGTTTATTGAAATGTTCATGGACAAATGAAGGAGGAAGAGGGGAGGGGAGGAACAGCAGATTTGCAATTATTTACAGGCCCCGGCAGCCTCTTCATTACCATGCAGAGAGCAGGGGCGAGTCAAGGCGCCCCACAAAAGGTTACACATCGAGATGCATTTGAAGGCTCTGACCTCTGTTGTGCAAAGTGTAATTTAATTAACTTTTGCCTGACTGTTCAAAAGCTGGAATAATTTGGAAATCTGCGTGTGGGTCGCCTCCCACGTGCTTGCTGGATGCCCCGTCCTGCCTGGCTCGGAGCCTCGGGGGCATTTTCTCTTCGTCCTCTCCCCTCTGGCAGGTCGGGTGTCCTGTGGCACAGCGCACCCGGGCTCCAAGCTCTCGCTTATGGTCGTGGTGGCAACAATTAGGCCATCAATCAATAAACTAATTCTCCCATTTACAGTCATTAGGGACTGTGGATCTAAGCATCTGCTTTTGCTAATGAGTTTAAAAGTTGGCTAAATATGGCAGACCTGCTCTCATGGAGGAGGAACAACAGGAGTTCGATGCGGAATTGGACTCTGGTGAACATGACATCAATTTTAATTAGCGAGCTTCCACAGTTTCCCAACTAAGCCGACATACAGAGGGAAGGCGGCTGTGGGCGCTGCTGTGGGCAGGAGCCCAGCCCCTCTCCTGGACTGGCCCCCACAATTTGGGGGGCACAAAACGCTGGCCTGGCCTGGCTGCAGCCCTTTGCTGTCACGTTCATCCCATTATCTGGTGAGCAGTCAGTTATTTACACCTCCAGGCCTAACGCCCCCACTGCCACGGGGATGCTGATGTTGGAAAAGCCCTGTCCTAGAGCTTAGAGGGAAGGGAGAAAGCTTTTCCTTCACCTGCCTCTACGTGACTTCACTCACAGGGGGCCAGGATCTCCTGGGCTGGTGTTTGACCAATGGGCACCTCCATCTCCTGCCCTCGCTGGGCTCTGCAGGGATTTGAGTGCTCTCAGCAGAGCCCAAACTTGGGGCTGGAGCCTGTGCAGAGCTCCCCAGGTACCATTTTCCTCACAGCTGCTCAGTGCTGGGATGCAGCAAGGCCGTCCTGGCTCTGACCCCATTGCCCCACGGGTGGCCCTGCTGCTGCGTGCCCAAGGCAAAGAAAATAAGAAAAAGGAGAAGCGCAGAGCCATGCACCTAAATCTTCTCATTTATGACTTATGCTCCTAACTTTGACAAGTCCTTATATAACCGAAATTAAGCTTCAGCTGTATTAAATCTTCAGTGAGTTAGGCCTGCAGTTATCCTATTCTCTTGAAGATTTAATGACCGTCCCCGTGCGCCTGAGCCGCAAGCGCCCCGGGCCTGCTCCTTGCAGCACCTCCCGGCCCAGGTTCAGCCCGCGATCGTTCGGGCCGGCCCTTCTCGGGTGGGAGTGGAAAGCAGAGGTGAAATCAAAATTCTCATAGCTCACTCATTTTGTGCCTGTTTTGTATGATTTACCAGCTGCTGAGATGCCCCAAGGCAGCCCAGCTGGAGCTCCGGCAGCACACGCAGCCAATGCGTCCCGTTTCCTCCGGCGAACGTTTTCTGGTGAGAGAGGTGCTGGGTGGCCAGGGGTCCTGGTGCCGGTGCTGGCTGCAGCCACACAGGTGTGCTCAGGGCTGAGCAGTGTTATCTGCCTCAACCAATGCTCTTCTTCCTCTGGGGAGGCTAACAGCATCTGTCATGAAGGCAAAGCTAGTTTGGAAAGGCAATTATGCAAAGGCAAATGTGTTTTTAAGACAACGTGGAACGCTTTGAGCAGCAGCCCTGGCAACTCACCTGCTCACAGCGATGTGTCTCCCCACAATTTGAGGGTGCGAGCTGCTCGGTGCCCTGCCTGTGTGCCATCCCCGCACCGTGCCCGGCGCCCAGCCGTGCCGCAAAGCGCTCAGCCCGGGAATGTTCTCCGGGGTCTTGCCAGGCAGGGGATGAAACGCTGCTCCGTGCAGAGCCTGGTCCTCTCAAAGCAGCGCCGCTATTTTCCTGATAGATCTATTTCTGCAGCACACCAGACATCACGTTTTCAGGAATCTCATGTTTCTCGGTGCGGGTTAAAACAGCAGATAAAAGGAACCATTTGAAAAGTCCTCTCTCCTTTTCTTGTGCGCTCTTCGGTGAGTCAGATGGAGGCATTACCAGCTGTCAGAGGTGTTTTAAGGCCTGGCCTTCTCCGGATAAAAGCAAAGTCCAGGCAGAAGCTTTGGCTTTCAGTAAAGATTTCTCTTCCTGAGCCTTTCCCTCAGCGTGTTCCTGTGTCCGTGCCACGCATTGCGCCCTTGCAGAGCCGGCCGATGGGGACGAGGAGAAGGAACGGGCAGCCCAGTGCTGAGCCTGCTTTGATTTTAGCTCCTCCAAGGAAGTTTTGGCGAGTTGAAAAGGAAGAACTTCAGCCTTGTTTCATACGGTGATTTTTTTCTTCAGTACCTGTAGTAATTTGCTGAACCAGAAAGGTCTTGGCATGGCTGAGAATAATTGCTGCACGTGGGGCACGGCTCCTGGCACTGCTCCGTGACAGATGTGTGCAGCTGGTGGGGAGAGCAGGATGCAGGAATTCGTGTTAATTGCCTGCAAAGGTCAGATCTCATGGGGGGCTGGGGTTTCCGGGCTGGGGCCCCCAGACGACAGCCTTGAAAGGGTGAACAAGCACGACCCGTGGGGAAGGCTGGGTGCTGGGTAGAGCTGCCACAAGCCTCCTTAGCCAACACTCTTGATGCTCTTTTTAATACATATATTAAAAGGGTGATAATAAGCAAATCCGTCAGTTATGCAAATGAGTGGCAATTGCATCTTGAAGAGCATCCCACAGTTTAATTACATCATAATTGCAATGTAACACTTTAATTACCATATGCATTACAAAATCATGAGCACTGTTTTTAATCTCTTCGCTAATATTTCAAATCAAACAGATTGCACGGGGCCTGCGCTGCAATCCTGCGAACAGTGGCACCGGCCCCGGCCCCGCGCAGCAGCAGCAGGCACACGGTGCCCTGGTGCTGGCCGGGAGACTGCTGCCAGCAGGGCACAGCTCTTTGCAGGTGTCTGGGTGTGCGCAGAGCCGAGCTGCGGCCTCCTCGGATGCCGTCCCCAACCAAGGGGACCCGCTGGGGTCTGCAGGAGGCAGCGCTGGTGCTGCACACACCGGTGCTGTCCTCCAGCTTGGGAGCCCAGCACAGCACCGGCTGCACTGGAGGAGCGAGGACACATCCACGCCAGGCTCTGTGGTGGTAGGCAAGGCAGCAAATACATGGTCACTCTTTAGAAAGCCAGAATATTTTAAAAATGCTGCAGGATATTTGCCGGAGCCACTTGGCTGGGCTCGCCCTGGAGCCACACGGGTCCCCCCCTGCCCAGGGATGGCCGGGTGAGGTGGCTGCAGGGAAAGGGCTGCGGGGTTGAAAATGGCCGTTTTGGAAGAGGGGGGTTGATGAAATGCTGCCCTTGATCTTTGCTTCCCCTCGCAGCTCAGGAAAATGAATTTCGCATTCTCCTTCTCACCCCCGAGAGGGAAACAATAATGCTTTCTGGAACACAGCTTTAGCTGGAGACTTGTGAATTTGATTTAAACCAGTTTATTTCATAAATATTCCAAGTTTGCATGCTTCACTTTTCCTCCCATCCAGCTCCTTTCTTTCCCCCATAAAGGGACATCTAGTAAGTGACTTAAGAAAAATAACAGACGGGCTTAAACAACAGACTGAAATTCATGCCTGGAGACTCCAGAGAGGACTGCTCGTACGCAGTGATGTGTGCGATCAAGTGTTGGATGGATGGAGAGGAGCAGACGGGGGAGACGAAGCCACGGCTGTCTTTGTGGCCATGCCTTGGCTCCTCAAGCCCCAGCTTACACCGGGCTGGGCGGCTCGGGACTCCCCGTACCCGGCCAAATTCCTGCTCCTTGGTACCACCGGCCCCATGCTGCCTGCGGGCAGCTGCAGCAGGGTCTGCAAAAGGACAGCACCGACCCCTCGTCCCCGTCCTCTGCAGAGGGGCTGCGATCCGG
The DNA here is from genome assembly GCA_011076525.1 of Nettapus auritus. Taxonomy (NCBI): domain Eukaryota; kingdom Metazoa; phylum Chordata; class Aves; order Anseriformes; family Anatidae; genus Nettapus; species Nettapus auritus. The sequence goes on along the minus strand of CM021787.1, from coordinate 4,761,386 downwards.
GCAGGCTCTGCAGCACCAACCCCGCTCCCTTCCCTGGCACACGGAGCGGGGCTAAAGCCACCGCCGAGCCCTTCGCATCGCCGCTGCTTTTGCTGCAGATCTCTGGTGCGCTTTGCCGTGAGCTGGCAGTGATTTAAAATCATCCTGTGCTAATCCATATAAATTCTTTTAATCGCGGGTTTAATCTCTTAAGCACGCACTAATTAAATTACACGTCAGCCAGAGCCACACCAACGTAATGCGTGAGGATCGCGGCCCCGGGGGCAGTGGGGAGAGCTTCAGGACTGAGCCCTGTGACATCTGGGCGGCCGCTCCTGAGGCCTCAGCCACCATTTCCTTGTTGTTGTTTCCCCGTTTGCTTTTCCCACCGCTTTGAGCTGCAGGGAGTGGTTGTGCTCCCAGACAGCCAACGGAGGGCTGGGCACCCAGCTCCAGCAGCATCGCCCCGGGCAGGATCAGAGGCTGGCTGAGCTCCAGCAGGCTCCTTCCTCTGCAGGACACGGTGGAGGCAGAGCTCTCACTTTCCACATTCACAGACTCTGAAGGAAGAGGAAACGCAGGGGAGGAGAAGAAAAAGCCCCAGCACCAGCTAACGGCGGGACCTGGAGCACAGCCCCGTGTCCTGAGCTACTCTCAGAAGACTCAGAGAGCTGCTGAGCTCCTGGACAACTGTTCTTCTCCTTTGCTCCGCTGCAGCCGTCCTCTTTCACCCAGCTGGACAGAGCCGTGCGTTTTAATGGGCTGGCATTAACGGAGGGAAGCGCTGTGACACGAGCAGCACATTAAGAGATTAAACTTTGTGGTGGGAAGGGGGAAGCAGAGATGAACTGCTGGGTGGAGAGATGACTGGCTTCGGGATTGTCACAATTACCGTACTTAATATTTTTTAACATTAAGAGCCAAATAGGGGCATATATTTAATTCATTAAAACAGTGTGAAGTAGCTCCCTCCATCCCAACGCAGTTAATCGGTGCTCTATAGAGAAGTATCAGGGAATAAGTGTCTCCTAATGAAAGGGTCCCTGTAAGGTCAGCCTGGCGCTTGTTAGCTAATCGGGGACTTATTTGTTTTGCAAATTGCTCTCCCATTTTGAACCGCTGTGCAGTAATTTCCATGGCGGGGAAGCAGGAGAGAGTTCACGGGGCTGTTCTTGAAGCCCTCAATCTGTCACTGGGAGGAGGATAAAAATAGCCCAGAAAAGAAAAGGAGCAGGCTGCTGGGGCCGTGCCAGGCGTCCAGCCCTGCGCTGCACAGCCGGGGACATCGGGAGACGGCGGTGGCACCGTCCTGCACGTGCCTGGGTGCCCTGCTCCTGCCTTCCCATTTCTATGATGAAAACCACATTAACTGCAGTTTTATGGATGGAAGAAACCAAAACGCTGAGAGCAGCAGGCTCCGATGGAGGCCACCACACGGGGAGGCCGCCGCACGCCTGGGGACAGCTGTCCCCAGTGGGGACAGCCCGCAGTGGGTCGGAGTCGAGCCACAATGTCCTGCATTATCTGTCCTATCCGTGTGTGTAAGGACGCAGTTATTTCACCCACATGCATGTGGGGATGAGCCAGATGTTGCAGTGTCCCTTTACATCACCATCCCGAGCCATCCCCTGGAGAATGCAGCACCATGCTCGCTCCCCTCTCCTCAAACATGGCTGTTGCTTTTGGGAAAGAGGGAAAAAAAAAAAATACTTTTTCAAGCAGAAATACAGAGTGACGCGTAAATTGGGCTGTCATCCTTTCCTCAGCAGTCCGTCAGCTCCGGTTCAGCAGTCCCCCCCTCTCCGGGCTGTGTGTGGCAGGGGCCCAGCGACCTTTATTTCTCAATGTCACAGGTAAAAAATAGCCTTTGCTCTTATTTCCCCCTAAAGTAATGTAGAGTAAGGGAACCTTCCAATGAGGCAGATTTTTTTTTCTCAAATATAATGGAAATGGAAGAATTTCAACCCCTGTATTTGTGCACAGGAGAGGTGCAAGCAGGTTAAGTGTCCAAAGCTGCACTGATTGTGGCAGGGAGTCGCCCTGCTCTCCACGGGCCCATTTCCCTTCAGCATCTTTCCCAGAGGCTGAAGCATCCCCAGCACGCCACGAGCTGAGCGTCCACAGGCTCTAAAATCCTAAAGTGGAAGAGGTGAGTGAGAGGATGGAGCACACTGTCCCCAGTGCTGGCTCCTCCAACACTGCACATCCATCAGCAGGAGAGCACAGCCTCGCTCAGGGGCCGGCACCGAGAAGTTCCCAGGGAATGAAGCCAGCAATGAACTTTTACTGGGTTTGCGTTTCTCTGCAGGAACCTTTGGGGCTGCTTCTGGGTTTGACTTCTGGGAAGAGCTCCTGCATCCTTCCAGGTAATGAGGCTGATTTCCTGCAGCTGTATCGAACCAGCACAGCGAACGTGCTAGGAGGGAGCCTGGGAATAACACTGCCTCTCCCAGCCACTTAATAACACACGGCCTCCTGCTCACATCCCTGGCCAAGTAACCATGGCTGGGCTGCCTGCCGTGCGGGAGGCCAGCGGCCGGATCCTGCAGCCTCTGACACGGTGGGGATTGGTGAAGAGCAGGCGGCAGGGCTGGAGGCTGCGCTCGCCTGGTTCTTCCTTCTCCCCGAAATTAGTGGTGGTCACATTGAGTTTGTGCAGTGATGGGATTTGGTTAATTCCTGCAGGTTTGTAAGGACTGGAGACAGCCAAGCCTGAGATGGAGCCTTCTGGTCGCAGACGGGAGCTGTGAGCACCACCAGGTGAGGTTGCTGCTCCTTGGTCGCTCCCAGGCTTTCGTGGGTCCCATGACAGCTCTGCTCGCTTGGCTCCAGCGGCACAGACAGATGACAGGCGGCAGCCCCAGGGGCCATCGTGCCATCGTAACCCATGGGGTCTCCCTTCTCTCACAAGGACTAGGGTTTGGGGCAAAGCTGCCCAAGGACTAAAGAGACTCAGTCTCTCTCACGAGAACACGGGGGGATTTTTAAACCCCGATGACCAGCATTTCCTACCAGAACCCATCTTCCTAGAGCGCAACCTCCGGTGCCAACATGGACGCAATACCTGCCCACGGCCATCTGAGGGGATCTGTGATTCCCACATCAAGCATGAGCCAAGGCTGACCTTCCTCGGCATGTGAGAGGCATCTCAGCTCCACACCTGCCCGTACAATTTCAGGCTCCCCGAGCCTGAAAGCCGCCGTGGCTGGGTCATGCCCCGCAGCTGCCCCGGCCCTCGGCACCGCCGCTTCCCCGCGCAATGCCGGGGCTGCCGGCATCAAGGGCAGGCGGAGGAAACGCTTCGCCTTGATCCAGAGGGATAAGAATAGCGAGCGGCAGGCGGCGGCCGGTGGGGTGCAGATGAAAGGCGGCCGGCTCGCATTCTTCCCACGGCCGGGGCGATCTGCCCCCGCTTTCTTCCAGCCGTAATTGCCTGCCACGCCGCAGATGAGTGTTGCACTCCACCAAAGCCCAGGGCACGGCGAGGCCAGGACTCCGGGCTCTCCGTCAATGAGCGGGGAGGTGGGGAGGACGCTTTGATCCCGCTCTTCTTCCTCTGAGGCGCTGAGGAGTTGCGAGGCTGTGAGGAACGCGGCGCTTGAGCTCCAGCTTTCCGGGGACCGGCCTCTGCTCTGCCATTTTGGGAGGGCTCTGGGCGGCGTGGTGCTGGGCGGTGGTGCTCAGCCAGGCGCTCTCGCCAAAGATGCTCGCTGCCCCAAATCACAAAGCCCACATCCCCGAGCACGTTGCAGCACCCAGCCGCGTGTCCCTTTGTGATGGCAGTCACCAAGAACGCTGCGAGGGCTGAGCTACTCCGTGTCCAGGCGGTAATTAGATCAGTAATTAGGGATGGCACGGAGCCATATCTGCTTTGAACCATTCTCCAAGCTGCTGGGCACCAGGTGGCAGGGCAGCAGGGCCGGTGGAGCAGGCAGTGCTGGACGTCCTGCCTCTGGTGGTCCGAGGCGTTGTGGTGCCCTAGCACTGAGATTTCCAAAGCCAGCAGCCGTGGTGGAGCACCGTGGCCTCTGACTTCCCCATGTTTTTTTTCAGGTGCTTTTCTGTCTTTGCTTTCATTAATTTGCCACACACACACAGCATAAGGAGGCTCTAAGCTCCATCTCCAGCCGCAGCAATCCAATGCTTCCCCAGCAGAACCCACCTGGAGAGCGTGCTCTGACAGTCAGCAAATTGTGAAGAAATTCACGGCATCCTTCAGAGCAAGAAATTATCCTGGAGTGGAAGTTATGGCTCTGGCAGCCTTACAGATACAGAAAAAAAAAATCCGAAATATAAAGGGTGGATAAGGCTGGAGATTTAACGGGCGCACTAAAAACCTGTGAGCAGGAAACACCTCAATCTGGGAGAACTTCAGCTGTGCCTTCTCCCTTTACGTGAAGGTGACCTGGCAGCGGTGTCCAAAGGAGATGGAAGGCAAAACCTACAGCCACAGGGTTTGGAAGCACCAACAAGTGCCAGAAAAGGCACCGTGCCTGGCAGGCGCTGGGCGGCCCCGTGCTGGGAGCAAGGAGAAGAGGCCGGAAACGTCAGGGTGGGAGCAGGCAGGGAAGGAGGAGGACACTCGAGTCTCCTCTAAAGGACATTTCCCAGAGCGAGAAAGCGTAAATATTCCCCAGAAATGCCAGGCTGGGGAATGAGATCTGCAGGTCGGAGCCCAGCCTGGCTCCGGCAGCAGCAGCGGGATAAGCGGCCCTTTCTGAAACACCCAGGGCTCTGCACAGCCTCCCTGCTGCCTGCACCCCGTTACCGAGTGGCTCTTGTCGTCGGGGGAAGCTGAAAATCACCCATCCCAGTGCCCGGTGCTGCTCCCAACACCCCACAGGGACGGTTGAGGATGCTGAAGGAGGCAGGAAATAGTGGGGAAGCCTCCTCATCTCTTGTTTTCTCTTGTTACTAGGAAATACCAATATGGAATGGGAATTTGGGGAGGGTCTCAGAGGCAAAAGGTCAGCTTGGACAAATTTCTCAACCTGAACTTAAAACGGAAAGGGGCAAAGCGGTTTGCTTGCTGATTTGCCAGGCAAACCCACTCCAGCTTCAGATGGCGGCTAATTAAAGTGCTGACATTTTAAGACACAACGATGCAAAAATCTCTTGCTGCAAGCCAAGTCTGGGCCCTTTTCAGAGTTCAGTTCATGAATTTGCTACCCAGAGGGCCCAGGAGCGGCACGAGCAAGCCAAGCAGGCTGAGAGGGATTTTTGGTCTGGTATTTTTCTTAGGGTGCGAGCAAGCTTTTAGCCTTTGGGAGAATGCTGCAATGCTCCCCAGCAGCTCTCACCTGTGCGAGCAGAGCAAAGTGAAGCCTGGCCGTGCTGCCTTGAAGCAGCCGCTTTTCCAGAAGGCTGGGGGGCTTTTGGGGGATCTGAAGGCAGCGGGGGGCTGCGAGCGGTGCCGTGCCATCTGCCTGCTGACACCGCGGAGGGGAGACGCGGGCTGCGAGCACGGGGCTGGCTGGAAGAGAGCGAGCTGCAATCAAGAGACATATTGTGGCTGTTTGACTTCCTGTGCGATGCATAATTTAGGAGACAAAATGCAAAAGTCAGCTCTGCTCAGCGGGGATTCGGGAGTTGATTTGGGGGAGTGTAGGAGGGGAGACGCTGTCCCTGTGATTGCTCGGTGCGGGAGGAGGCTGACAGGTGATGGGGAGCAGTTGGAAGAGGAACGATCCTGGCTCATCCTGATGGTTTTAGGCAGGCTCCAGCTCCGACTGGCGATGTCGGCTCACGGGGCAGTGCTGCCAGCTGGCTTTTTGGTGCTGGGACGTTCAGCATTTCCCCAGGCTGTTCCCAGGAGGGGCCCCTCCAACAGCGGCCTCGGGGATGCTGCAGCGAGATGAATAAATGGTGATGTGCTCGATAAACAGCCAGGCGAGGGGGAGAGGGGGCACGGGGGGCACCGGGATCTTGGTGGGCTGCTCTGGAGGGGATTGGGGCAAGGGGGGTCAACAGCCAGAATGAAACAGCGGGGTGGCTGCAAGCACTGCCCCGTGGCAAAATGTGGCACTGGGATGCGGAGCACTGGGATGCCTTGGTGGGGGCATTTCAAGGCAAATCATCCCACGAGTAGCTCTTTGGGGCCAGAGAGATGGCATATGGCAGTGCGGATCTGCTCTGCTGGGGTTACCAGTGCCCTGAGACCCTGCTTCCCCATGCACCCCTTATCTTTTGGGATGTGCCTGCCCCAGCTGCAGGAGAAAAGCCTTCTTCTCCACGTGATGGAGCTGCAGCTTCTGGGGTCAGCAGGGGATGGATGTGCCAGCAGCGGCTTTGGGTTTAACTTGCTTTAAAGCCGTGCTCCTCCTCGCCATTGCTCCTGGAGGGCAGCTGGGTTTACACGAACCAAGCGGAGCCCCAGAGCTGCTGCTGCCAAAAGGCCTCCTCCAAACCCAGCACCGGCCCTTCACCTTCCTGCTGCCCCAGCACAGCCCTGCAGCAGAAATCTGGGAGGTGAAAGGAGGCTCCCAGGGCGAGCCGGGCCTGACTTCGGGCTGCGGTGCTCCTGGAGCAGAGATGTCGGGGGTGAAATTCCCCCAGGACAGGCAGCTGCAGAGCTCCTGCTGCGGGCAGGGGCAGCTGAGCTCCAGGGAGCCGTGAGCGGCCGTGCAAGGTCCAGCCTGCAGCTCCTCGGAAAATAAATAACGCCACGCCAAGCACGGCGTGAGCTCAGCTCGGAGGCCACGCGCCGCGAGCTCCCGCAGCGCTGCCTGGCTGCCGCGCTCCCCAGGGCAGCCGCGCAAGGTTGGAGCGAGGGCTGAAGGTGAGCTCGCGTCCTCACCCAGGCACAGACATTTTCTGCTCCGTCATCCTGAGTTTTCTGCTCTGCTTTGCCAGATTGTTCCAGGGGAAGCCGGGGAAGGTGCGGGCACCGCACGGCGCGTTCTTCCAATGCCATCTAGTGTCTGGCCGCAGCTCCGGCCAGCTGCGTTGTGGCACCAGCCCTTATTTATTGCAGAAGGATCTGTGAGGGCCAACAGGCTGTTCCGGCTGGTTATTAAAAGCAGTACCTGCAGCGTGGATAACTAACTGGTCGGTGCACAGGTTGGGCTTGATTATTTTTTCTATCGCTTCTGTTTTGCAATAAAAGCTCACCCCAGCAGGATGGATGGCGAGGATCCGACGGCGTGCCTGGGGTGATTAAAGTCTTGCAGCCTTCCACCGCTTGTCTTGTAGCCCCAACATCACCTGGGGCTTAATCACTCAGAAAAGTGCTGTCATGTCTTATTGTCACCATATTGGGAGCACGACCTCTTTCCCATTTAGCTGCCATTTCAAAATAATGCGACTTGCCAGGGGACAGGCATGACTCAGGAGACTGGTAATAGGATATAAAGACTTTAACCTGCGGGTTGGCCATTTGGATGCTGCCAAGGTCAGCAGCAAGGGCAAAGATGTTGCTCGCACAACGATTATTTTGCCAAACAACCCAATACAGAAATAACCCAGCCCCTTTGCGGTAACCAGCAGGGTCTGAAGGCTGGGTTGTTCCCGTTTTGAAAGCACCCCTGAATGCCTACCCCTCTCTACCTGGGTTTTAGGATCCGGTAACTGCCCATGGGCCTGAACTTCATTGCAGGGACCTGTCTGGACAGACTGGGAGCTGTTAGTTCTGCCCTTAGTTCTTGCACAGCAAGCTTCCACAGGACAGCATTCCTGAGCACCCTGCTGGCCTCGTGCCCTTCTCTCCATCAGCTGCAGTGATTTAGGGCAGCTCTGACCTCGCGTCCACCCTCGGCCACCAGTGACTGTGCAAATTTATCTCCTCGGTAGCAGACTGTCTCATCCAGTCCGTTTGATTCCGTGATTAATTAAGCTCTCACTAGAGATGAGGTTGCTCCCTCCAGCCACACTTATAAATATTAGCAGACGAAGGGGGCCTGGCCGTGTGAGACGGCTGCAACCAGCCCGTGCCGTGGATAGGTTGCCAGGGCAGAACTGCAGCAGAAATGGGGCCGCTGCAAACCCTCTGCTTACCAAACCTCAGCACCTTTGTGCTGCAGCCCCCTCCTCATTAGCACACTGCCCTCACCCCGCTGCTGCTCCAGCCAGGTCTTTAATTGCTGTCGGCCTCATTAGCAGTGGCACTGCCTCACCATTCCCTTTAATCGTGGGCTGCCTCCTTCCCCAGCCCCAGGAGCGCTGCATGGAGCGCGTTGGGTGAGAACCTCCCCAGAGCCCTTTGGGACCTGTCAAAATGGGGCTGAAGCCCTATTGCCACTCTTGTAGGATTCCCACTGAGCCCTAGGCTGCGGGGCTGTGGCTGTTTGGGTTCTTTCTGCGAGCACCAGGGATGGGGGTCAGCCCCATGGCTCGTGCCCTGAGCCCCCAGCAGCTGCAGGGCCTCCTGCTGCAGCTCTCATTAAATGGGTGAGCCTGCAGTGATGGCACCCCCAGGAAGCTCTGGGCTTTTTGCAAGGATCTTAAGGTGTATGCAGCCAGCAGAGGTCCTGACTGCCCTGGAGACCCAGGGTAGGTGAAAGCCTCCTGCGATGGGGGGCAGCAGCAGCAGGGCTGGCCTAGGCACAGTGCGCCTCGCCGCTCGCTTCGGCTGCACCAGCTCTGGATGCTCACCAGCTTTCCCAAGGGTTTAGGCAACATCCAGCCAGCTCCGCGTGTTTGCCTTTCACTAATCTGTTTGGTTTTTGTTTTGTTTTTGTTTTTGTTTTTGTTTTAATTGTCTGCAAACAAGGTGCCGCCTTCTTTGCATAACAAATGTGTCCGGCGATGCATCGGGAGAAGCCAGCAGTGGGTGGCCGTGCGCCCCGCTCGCAGGTGGTGTGGGGCCGTGCCCCCTTCTGCTCTCAGGACCTGGGTTGCCTTGGGAAGCCCCCATTTTCCATCACTGCTCCCCACCTTCCTCTCCCCACCGTGCTAACTGATGACCCCAGGGTCCAGAGAGCACCACGAGCTCAGAGCCTGATGCTGCTTATGCTCTGTAATTTCACCCCGAGCTTGTTTTGCTGTATTTATCCAGCATCAATAATGGGATTCTGCCCTACTAAAAAGCATCTGCATGCAACGGCACTGAAAGCAGAAGCGATTCCTGCTGAGTTGGTGTGTAAAAGCCTTTGCAATCATCTCGTGCTGCAGACGTGAAGGACAGTTTAAATACAAGGCTCTTTAATAAGATGAAAACAGCCTTTCCCCACCGGTACTCTGCCTGCTTTTTCATGCGGTGGGAACCCTCCGGTCAGTGCCGGGCCAGCTGCCCATGTGCTGAGGGGTTTCCCCACCACGTCCCCTCCTCGCTGACCCTTTCCTGCACCATCAGCACAGTGCCAGGAGCAGGCTGGGGATATTTGGGCTGTACCCCCCCCCAGACTTCCCTACCTTGGCTTCTTTAAAAAAATGAAAATAAAATAAAATAATAATAATTAAAAAAAAAAAAAAATCAATCATCACAGGTGGTTTCAGATGGGTAAAAGAGAAGCAGAGGCCTCAAGACCCACCTTCACTGGGTGCCCTGTGGAGCCCCTGGGGTTGGGGGGCCCAGCAGCTTGTCCTGGGAAGGGCTGCCAGAATTGGGGGGCCTTGCCCAACGAGAGGCAACTTGCTCTTCACAGTTGCTGGTTGCAACAGGCAGCTTGCTCTTCACAGCACCAGCCTGAAATGCTTTTCCTTCCTTTAATATTATTTCTAATCCAGGTAAATAGCTCCCAAAACTGCTGGCAGCACTGATGCAGCTTGCTTAGGGGGAAAGGAGCTCTGGCGGCCTCACCTGCAGAAGGCAGAGGACAACGCCGTGCCTCGGTCTGCGCAGCAGGATGATGGGCAGAACTGCTCACCCGCCGCCTTGCAGAGTTTCCTCCACCGTGTGATTCATGTCAGGAGCTTGTTGGGTGACTCCGGGATGAATGACGCTATATAAATGCAAAGCGTTATTAATATTTCATGCGGTAGTGAAAGTGCACAACTGGGGCTCGTTCCTGCAAGACGAAGTGCCGCCGTGTCGGCGAACCTCCCCGGCCCCGAGCTGCTTTCCTCCAGCAGAGGGTGCAGCCTGGGGCAGCTCCCTGCCCCTGGAGAACAAATCCGCAGCAAACTGAAGCGGGAGAGGCAGCTGTGGGATGCCACCATCCCTTACAGGCATCCGTCTGTCCTGTTCGGGAGACGATGCAACAGTTCCGTCCCTTCCCTGCTTCCCCAGGAGGACATCCACCTGATGTGGCTGCGACTGTCCAAAAGGGAGGGTTTTAACCCAGAAAGCAGCAAGCCGTGAGAGCCTCTTCGGCTACCTGCAAGCATGGGGCAGGGGGTCCCTGCTGGGTGCCATGGGACGAGGGGGCTGCCCTGGGATCCCGCTCCCAGGGGGGCTGGGAGCCCCCTTCCCATCACAGCCGCTGCACCAGAGGGTTAAAAAAACATAAAATAATTACCAAAAAAAGGTCTTGTTTGATTTCAAACTGCAGAACTCTTCCCTGGAGCCATCGGCAAACAGTGGTAATTTACTTTACAGCTGTTTAGATTTGTTTCTCTCCATTTTTTTAAAAACCCAGTGGAATTGCAAATGAAACGTGTGTTTGCTCCTCAGATGACTCGGGCTCTACGTGAGCTCTCGCACCCCACGCAGCAGCACCCGCTCCCTGGACCCTCACCCACCCGATCCCTGTGCCCGCGGTGCCCCGGGGGGGTCAGGCCTCAGAAAGTGGCTTCTGTGGGAGGGGGTCCCCGTCCCGGGAGGGTCCTGGGCTCTGGGATGGGGGCGACGGGAAGGGGACTTGCACCAGCTTGCAGCACAGGTATGGGGAGCCTGGAAAAGGTGGTTAATTAATTCCCAGCGAAATAATCAGCTGCCACCTACTCATCAGAAGGCAGGGAGGGCAAAATGCTCTTATTAAAGCGTTGGCACGCTGCAAAGTCTGAGAAAAAGGGGATTACGAAGGGTGGGGGTTGGCTCCCAGGGCTTTGGCCATGTCACCCCCTGGGGGTCCAAGAGAGGGCAGATGGGGAGGGGGCAGCGGCACCCAGGCTTCCACCGTGCTGGGGGACCCTGGTGTCCCCAGGGCAGCCGAGGACAAGCGGCTCAAAGCCCCTGCCCCTCCCCGCGGTGGTGCAGCCTGTGCTGCCTGGGGGCAGGATTGGGCTGCACACAACGTGCTTGGCCTGACGGGGCATGCAGGGATCTGCCTCGAAGCCGGTCCCTTCCCCCGGGAATCTCCTCCTCGCTCCCAGGAGCCCCAGGATGACTCACGCGGCGCCTCGGCACCGGGCGATGCGCTCCTGCCGCGGGCGAGCACCGACCGAGCGGCGGCCTGGCCTCTGCTGGGACGTCCCCAGGTAAGGGACAGCCCCGGGGGCTGGGGGATGCCCCCCTGAAGCAGCACCCAGCCCTGGCAGGCAGGGTGGGCGGGGTGGGTCTCCCACTGTGGGTGCGCATGGCTGAGCTCAACCTGCCGCAGGGCAACCAGCACTCCCTGGGCTGCTGCCGAGAACTTGCACGGGAAAGGGGAAAGCTGGATTTTGTGTCCCCAGTCCTAAGTCTGAGCCCCCCTGGCTCCGTCCGACCCCGTGGATCGAGGCAGCGAGAAGGGAGCTCAGGTAAATGCATGGGATCGTGTTGGGGGGCCCCCAACTTTCGTGCCAGCCGCACAAGCGGGTGTTGGGCTGCACAGAGCAACAGGATCCATGTGGTGCTGCCAGCAAGGGCAAATCCTGTTATTTTATTGATAGCGAAGTTGTTTAAAGCGAGTTGGTGCCAAACAGCCCCAGGAGTCCTGCTTGGCCATAGACCCGCTCCATGTGCAGCAGGTTTATCAGGGTCAAACAAACCGCTTGGGGTCCTGGGGCTCTTATGGACTGAGATTAACCCGAGCCGATGAAATTTGGTTATAGTGGGCACCCAGCCCCAGAGCGGCACCTCTGCAGGGCTGGTGCTGGGCTGGTGCTGGGCTGGTGCTGGGCTCCTGCCGTGCTGCGGGGCGGGGGGAGCGGAGGAGCTGTCAGATTCCAGCGATGGGAGAGGACGACGTGGCGGCATGGAGCTGCCAGGTGAGTCACGGCCTGGCCTGCTCCTGTTTGTTGTGCCGAGCCCGGCAACGTAAGAAGAAATAACAAATATCTGGGCAGCCAGGCGAGAGATGGGGAGGATGGCACAGGATGGGGAGAGGCTGAGCTGGGCTTGGACCATGGCAGGCTGTAGCTGAAGGACTTTGCATGGTCCCTGAGTCCCTGCAGGGGGATTCCTCGACCTTAGGTCAGTGCTGGGCATGTTTCGGTGCCTTGGGGCATGCAGCTGCTCAGATGGGGACATCCCACTGCTTTCAGGGACAGTCTCTGTCACCGTGTCTCCTCTCTTCCTAGATTAGCTAGCAGGACCAGGGGACCATGAACTGGGGGGTATTCGAGGGGCTCCTCAGTGGGGTCAACAAGTACTCCACAGCCTTCGGCCGCATCTGGCTCTCCCTCGTCTTCATCTTCCGCCTGCTGGTCTACGTTGTGGCGGCCGAGCGTGTCTGGAGCGACGACCACAAGGACTTTGACTGCAACACGCGGCAGCCGGGCTGCACCAATGTCTGCTTCGACCACTTCTTCCCCGTGTCACACATCCGCCTCTGGGCCCTGCAGCTCATCCTGGTGACCTGTCCCTCCCTGCTGGTCATCATGCACGTGGCCTACCGTGAGGCCAAGGAGCAGAGGCGACACGCCGCCGCAGGGAGCGACTACCGCTGCCTCTACCCCAACCCCGGCAAGAAGAGGGGTGGGCTGTGGTGGACCTACCTGCTCAGCCTCATCTTCAAGGCTGGCGTGGATGTAATCTTCCTCTACATCTTCTACCGGTTGTACAGGAACTACACCCTGCCCTCCGTGGTGAAGTGCGAGCTGCCCCCGTGCCCCAACATCGTGGACTGCTTCATCTCCCGACCCACCGAGAAGAACATCTTCACCATCTTCATGGTGGTCACCACCTGCATCTGCATCGCGCTCAGCCTGGTCGAGGCCACCTACCTGATCGGTAAACGGTGCTGCGAGTGCCTCCAGGCCCGCAGCGGGGAGAGCTGCCAGCACAGCCGGGACTACACGCTCTCCTGTGCTGAGCCTGCGGACACAGGGGGGCAGGTTTTCCCCCCAGGGGACTGCAAGCCCCCCATGACCTCCATCTCCACAGACTCCATCCCTACAACCTCCATCCCCACAACCTCCATCCCCACAGCATCCATCCCCAAAACCTCCATCCCCACAACCTCCATCCCCACGACCTCCATCCCCACAGCCTCCATCCCCACAACCTCCATCCCCACAGCCCCCATCCCCACAGCCCCCATCCCCAAGACCTCCGTCCCCACAGCCCCCATCCCCACAGACCCCATCTCCACGACTTCCATCCCCACAGCCCCCAACCCCACAGCCTCCGTCCCCAAGCCTGAGCAGGAGCAGCCTCCTCCCTAGGGCTGTCAGTAGCTGTGTGCCTGCCCCAGCCCCTGCTCCTCCAGGTGGGACCCTTCAAAGTCCTGGTCTTGGGTGAGCTGGGGGGCTGCACCATGGAGATGGGGGTCAGCCTCTCCCCCTCTTGGGGCAAGGCACTTTGCATCGTTCTGGTGAATTTAGGGTAAAAGTGGGTGCTGCATGACATGTGGGTGCTCTCTGAGACCCAGCAGGCGCTGCAAGGTGAGGGACGAGCAGCTCCACGGCAGCTGGGAGCCAGCACTGAGCGCTGAGCCTGAGCCTGTCCCAGCAGGGGCTGGCTTAGCCGATCCTGAGTGTATTCCTGCAGTGAATAAAACTTTCTGTCTCTACAATGTGACAGATTAGCGGTTTTCCTGATTTTGGGGCACAAAACTGCATGGGAGATCTTATGCTGAGAGGGTTGCAAGGACTGCATCACCCCCTGAAACACCTTGTCCCCACCATCAGCAAAGGGCTCGTCCTTGTGTCCAGGACCCAGAGGCAGGCCACAGCACTGAGCAAGGTGGACAGCTTCTTTACCCCCCTCTAATCACAGTCTCTATAAAAAAATAATAAATTCTTGATGACCAAGTGGGACAAGAGTGTGTGCTGGGTAAGGAAGCGCAGGGGCAAGGAGCTGGGCGGGCAGAGCCCACTGTGGGCTGCTGGCTCTTCCTGCAGAGCCAGAAAAAACACCCGAGCAAAACAGGCAAATAAAGGAGAGGAAAAACACCCCAGCCATTGATTAAACAATAACATTAAATGGCAGAATATGATCTCGTTTATTGCTGTAATATGTCGCGTTCTGCCGTGACTCAGGCTGCTCTGCAATTTCTAAGGCCATCAACAGTAACTGAACATTAGCTGGAATGAATAATTAACAATAATTTCATGGCGAATGCACTCATAAGTAACATTAACATTGAACAAGCAGCTCGATCTGTTACTGGTTTCGCTGTATTTAGAGGGTGCAATTATTATTTTTTCCGTGTGCACAGAAAGCCCCGGTGCTCGCCGCATCTGCTGCCAAGAAAAGGCACGGGGGGGATGCCGGCACCCGGCCCTTCAGAGTGGGACTTTGCTCGGCAGCCCCTCATGGCAGCTCCTGCAGGTTGCAGCACCTCTGAGCCCCTGAACCTGGTCTCGTGTGAGCCCCTGAAACCGATCTCACCTCAGCTCCTGCCTCTGCAAAGCTGATCCCTGGTGTGCCAGGGGGAGATGGAGGGACCCCCATGGCCAAGAGCCACAGGGGGCCACCAGGCAGGAGCCAGCCTGGCCACAGACCGGGGTGGGGAAGCATGGGGGGGCTCTGCCACCAGCCTGGGACCCCCTGAGCACCCAGCAGCTCCTTACACCAATGCCAGTGACTTTGGAGATCCCTGGGGTAATGAATACAGTGAATACAGGTGGGTTTCTTCCACCTCTTTTAAGGAAATTTGTTCTTATCTCTGGCTTCCCTCTGTCCTCTCTCTTTTCTGGATCATCTACCAGAAAATTTTCCTTGCCGAGATCATCAGCGTCAGAGGACTGAAGTCGTTCTTTGTGTGAGAGCCCTCGCCTCTCGTTTGAAGAGCTGGGGCTGGGCTGTTTGTTTTCACGCAGGGCTGACTGCTGCTGATCGAGGCTGTCGTCCAACAGCAAAACCCAGAGGTGTTCTCCAGCTGGAAACGATAATCGCTGCAGGAATGGGACGCATCCAGCTCAGCCCAGCTCCAAACACCCCTGCCCCACTTCCACACATCACAGACAAGACCTGACCGTCCGGGTGCCACTTGCTGGGCTGCGCTATCTCGCCCCGAGCAAGCATTGCGGCAGCTCTGCAAAGCTCCGGGTGCCTTGCGCCATCCAGAATTAGGCTCAGCAGTGGCTGGCATCAGCCAGGGTACCGGCACAGTCACTTATCTTGTTATCTCAGGTGTGTTTCTGCACCAAAGGGAGCCGGTCCGTGCTGCAGGAGCTGGGGACTCCAGCACCTCGGTGGGGCACAGAGCACGTGGCAAGAGGCAGAACCTGTCTTGGTGGCACGGTAAATAAGCTGGGGGATGTTACAATAAAAGATCAATGGTTTCTACTCTTTGCATCATCATCCAGGGGACTGGTTTTGCTTGGGAGGGATGCCCAGAAACCCCCTGAAGTTTTGGGAGGGAAGATTTAAAAGAAAAGCATGGCTAACCCCAGCCTAACCAGAGACACACAGGGGCTCACATGCCCTGTGGTGCCAGTTGGGTCAACCCGTCCTTCCCAGCAGGGTTGTGTTTCTTCACGGTCTGAAATCCTCCTGCTTGCTGGGAATTGAGGAGAAAACGTCTGATTTATGGCCAAATCGCTGGAGCAAGCGGCCGCCCCGCTCCCACGCTCCCGGTGACTCCCGCGCCCCCAGCGCCTGCGGGGAAGGTCAGGGCCCCAGGGATGCGGCCGGGGCATGGATCAAAAACTGGGCCAGGTCCCAGCCCTGGCAGGCGACCGAACGCCTCCATCTCGCAATGCCCCATTCAAGACCCTTTTAAAGAGACTTTGAGTGTTTTTTTTCCGACGGCATTTGGAGGCTGCGTGCTCCGCCGCTCGATTATTTCCTTTATGGAGGACCCGAGGTCAGGCCATGGGAAGTCACTGGGGGTTTTCAGCGTTCACGTGTGGCACCGACGGGGACACGCAGGCAGGATGGGGCGCTCGGGGACCCTCCCAGGGATCCCAATGGATCTGGGCAGGCTCCAAGGGTCCCACTCCAGCTTGGGCATGATTCACAGGGAGATGTCAGGTGCATGGAGGGGAAGGGAACCCTCCTGCAGGGACTAGGAGCAATCCTGCTGCTCAGACCACAGCAAAGCCTGGCCACGGATGGGAGACTTGCTCAGAGCAGAGCCACCCAAATACCCAGCTGAGCACTGCAAAACACGGGGTGTTTTCCTTCCCCACCCAATTGCCGTGGGGGAAATCTTCTGTCTGTATCAAAAGGCACTGAACTTTCTCACCGTGGCACCATCGCCGGCCAGGCTGGGAGCCTCGGGGCACGCGGCCCCTCCTGAAATGCCCAAATTGCAGCCCAAGGACCTGCCGGGGTCTATGGGACTTGGGGGAAGGGAGGCAGGCGCTGCCCCAGGAAGGCACCAGACCTGCTGGGCAGCTCTCAGCTCCTTGCTTCTTCCTCCTCTCAGGCCACAGCCCCCAAATTCCTGCCCCAGCTTGTGGCTCGCTACAAAATAGCTCAAATTCCTGATGCTGCCGATAGGTGCCCAAGGCTGGGTGGGTTCCTGGCTGCTCCGGGAAATGTGAGGAAATGGGTGTCTGTGCCTGCCCCTCTGGGCTGCGCACCCCCAGACTCCCACGTCAGCCTCCCGGTGCCATTTCCCCACCGTGCCCCCAGCCTGGCACCCCCCAGCTTTTTTTGAACTCCTGGCACAAAAAAAAAAAAAAAAGTGCTGCAGGGCTCTGGTATCTCAGGGAGCAGCTCCTTGACTACCACAAGTGCCCTGAGCAAACCTCTCGGAGCACCAAGCACCTGCAGGACTCTACAGCTGGGAGGGGATCCTAGCGCGGTGCCGCAGGGCTCCAGTGCCGGAGTGATGCCAGCAGGAGCCTCGGGCCAGCCACAAGGCCAGGTAAAACACAGGCGAGCGGAAACACATTCCTGCCTGGGCCACCACGTTCCTGCCCAGGCCACGTCGGCAGAGGTGTGAAATGGGGCTGCTCAGCGGGGAGAGGCAGAGTGGGGACACTTGGTGGCACTTCGCTGCCCGGAAATGGAGTTCTGACCTCCTGAGAGCCCCCGGTGCTCTGAGAGAGGGGTGTTCCCCTTAGGGACATGTCCCGGGTCCCCGAAGGATGGGATGGGATGTGGTCAGCAGGGCAGGGTCTCTCTGCAGCCGGTCACTGCCTTTGGGTTTGTGTCAGCCTTTGGGAAAGGTCCCGGCGGCATCGCATGGAGCAGGGCGGTGGCCGTAGGATGCCGTAGGTGGGAGATACCGATGTTCTCGGTATTAGTAAGGCAAAAGCATTTTAAAAATAGGTTAGAGTTGCATAATTTGTGATCCTTAGCAACCGGTGCTGTTGCCCCACTCACAGCGGGTGCGGCTGGGGCCGGGGTATGGTGAAGAGCCCGGTGCTGGCTCCCAGCCCCCTGCTCGCTGCGGGTCTGCTGCGGGTTCGCCGTGCTCAGAGCCCCCAGGCACGGGGCATCGCCGAGCCGCGGGTGTCACCGGGGGAGGAACCCGGCTCTGTCGCTCTCTCTGCAGGATTTGACCTGCCTTTGTTGTTCAACCTGAGCATGTGTGTGCATGTGCGCAGACAATAACCTCCGCGGAGCTGTTTGCCAGACTCACCCAGGTGCTAGGAGCAGAACAACTCACCCAACACACACGCTCAGCGCTGCGGACAAGACCCGAGCACGCAGGGAGGCTGCAGAACACGCAACCAGGAAAGGGTTTCCCCACTCCGAAAGGAAGTCCTGCTCCCTCTGGCCACGTACCCGCAGGGCAGGTACCGCTACCATGGCTGGGGAGGAGGTTTTGGGGGGACATGAACCTATCCACGCTAAGGGGGTGCAGGTGGGAGGTGTGTTACAGCCATAGCCGGGGATGTGGTGCTGTGGTGGCTGAAGCTGGGGATTTTGAGCCATGCCAAGACCCCACAGGCAGTGCTGGGGACCCTGTCCCATGGGGCTGTGCATGGTGGTGCACCCACAGCCAAGCACCTGCACCCAGGGGGGCAATGCAGGGGGCACAGCACCCTAAGGAGCAGCAAAGACCACCCCATCCCTGCTTCTCCATCCTGCTGCCTACCCCAGGGACCTAAAGATGCAGATCCCCGCTCTGATGCATTCGCACCCCAGGCAGAACCCAGGCACTTTCGGGCCCAACGCCCTGCACCTACGCGGGGCAGCACCCGGCGGTGACGCAGCGGGCTGGCACGCAGCGGCGCTGGGTGCTGCCGAGGGAGCTGGGCTCTGGGGGAGGCAAACCGGCGCTGCGGGCAGAGCCCAGCACACCTGGAGAGCAGCCCCTGCTCTGCCTGGCCTCCAGCCAGCGCTGGCCAGGCCGTGGGGCTTGCACAACGCTCAGCACCACACCTCGTGGGGCTCAGCTCCTGGCCGTCTCCCTCCTGCCCTGCTGTGGACCCATGGCTGGAGCTGGAACTGGGCTGAGCCGGGCAGGTGGGTGCCGGGTGGATGGGTGCTGGGTGGGTGGGTGCCGGGCAGTGTCACCCATGGAGCCCCAAGAATTTGGGGAATTTGCGGGTGGCCATCTGGGGGGCTGGCGAGGAGGGCTCTGGTCCTTGTGGGGGTGCAGGGGTGAGGGTCTCCAGCCTTCGTTCGGCAGCTTTTGGGTGTAGAGGGGAAAGTGGCGGCTCCCTACTTCTGATCCTACAGCTGATGTGGAGGAAGGGCTGGGCTTGCTCCCACCCCGTGTGTGCTGGGGGTGGAGGCTCTGTGGGGCTCAGAGGTGGTGCAGAGGTATGCAGGGACGAGCAGAAGCACTGCCCTGCTGCAGGACCCCCGGCAAAGCACCGCACACCCGAGGCCGTGCTCCTTGGGGCGTCCCAGCACCAGCAGCACAGGTTGGCCACGCACACCCTCGGGGCTGGGCTCTCGGCAGCCCCACAGCCTCCGGGCAGCACTCGAGGCTTTGATCCTTCCCCACAGCCCCGGGACACTGTGCCACGCTATGCAGCCCTGCCCAGATGTAAGAGAGCAGCGAGGGGACCCTGAACACCCGGCTGTGATCGCGCCAGCAGCCATGCTCTGAGCTGGGTGCTTCCCAGCCCCCGGTAAGGGGGGAAGGAGCTGGATTCTCTTGCAGGTACGTCTCGGACGGTGCTGGGTTGGCAAGGGCAGCGCTTCTTCGGGGTGTGGAGTGTGGAAATGTTGGGCTGGTGATACTGGGAAGCGTCTCCACTGGAGCCATGGCTCCTGCAGGGTTGGGCTCGCCCCTGCGCCAGCCACGCAGGCACCAGCCATTGCCAATCCTTGGGGGGTTGCTGTGGCTCGCAGCAGTGGGGCTAACCCCCAGCAGGGCTGGGAGGGGACCCGGGGCAGCCCCAGCCTCTGCCACAGAGCCATTTCAGCCAGCACAGAGCCTTGGAGCTGCCGGCAGTGCCATCAGGCCCCTGCCTGTCCCAGGAGCGGGGTGACAGCCGGGGTGACAGCCAGGCTGACGTATGTAGGCTCTCACTTTCAGCAGCTTTGCTCCCACCCAGGCTTGGGTTCCCTTGCACATCGCCTACAAGAGAGAAAACTCGCGTGCCCTACCGTCCCCAGCTCTGCTGCAGCTGCTTCCCCTTGGGGCTCTGAGCTTTAGCGGGGCACAGCAGCCGTTTAGCCCAATTAACCCAGGTGGAAACTGGCCTGAGTGGGGCTGAGACCAGCGGGGTCAGAGCCTGACGTCCCATGGGAAGAGCTGTGCCTCCCTGCTGTGCCCCATGCCAGCTCAGCCCCACTCCTGCCAGGGAGTTTCCCCCGCTAAGTGACTAACGGCACCAGTGGGGCTCCCTGAAGCCTCCCCTCCTTCATACCAGGGCTCTGATGTGTCTCAGGCACAAGCAGCGACATGTCCTGAGTGATTACACGTCAGTCAGGGTCTGGGCGTCCCACAGCCAGGACAGGGGCTGGCAAGGCTCTGCAGGGCTGGTGCGGGTGGCCTTCAGCATTTGCCCCTTTGGGTAGTGAAAGAGGACATGTTTAGGGGATGTAAATGCACAGCAAGCTTCCATCCTGCCCCCATCCCGAGGGGCCTGCCAGCTCACGGGGCTGCTTTCTACTTAAGGCTTTATTCTGCTGAAACACCCAGCACTACACGCAGCTCCGTCATCCTCCCAGGGCACGGCCTCTCCTTATTTATCCTGGCCCATTCCGGGGGATTTTGTTGCCAATTTATACCAGCATACGCAATTGGGGACAGTGGGCGGCAGGGACTTTGTGAGGCTGAGCATCTCTTACAACAAAGCCTCTATCAGAAGGAAGTGCAGAACGGTTGAGTCAAGTCTGAGCATTACCGTGGGACCATGGGGTCAGCCACGTCCTCATCAGCCCAGGCTCTGCATACACAAGGGGGGCCATGCCCCATCCCCAGTAATGGACGGGAGAGAGTTTGGGAGGTCGGGGGCTTACAAGGGTCTGGGCCCTACCGGAGCACAGCAAAGCTCTGCTTTGCCGTGTCCTCCAGCTGCTCTTTCTCCAGGTTCCTGACCCTGGCTGTCACCAGCGTCGGTCCACATGGATTGGAAAACGCTGCAGGCTCTGCTCAGCGGGGTCAACAAGTACTCCACGGCCTTCGGCCGCATCTGGCTCTCCGTGGTCTTCGTCTTCCGTGTGCTGGTCTATGTGGTGGCAGCCGAGCGCGTCTGGGGTGACGAGCAGAAGGACTTTGACTGCAACACGCGGCAGCCGGGCTGCACCAACGTCTGCTATGACCACTTCTTCCCCATCTCCCACATCCGCCTCTGGGCCCTGCAGCTCATCTTCGTCACTTGTCCCTCTCTGCTGGTCATCATGCACGTGGCCTACCGGGAGGACCGGGAGAAGAAGAACCGGGAGAAGAATGGGGAGAACTGCCCCAAGCTTTACAGCAACACGGGCAAGAAGCATGGTGGGCTGTGGTGGACCTACCTGTTCAGCCTCTTCTTCAAACTTATCATAGAGATCCTGTTCCTCTACCTCCTCCACAAGATGTGGGACAGCTTCGACCTGCCACGGCTGGTTAAGTGCTCCAATGTGGTGCCCTGCCCCAACACTGTGGACTGCTACATCGCTCGACCTACAGAGAAGAGAGTCTTCACCTATTTCATGGTTGGGGCCTCCTCCATCTGCATTGTCCTCACTGTCTGTGAGATCTTCTACCTCATCTTCAAGAGGGTTGCGCAGAGAGTGCGCAAGTGGAAGAAGGCCACCAAGCGCTCCGTCAGCTACAGCAAGGCCTCCACCTGCCAGTGCCACCTCAAGATGGAGGAGAAGGAAAACAAGTCCCAGAATAGGTGTGTGGCAGCCCTGCGGGCCTCAGCTCCCAACCTGACTTCCATCTGAGGGGGTTGTGGAAGGGGAAGACGGAGGGAGAAATGTCCTGACGTGAGCTGGGAGTGACGGGCTCTGTGGGCGACCACTAGCAATGCCACCACCAGACTTTTCAGCTTGGTGGCTCTGCAGGGGAGGGTGACACATCCTTGGGACTTCCTGCTTAGTGGCCCCATGGGAACAGGACTGGCATGAGGCCATCAAGGGCACAGGGCAGGTACCCAGATGGGCACAGGCTGAGCTGGGACATGCAGTGACACGGGCAGTGGATGAGGGGGTCCCTGCCCCCACCAGACAGGACAGACACCACCAGGACTCATGACCATGGGCATGTTCCTGGGGTGCCCCAGCCGTGAGGGCACACGTGGTGGTGGCCAGGTGCGTGCTGCCCGTGGGCACGCCTGAGAGTGTTTGTTCTTTCCACAGAGGAGAGGAGCTGTGATCTCCCCTGCCCCAGCCAGCTCGCCTTCCCCTTGGACCATGAGTTTTTCAAGCCTACACATTTCCCAAACCCTGGAGATTTGACCCTTTATGAGAAATGACTGAACCCAAGAAGGTTCCCCAAGAGAGGAGCATGGGGTGCCTGAGAAGATGCAGGTAAGGCAAGAGCAGCCCCTGAGCTCTGCTGGCTGCACACCACAGCACTGCAGGGCTTGGACACCATGCTGACACATGGACATGGGCCATGAGTTTCAAAAAACAGTCCCCAAAGCTGTTCCCAGTGGGGACAAAGCCTTTGCACTGAGAGGACACAGGGGACTGGGGCCAGCAGGGGGGAGCAGCTGGGGGCTCCCGTGTCCCAGAGTTTCTCTTGGGTCCTCCCATGCTGCTGCTCCTCTGCTGGGCACAGTTGCACCAGTCGGTGCCTGGCCAGGAGTGGTGTCACCCAACATGGTGTGCCTCGTGTACACACAGTCCCAAGTGCAGTTCCATCCATCCTCCTATTTCTTTTTGTACCAAGAAATGAAGAAAATCCTGGGCTCAGCTCCATGGCCAGAGCCTGCATCCTCCAGCAGCAGTGGAGCTGCCCCCGCTCGCTGCCTCCTTCGTTCTGCTGGCACAGGGCTGCGAACTCTCGGCGCACCCGAAGAAATCCCCGACGGGCAGGGCTCCAGGCCACTGCCAAGTGCTCATTCAGCCCCATTTGCCAGTACCGGGGCAGGAGCAGCTTCCCTCTCTCTGCTCATGCAAGCGCCTTGCTGATGTCCTGCCCAAGTGGCTTTTCTGGCTCTTCTGCTTCCCTCGGTGCCTTTGTACCCACCCCTCGGCTTGATAGATGTGTCACTCACGGCATTAGCTGTGAATCCAAGGGGCCAATAAACGTTACGTTGTTTGTGGACATTGGGATCTGCTCTACGTGCTGGGGGTTGCAGGGAAGGGAGAGGTGATGGCTGAAGACATGGATTTGCAGAGGATCCCCAGGAGCCCATGCCCAGGGCTGGCAGGTTGAGCCCTGGGCCGCTGCCTGGTGGCTGCCTGCTCCCCCGGCTCCTCTTGTCACAGTCGTTAGGCTCGAACTCAACAGAACTGCATGCCAGCCCCCAAGGAAATCAAGGAGGGATCAGCATCAATTATTTACTAAACCTCAATAAATATTAAAATAAATAGAAATGATTTCCACTTAATCTCTTCTTAAGCAGCTCTGTGCAGAGGGGCTGCTGGCGTTTCTCAGCCCCAGCTCCACAAACGTCTTGTGGCGTGTGCCACCACGGCTGGGGCTCGTGCTGCTGGCAGGGGGACGTGTCACTGTGCTGGGACACGGAGCAAGTGCTCCCAGCGCAGGCTGCTCAGTGCTGTGTCACTTTTGGCACCCGTGGTGCCAGCCTTGGGCACAGGGCACCCAGCACCAGAGGAAGGATGCTCCGGGAGGACAGACAGCGTGGAGTGTCTGACTGGGGAGCACCTCTGGAATCAGTGTGGGGTCTGTTTTGGGGTGTTCTCCCTGCGGCTGGTGTGGGTGAAGCACGTGCTGGGCACGGTCCTACTGGTGGGTAAAGCAACGTGGGAGCTGGTGCACCCAGAGGTGGGGGCAGCTCCATTTCCTTTGTGGTTCTGGAGCAACCAGAGGTGATCGTTTCCTCCCACTGGGGGCTGGCAGGGTGTGGAGTGTCCCTGAGGACAGGCGCCAAGCAGGGACACGTCACGGCAGCGGCGGTGGGAAGGAGTTAGCGGTAAACCTGGCGGGCTGGCTGGGAAACGGCGCTGGGCTCCAAAGCACCCCGGTGCCTCGGCACGGGGCAGCACGTGGGTGTTACCCGAGGCATGACAATTATGTTCTATTAAATATAACGACGCTGTTCCGGCTCCACCACCCTCTGCTCAGACCTGTCTGCAGGAGGAAATGCCACGTCTCGCTGCAGGACGGGCAGCAGCTCCCTGGCCTAGTTTCTGCTGACATTGCCCAAGCCCAAATCCTGCCACCCCCATCTGGCCCCGTAAACCCTGTGGTGAGCAGGACAGCCCATTGCCACTAGTGTGGCGGCACAAATGGGGCCCCCTGACCCACAGGACTTCAATCAGTGCGTAAAATACCAGCTTCTTTCCTGAAGCAAAGGCTCTCTGCCAGCCCTGCAAGGTCCCCTTGCTTGGAACAAAGTCCCCACTGCCACCCCAGGGGATCCCCGGCCACCCGCTGTTCCCATCCCCACGCTGGTGCCACCAGGTCCCCCGGCTCCAGCCTCGCTCAGCACCCTGCACGCCCCATCCCAAAGCTTTCACCGCACCCAGCCTTTGCCTAAAACCCGTGCAGCCCCTCTGGGTTTGCTCAGCACCAGGCAGGAGCTCGCTGAGCCTCGGGGCTGGAGCTGCGGCGTGGCTCCAGCACCACCCAGTGCCCACGCAGAGCACGGCCCCGCTGCCCCACGGAGCGAAATCCCCGGGACACGG